>VCAZ01000005.1:10901686-11501686 GCA_005784505.1 Bagarius yarrelli
AAACTAGGCTTGAACTGACAAATGTACAAACAAGTTTAAGTTTATCTGGTTTATACCTGCTGGGTATTTCAGTGTACTTAAATATAGTCGAAATCTATTTGACACACTTGTACAGTTTTAATGCTGATTTGTCCAAAATAAGAAACGGGTACAAAATAAAACTAGTTGAGTAGTTAAAGTTTAATACTTTTACACCTAAAAAAACCCCTTAAAGTTTACTCTGAACTGACGAGTAGTCTAGTAGAACATAACTAGGACACTAACAGTATTTGTATAGGTTAACTTTAATGGCTACTTTTGTGAAGTAAAATGTGAGCTAGAAGAATATATTTAGTATCGTGAAGTTTATTTACACAGAAGCTCTGAGTGTAGTAGCAGTAGTCGAGCCAAATCACATCAAATCACGTCGTATTTATTTATTTAAAAAAATAAGAAGAGATTGTGTCAAAGCAGCTTTACAGAATTAAACTGTAGAATAGTGGGTCAATACAAGAAGAATAGTAAAAATGTACTATTAGTTTAACTCGTATCTGTATATTAACCAAACCAGAGGTGACCATCGGACCAAAACTCCATCGAAGTACAATTGTAGTAGACTCAAACCTTTACTGTTAATTAAAAGTAGCCAATTTAATGTAAAATAGTGTATTAGTACCTTAGTACAATTTCTACTACGTTACTAATACATAATCTCAGTTAATCATTGCAGAAAGTTAATTTATACCTTAACAGATTCATTCATTCATCTTCTATACTCGTTTATTCCCTAATTCGGGTTCACAGGGATCTGCTGGAGTCTATCCCAGCTCTCTGATAGGGTGAAAGGCAGGAGGGGTACAACCTGGGCAGGTCACCAGTCCATCACAGACACACACACACACTTACACTCACTCCTATGGGTAATTTAGAATTACCAATCAACCCAACATACGTGTTTTTTGGACTGTGGGAGAAAACAGGAGAACATGCAAACTCCGCACAGTAAGGCCCCTGCCCAGAAATAGAACCCAGGTCCTTCTTGCTGTGAGGCAACAGTGCTAATCACTTAACCGCCGTGCTGCCCACGTTAACAGAAGTAAAGTATGCTTCTTTGTAAGGTTTGATTTAAGGCAGCAACTGTAGTCAGAGATTTATCTGAAGAAAACGAGTTTACATCGTTTGCCCAGTCATTTAAAAGTGTAAAGGAATTATAGACTCAAAATAATTATTATGCACTAAAAATATAGCATAGTTTTTTACTGCAGTATAGGTGTCACGAGCTGCCAAAGAGTATTTTTCAGTATAAACATCTGAAAGCTAACAAACCTCAGCTTTCACAGTGCGTTACTATCTGCGCAGCATCGCTTTGACCACAAGAGGGCACTAAGTTGCACTTTGATCTTTTACTTCTTTTTGTTGGTTTTTAACAGCGGCTGGCAGACACCGTAAATAAGTGCATTTGCGCCACCTTCTGCTCCGGAGTGTGAAGCCGCGATTCATATTCTCTTTATAAGTTGCTCTAATACAATCAAATTAGTCTTTACTATTTATCTGACTTGAATATTTTATCAAACCCGTAAAATTTACTTCTTGAATTCCATTTTTCTTTATTTCTTCTAGTTTTCCCCCTCTTACATTAAAAAAATTACATGAGATAATGTGATTAACATCACATCCTTTGCATAAATTATTTGGATGTTTCCTTATCATTTTCAGTGTGCTATTTCAATTCGATTGCGCCAGTAATATTCTTATACAGATAAACTCATCTTATCTTAATTTATCTAAACACGTTCTATTGTGGTTTACTTGTTAATTAAACTGAAACTAAATCTTCCTGTTTCTTTCCATTGTGTCACTTTACTTGTCCTTCTACAACACTTTACTCCAGTATAAGATTTTTATCTCTGATTTACTTGATGAAATTTGTATCTCTATTGTCTCTCTTTCTGTAGTGCTATGTGTGCCGGGACCCCTATAAAACTGACTGACCTACTACTTTTGATCAATTCCTGCATGTATTTGTAAAATACATTAAAAAACCTAAAACAAATTTGGTTTATGTTCTTCTCCAACCGCATTCCTATAATTTCTACAGTATAAACCAGGGGTCGGCAACCTTTAACACTCAAAGAACCATTTAAGGTTTCTGCAGTTTTCTACAGAAAAAAACCCCATCGAGAGCCACAAAGACTTTTTATCATCTAAAATAAAGATAACACTGCATATATTGTTTTTTTACCTTTATGCTATGTATAAAAACTTTTGTTTTGTATTTATAAAATTAATAAACTACTAGAGATTTTGTCTGTGTGCAACAAAAGACATTTTGAACTCCAAAAAAATGCTGGGACGAATTATACTGTCTCATAGAATTATCAGTGTTTATTTGAGTCGTCCTTGTATTAATTTAATAATATAGTTGAACTTGAATAATCCAATTGCTGCAGAACAAAAAAATTGCAAACCAAAACTTAGTCCGCTCCTATGTGCCATTTTTGTGCCAACTTTTTATTGCACAGTCAGCCGTCAAGCTGAATATAAAAAGGACTTTTTCACTGAACAATGTAAAATATTCATTCGCAAAATGATAGCCAATTAAAATATTTATTTTAAATAAATAAAATAATAAATATTCAACTTCATTGTCATTGTGCAAGGTACATGTACAGAACCAATGAAATGCATTTTTTTGCATATCCCATTTTAGATGGTTAATGTGATTTTTACTCCTGAACCTCAGCACACAGCATCTCCAAATCAGATCTATAGGATGTCACTTTCATTTTTACACAGGATTGTAAGCTAGCGATGTTTGTTTTTTTATATTTGATATTGGAAAAGATCTGCTCTCATGCGTATGTGGCTCTAATTTTCTCTAACTTTAAATGTAGACTTTTTCATGTTTATATAGGTGTGAGATGGCATTCTATCTTTAGTGTGTTGGCAGGTGTCACATTTCAGGGTTTCACATTTTATTTTAATTTTACAAGATTACCCTAGTCTTCAAATTCATTATTATTTAAAAAAAACTAACTAAACTAAAATGAATACGAAATAAATACTCATTAATTATACTCATTATTTTTTTAAACCACAGTTCTTCAACTGAAATTGCAGCCCCCGTTGTTTGACATTCTGGATCTTTTGAGCCGTCTGTATACTTGTGCATGCCAGGAATATTAACCTCTGATACATATTAAAAATGAGGAGAACAAGCTAACTTTTCTCTTTCTGTATGTTTAACCTTAAAACAGATGCAAATCGATTTAAGTGGTTACATAAACCCATGATTTTATTTTTTAATTATTTTTAAAAAACAATTTGGGAAAAGTGTCAGTTATTTACTAGATTCTTTACAAAAAAAAAAGTTGCACGCTGCATTGGCAATTTTTTTTTTTACTTTATTCTTTTAAAGAGAATCAACTCAATAAACCCAACTCAGAAAGTTGACCTCTCCAAGATGACAGCCCGGTTGACACATCTAGTGTGCGCCTAGCTACGGATACGCCAACCTACTAAAAGTAAATTAAATAAATATTGCGAGCTCCATGGAGATTAACTTCGCACTTTTGTTTAACCATATTTTACATAGAAACTTTACCTAAAATAAACAAAAATACCAACAACTATTTTCCCGCAAGTAATTAAAAACAGATGACGTCATTTCCGGGTAAAACTGCGCGCATTTTAAGAGGGACAATGTTTTTTTTGGCTGCGCCGCGAGTAGACTGATGACTAAAACAAAAATAAATACAAAATATAAACTAGACCAAACGAAACAGGTAAGTTTTTACGAATTATATACGTTAATTGTATGTTACTAATGTTGCTACAAACATTTTTTAAAATGTTTGCGTTAGTTATTTTTAAGCGCTCCGGTGCTGCAGCTGTTTAGTTATTTAGACACGTGTTGAAATGTTACTCTGCTCAGTGTTAAAGTGGATCCGAAGGTATTTGCAGATCTAATACACTTTGGTGGCTCGGGTTAATTGTGATTGTTGTGTTTGTCACAGGATGCGCAGGTCTGCGGCACCAAGTCAGCTTCTTTACGGCACTGCTGCAAAGAAGTCGCGATTTGTACCTCCTGCTCAGGTGCACACAGGTGCAGTGCTTAATTTAAACCCAGAGCCAAAACCAGAATTCAACAGTGTGTCCAAGTCGAGTTCAGAACTAATACCAACATCAGCACCCAAACCAGCACCTGACAATGTTCTCAACAAGGTACTGTTAATGGTGTGTTCAGTGAACATCCGCAACATGTCTCAATAAAGAGTTACATCAGAGTGTCCAATCCAGATCCACTGGTTTAATCATTGTAATACCTGATAAATGGGGTTCAGTGTTGGATTCATCAACGTCTAATACTCTTTAAAAATAGGTCTACCCCCAAATTGAAAAAATGTCCTAGTTAGCAAAACAAAATTACAAATCAAATACTGATAATCAGTCAACAAACATTTACTGATTACAATTTGTTGGTTTTGACGGTTCCACCAACATTCTAACCCTAACCCTCCAACCAATCACTGATCAGATTACTGGTCTGTCTCACCTGCCCGCTTAACCGATGTTTAGTTTAATATCATGCTTTACATATAGCAAACAAATCAATATTTATTGATAATTTTATATAAATGAATAGTATAAAGTTTACATAAACCCGAATCGTAATATTGTGTGTTGTTACCTGGTTGATTAACAATCAGCATCTTCTGCATACGTGACTCTCTTTTTTTTGCAGTGACTTTGAAATCCTTTGTTTTTTTTTTCACACAGGACAGCCGAAAGATCTTTTTACAAAATGACACACTTAGTACAAAAGGTGCAAACATTCCCCGATGCACAAAAAGGCTTTCACATTACAATTTTGAACAGGATAAGGAGTGTAAAATGTTATTCTGAGAAATGTTATGTCACTTCCAAAGGGAAGTTCTACATGGAAAAAAAATAATAACTAAGATTTATTTATGCATGCGTGCTATTTATGTTGCCCAATGTCATTTAACATAGTACATACCAACATAGACAATGCAACACATTAGGTCATGGAAGCCACATTATTTAAAATACATATTAAACAGATGTGTTTTTAGCTAAGTCTTAAAGCTGGACAAAGATGGTATATTTCTAAGTGTAAGCGCATTCCATAAATTAAAAGCATTAACAACAAATAACCTAATGACAACAACAACAAACGGACCTGACTGACGTCCAATAATGAGGAACAGTCAGGAGAGCAAGCTCAGATGATCTGAGGGACCAGGCAGAAGAGTAGGAGTACAGTAGATCAGACAGATGTGGAGGCGCAAGACCATGTAATGTCTTGAATTTCAGAAGTAATATCTTAAAGTGAATACGTTATGCCACAATAACAACATGCAAGCTGAGAATAATGATAAAGTGAATATAATTGCTGAAATAGTGAAGTATCTGGCTTCAGTTTCAGTGCTCTTCACTACAGGATAGTCTTCAGGGCAGATAACTTTGCTCTTTCCAGTTCTTTGGTAAAATGTTCTATAAAGTTCTATTAAAAAATCTACACTATAAATTGGCTAGATATTTTTGAATGATGATTTGGCTGATATTTTATTTATACACACCAGAATCTCTGCACTATTAAACCAGTTTTCCTGTGCAGGTGCAGAGGAGTTTGTCTGAGAAGACTAAAGACACTCCAACTATTGCCAGAGTCTCGGTGATGAGTAAGGCTTTGGCCAGGGTTCTGAGTGCGGTCAATCAGGAAGAGAGGAAAGAAAACAGTCTGGAGTATCTCGACTGTCCTCTGGAATCGGAGCAGCCCCCAACTTCACCTTTACCACAACAGCCAGAACTACCAAATTCACACACCGCCACACCAACTGGTAGGATTTACAAACGATTTTCATTTTCCTAATTGTGGAGTTGCAACAGTTGAGTAAAATACATTAATAACGCCATCAGGGTTGGTGGCTTCTGATTGTTTCGTACTTTTTGGAGCTGAACACATTTTACTTGTATTTGTTTTTTAATTAAAATAGCAGGTTAACCAGTTTTGCCAAACAAATACAAGTCGCTTAATTGCTGAGGAGAAGCACTTTATTTTTTTGCCATAAGCACTCAGATTAAACAAATAAAGGGGACACAGTTAACAGTAAAGTCCAACTAGTTGGCTCCTAACCCTAGTAAAAAGGTTATTTAGTTAGAAATGAGTGTGAGCAGTGCTCTTGGCCTCTACCAGTGGGCTTTTTTTCTTTGTCTAACCATATTTACTTTCGACTGCTCGCATGACAATAAAAACATGTATGCCCACAAATCTACCCCAAACCTATATCTGTGTCCTACCCTGGCCTCCCAAGGGGTGTTGTTCACCCCCATATTCTCACTCCATCACTGGTTCCAAAACTTTTTTTTGTGTTGTGACCCGACACTTAATCTGACAGCCGTTAAGGTGTCGGACTGCTGATCTGGTGATCATAGGTTTATGATCATAGGATTCCCAGAACAACCAAGCTGCTGCAGGTGGGCCCATGAGCAAAACCCTTAATCATTCAGTTAATTATAAAACTAATATGAGAGAAATGTAAATAGCTTTGTATAAGGGCATCTTCCAAATAGCAAAGATTTTTATTTCTTGATAAATTATAATATGTTAAACTTAGAAAACAAGCCATCAGTCCGCACTTTTTAATACCGTTAGTATTTGCACGGGTCGAGGTGCGGGTGCCAATCAAGCGCTGTGGGCGGGACTTCAGGAGGTGACGACAGCGGTAGCAGTGTTTGTAGCTTTGTTTTATGATGGTTGAAATATGAGGGGGTTTTTTGTTTAAAAAAATGGGGCATTTTACAAATAAATTCGTTTATTTAAAATAAACTACCGTGTGTGTGTATTCTGATAGTCTAATCTATATTTTAGACGTACACTTTATTAATACCACAAATAAAACCCAGATATCTTATCTTTATCTAGCTATCTATCTATCCATCCATCCATCCGTCTGTCCATCCACACACACACACACACACACACACAAGTGAGACGGCGGAACTCGGTTCTCAAAACACACGTCTTTATTTCTAAATATTCACCCACAGCAAATTAGATAAAGTTGTCTTTATAAATCTTTCCTGTAAAGCACATTCTAGATAATGATTTTAAAAGTGTTACTAGATCTTTAAACCCACCTCTTACCGACGAAGATAAACCGGCTGTACCAAATGTTTTGTTTTTTTTAATGAAAACGTTGTAAATGCATTCTGAATATTTCCGAACCGGGTCGAGGTTAAATTCTAAAGCTTAAACCAGTACAAATCCTAAACTGTGCAGAACTGGCTCCGGTTTGAACTGCTTTTCCCGTATTGCGCCCGCCCCGTAAAGGAAATGAACCAATCAGCATGCGCGGTACATATGATTGACATCCGATGATAAGCAGAAACTGAGCAGATCCGAAAGCAGAGCTCAAGTGCAAGAAGCGGTCTCCTGAGACGTTTTTCCGAAATACCGAGTATATAATGTTTCTTTTGCACATGCTGTTGTTACAGAAGTCACAGAATCATTTAGCGAAGGAAAATTATATATCGAAATGCAGAGGTGTCCAACTGTTAAAGAAACACATTACACACCGCTTTGTCCCAATCCGCACACTCCCGCACTAAACAGTATGTCAGGCTCTATCCACTAATACTCTGCTTTAGTACTGAGTTTGGCCATTTGCAACACATTAAAGTCGTGATTATTTTTAATCAACAGCAAATTTAGACCAACGTCGCCATTGCTTTAGAAGAGACTGAATTTTGTGTGTAGTAGTGCAGTTGGGTTTGCTATGTAGGTCAGGCTAGGCTTAAGCAGCTTTACTGAACCTGCGTCAGCTTAAGCTGAAAGGAATTCGAGCAGAGAACCTCCCCTATAGGCGTGGGCTTAATCGAGGCTGGCCTAGTTAAGCCTGATTCTTTCCCTCTTCACGTCTTTCTGTGTGGTGTGTGTGTGTGTGTGTGGCTGTGTAACAAAACCAGCATACAATCTTACACACGTGCAAGTGTTTCTCAAGAGAAAGACAGACAGACAGACAATACAAAACAGAAAGCCAGGGAGGTAACACTAGTGAGGAAAAAGGAGCAGAGCCTAAAGTTACCAGGACTAGTCTAGAACCAAGATGTCTGCTTTGTTTATGACAAGCAGCTTGGTGGGCAAGGCACGCTCTTCAAACTTTACTCTGTCTGAAAAACTGGACCTTCTCCGCCTGGTTCAGCCACACATCCGCATTTTGGAGGAGCACACAAACAAGCATGCAGTGATTGTGGACAAGAACCGGTGCTGGGAGAGCATAGCCGAGCGCTACAACAACCTGGGGGGAGAGAGGCCGCCCCGGACAGCCCAGGGGCTCCGAACCCTGTACAAACGGCTCAAAGAGAGTGCTAAGCAAGAAGTGGTTCAGCGGAGTCATGCCCAGCCTGAGTATCGGAGCAGCATCTCGGAACCAACCAAACGGATCATGGAGATGATACCACATCTATTTCATGGGGGCGGCAAAGAGCACAACTCACTCCAAAGGTGAGGACTTGTTTGCACACAACTGGAAGGATAGAACAAAATGCAGTTCACAAAAAGCACATATACACACACTGTAGTTAAGTGAGCATCATTATCTCATAGACAACCAAAAAATATTTTATGCACATTATGGTTACAGTCTGTCACACTTTTACTTTTTCTCTTCTTTATTCACCTTTGCCAGTACACCATTGTTTAAATTCATAAAGATGATCTATAATCTTTATGTAGACAGTGCTTTTTAGTGATTCAGTAATATTATTGGGCAAGTGGTAGCTTAGCAATTTACATGTTGGACTGCTAATCGAAAGATTCTGGCTTCAATTCCTAGCACCACCAATCTGCCACTGCTGGGCTCCTGATCGAGGTCTTTGACCCTCAACCTCACAGTTGGATAGAAGATGAAATACATTTTAAGGGGTCATCTGCTAAAAGCAGTAGATGTAGATGGACAGATATAAAGATAAACAACCCAGAACTCAATAGCTACAGCGTGAATATGCATGTGTATGTGTGTAAGTTTTTGATCAATTATAACTGATTATAAAGGTTAAAAAAGTAAAAAAAAATTATATTAGGCTCACTTGGGCTCAAATTCCTTTGCAATAAAGTTCACTTATTGCAGTAAATAAGTGTATATATAATATGACATATTAGTGATAACTATTTTTTATTCTGTTAGGTTACAATACAAGGTGAACTCTCCAGTCGAGCAACCCGGGAGCAGTTTGTCTCTTCCCGCCGTGCCGGACTACACGCCTGCTACCAAATCGGTGAGGGTGGATTTAGACGATGTCAAACCTCCACCTGATCTTCAAATAGTAGTCCAGCATGATTCACCTGCCACATTAACAACTCCACACAGTCAGGAGCCCATCACACAGAGTGAGAATGAGGTTGAGGAAGGGGAGGAGGAAGAGGAAGAACTCTCTAATGTTTTCGAGGCCTCCCTCTCACCTTGTCCCTCTTCTGTGCATCTACCTCCATCACCTACAGCATCCGCAACTCGACGCAGCCTGTACGAAAGGGGCGGTGTTTTCTTTAGAAACCCTGCACTGGAGGCAGAGTCTTTGCAGATGATGCGAGAGGAGCATGAGCTTTTACTGGCCAATCACAGGAAGCTTGGGCAGTATCTAGATGAGAAACGAGAGGGGTTGAAAAGAAAGCAGCAGTTGGAGGAGGAGCTCCTGAGGTCAAAGGTCAAAGTGGAGAAACTAAGGGCTGCACGGCTACGCCATGGACTGCCCTCAGTATAACACGCTGAAAGACATTAACACTGCTGCCATGTGTGATTTTACAAATGACTATTTTATTTTAATTACTTTTTCTGTGTAAATTTGGGGAAGTAAAAATGTCTTAACTGTGAATCTGTGAATATGAGACAAATGATTGTATTTTGTTGCAATAATAAAACATTTTTTTAGTTTTTTTTGTCATTTTTGGAATAACTGTACAGAAGAATTTTCATTGGATGCACACAATTTTACTTTTAATTTTGACCCCTCTATAGGTTTGTAAACAAAAAACTTAAATTTTCAGTCTTGACAACCAAAAGTTAAAACAATCTTTTTTTATGTTCAACACATACTGTATAGCTTAAATTATTTGTGGTTGATAATAATAATAACTCCTGAGCAAGACTTTTAACCCTCAGAAACAACGAGATAAATATATCTGCCAAATACTGTAATGTATTTCCAATTAATGCTGCTAAATAATTAAAAATTAATCTTTCTGTAATTAGGTTTTTGTTTGTGTTTAGCCCGGTACTACAGCGTAATGTGGTGCAAGGCATCTTCCAGGAAGCACAAGCGCTGGGAAGGTGACGCCGTGCTCGTGGCCTCGGGACGCAGTGTTATCCTCAAAGACATGGAGGGGAAAGACACTGGACGTGGTAAATACACTACTGAACACCTCAAGTCATTTTGAATAAATGGTGTCTAAACAGGTTTGTGGGTTTTTTGCTAGAATGAATAAACTTTTGTTCTTGCACTAATATAAACTCTATTACATGATGCAGTCATGTAGCCGTATGGGGCAAGACAAATGATTTATTCATGCATCTTCTGTAACTGCTTTATATTGCTTAAGGTCACATTGGATCACAGTAAGTGATCCATTATAAATTAATTCCCTGGTAATCATATGGCACCACAAAGGCACAAAACATCTAAAGACAAATTGATGTAGCTGATCCACCAACCAACTTGCTTTTGAGTGGGTACATTTATTTATAACTCTGTGTTGCTTTCAGTGTTGCAGTCGTGCATTTCATTTAATGTGTTTCTAACACTGCCCTGAGCTTTTCTTTTCTGTAATGTATTAAACTACCAGCTAGCTAAGCGCGCAGTGCGTGGTTATAGATTTACTTTTCCCATTAGCAGTTTTTAAGCTTCTACTTCATTATTGTGAATCTATTTTTAAGGTTCAGGTTACAAGGCATCTGAGCTGGAGAGTCTGTGCGAGGGCCAAACATTAATGATAGGAGGCAAGCAGATCGAGGTCATGGGGACTATCTCACCTGAAGACTACGCTAAGGGACGTTGTTTTCAAGATGCCATTGTGGAGATTCCTGTGGAGACGACAGCTAAAACACCAGCGAGACATCAAAGACCACAGCTGGCCAAACCTTTTGCCAGACCAGCATTAAAGGATGCGGCTTTGAAAGTAGCTGAACCTGAGGGACCTGTCTGCAACCCCAGACATGACCCTAAGAGTCCAGGTGTTTATCTTACCTTGTATATGAAGCTTGTATTTGATAACAAAAATAGATAAGTAATATTTTTTTTTAACAAAACATTTAGCAGCTAACAAATAAAATACAAGCAGACTCTTTTGTTTAACATAATTTTTTCTAAAGGCCGCTGACAACCTAGTTTGTTTATTAGTTTACATACGCTCATTAACTTATTAGCTAGTGTGCATTTGTGCAATTACCCGATCAGCTATGTGGCGTCGTGTGTCAACAGCACAGTGCATAAAATCATGTGCGTACAGTTAATGTTCAATTCAAATATCAGAATAGGGGGAAAAAAGGTGATCCCAGAGATTTTACAGGTGTCAGGGTTGCTGGTGCCAGACAAGCCTACAGGTTACAGAACATAGAGACTACACAGAATAGTAAATCATCCAGTAAGCAGAAGATTTGCAGGTGAAAAAGTGTTAAGTGCTTATCACTTTTCCGCCAGACAGGTTTAGGCAGACTGCCTAGATTTACATAAGCGTTCTGGACAACGTATGAGCTGAAAATGAAGTCCTAAAGCACCAGACAAAGACAACAGCAGGCGTCTGGTGTTATATTGCATGCAGGTTTGCTGCAACTAGATTTTTTGTAACTTTAACTTAGATTTTACAGTCTGTAAGGTTAATTTAAGTTATGAATGTAATCATCGATATAATTTAACTTTTTACTTTAAAAGATGCCTTCAGGGTCAGCATGTAGACATCTTAAGGATTAAGATCTTTTTAGTTTTATTACTAGCTAAAATAACAATCAATAACCATAAGGAACTTGTTTGTTAGACATTTTGCATTGTTAATTTTCTTTTTATGTTTTAACTTTATTCACTAACCAAATTCCAGTGGTGACATTGCTTGATATTAACAAAAGCATGTCTGGGATAATTACAGAACTTGAAAAACTGATCATAAGCTCACTTTTTTATATATAAGAATCACTAAAAATGAACTGCTGGTTGAAAGATCATGGTTTGATTCCCAGCACAACCAAGTTGCCACTGCTGGGCCCCTGAGCAAAGCCCTTAACCCCCTATTGCTCAATTGTATAAAAGAGATAAATGTAACTCAGAGAAAAGATGGGTTTTAAGCTTGATTTTGAATTTTGATTGGAGAAAACTGACTTTTATCGAGGCTCTGTGGACATAAATCCTTTTACTGTTGTACCTTTGTGTTGTAAATTTGACAAAGTGGAAGAAATTATAGATTCTCAATTTTTGTGCAAACTAAATGTAACTTTGGTAACTTGAGTTAAAATCCCCTGTTGGAGGTTTTAGCAACATTCTTCTTAATGATTAGCACTTTAAAACTGACACAATTCATAAAAGACAATTAATTTATTACTGTTGCATCATTAAATAGACCCTTTTTACATATTGTTTTTTGTTTCAAATTCAAGATAAAATTATAATAATTATAATAATAACTATACTTTGAAAATTTCTTGAAATAGGAGCTCTTGTGATGCCCCGGCCCTCAGCCAATCACCAGTGGCTTTGTAATAAAAACGGACTCCCGTTAGTGGATGTGGTTGTGGACCCTCTCCTCACAAAACATTTGCGACCACATCAGAGGGAGGGAGTGCTCTTCCTATATGAATGCCTGTTAGGAATGAGGTAGGGGATTTTTTTCCTTTTTACCCCTCCAATGTTTTAATAAATACAAGGCCTTCCCATCATAACTGATTTGTTGCAAGGTTTAGTCTTAAAACTAAAGAGAGAGGCTTGGTCAATTACCACTTTATTTAATTCTTTTGATTTGTGTTTGCACGATTTTATATTTTGTTCCACTACCACACAATTTACTAGCTGGATAAATGTTATTCATAAACTGGATAGTAGGTGTAATTCTTATGTGTAGTCCTGTAGAAAGTAACTGTCAGTGTGTGTTGTATGTTGCAGGTTGGCCGGCCGTTGTGGAGCTATTTTAGCAGATGAGATGGGTTTAGGGAAGACGCTGCAGTGTGTGTGTGTGTTGTGGACTCTCCTAAGGCAGGGGCCTTATGGGGGGCGGCCTGTACTGAAGAGAGCGCTGGTGGTTTGTCCCGGGAGTCTGGTGAGGAACTGGGCTGTTGAGTTCAACAAATGGCTTGGCAGAGAAAGAATTAATGTTTACACTGTTGACCAGGTAAAAATTGATTAACAAGATTTATTTTAATTAGTTATTGTGAATCCTTCCACCAATTAATAAAGTCAATTGTCCAGTAAATTTATTATGGCATTGTAAATGGGGTGTGTCTGTTACTGTTTGCAGAGGTTATCTCCAGGGTGTGTTAGTGTGTGTCGGGGGTAGTTGACACATCTCAGAGGGTAGTTTGTGTCAGGGATAAAAGAGAGACAGTTGATAGGTGCTGTCTTCAAACACTGATACACTGTGGGTAAAAACTGCTACCCACAGGCCAAGCTGTACTGATTTAAAAGCTGAAGGATATAAGTTGTGTGTATGGTTTTTCTTTTCCACAGGGTAACCGGGTAGAAGATTTTATATCTTGTCCCCGGTATCCTGTGATGGTGATCAGTTATGAGATGCTACTGCGCTCTGTAGAAGCCTTAAAGAAGCTCGAGTTTGGTGTAGTCATCTGTGATGAGGGCCATCGACTGAAAAACAGCAATATTAAGACAGCCAGTGCTCTCACCGCCCTGGCCTGTGAACGTCGGGTAATACTTACAGGTCAGTCACACACACACACCCCCACAAACCCTCTTTTATTTTTTACTTTCATTAGTTTCTACAATTTTTATGTATTTAACTAAGAAAACTAAGCTTACATTTTGGAGTACAGCCCTCTAGTGCTCCAGGATCTAGAAGTTAGATCTAAACCTAGTTCTGTCTAAAGCTCGTCTAGTTGTCTTTGTGAATTTTCTCCGAGTATGTTTTTCTCATGTTTATGTGTGCTTCATCCAAGTTCTATGGTTTTCTGTTTCTCTCAAAACATAAATTTTGGCCTACATTGCTATAGGTATGAATGTGTGTGTGTGTGTGTGTTGCTTTGGGATGGCCTGTTAACCACAGCAGATAAAGTTATTGAAGATGAATGAATGAATAATTATGACATGACTGTCAGAGTTTTTGGTTTTTCATTTTCCTGCTTGATTAGTGTTGTTGATTACATTATTTTCTCTGCATGCTGTGGCGGCACCGCCATTCTGGGAGGATCACGTTCGGCTACCTATACCTTGTACTGAATGCATAAAGTGTTACAATTTTGATGGGAAAGGCGATTACATGGAGAAGCAAATTAAAGTGGGAAGTAGGCCTGAGCGGGGCAAATATAATTTTAACGGCATGCATCAATATTACAATATAGACCAAAATTGGCAGCACAAAAAATAATTTTAGATTCCAACAAGATTACCTGAAATTCAATGCAGCGTGATGTTAGCTTTACATTCTTTATAAAAAAAATAAACTATAATACAAAAAATAAAACTATTTTGATTTGCCATTTTACAAACTAAGACAAGCTCAATTTAATATAAAAATAAAGAAATAATAACCCAATTTTTGTGTGTGTCTATAACCACCTCCAGGTACCCCTGTCCAAAATGATCTCCAGGAGTTCTACTCCATTATTGACTTTGTGAATCCAGGCATTTTGGGCACTTCAGCAGCCTATAGAAAGATTTATGAAGAACCGATTCTCAAATCCCGCCAGCCCACCTGCACCGAGGTAGCACACAGATCAAAATGTAATAAATCAATACATCTGTGTAGTTTGTATGCATGTGTGAGATTTGAAGAGCTGTGATGTGTTTTAGGAGGAGAGGTGCATAGGTGAAGAGCGAGCAGCAGAACTTGCCCGGCTAACTGGTGCGTTCACGCTACGGCGAACTCAGGAGATCATCAACCGTTTCTTACCTGGGCGGCTGGAATGGACGGTGTTTTGCCGGCCCACAGAGCTACAGGTGCAACTGTACAACGAGCTGCTCTCCAGCCGAGTTGTCAAGGCCTGTTTTGCCGCCACCAGCACACCAGTATTCACACACAGTCCTCACCTTGCTTGCATCAATGCTTTAAAGAAACTGTGCAATCACCCTGGACTCCTTTACAACACTATAAAGGTTAAAAAAAATTTCATTTCTGTCATTAAAGCTAATTTCCCTTTTACAATATGTACCAAATATAGAAAAATGATCAGATTTTATATAGAATATTTTATTTTTAAGGAAATATATAAGTAGATCTTTATTTATCTCACATACTGCACTGCACAGTGAAATTCCTTTCCATGCAATTATATTCTTTTTCTGAAATATATGTGTAGCTACGCTTAAGGGTGTCACAATTATTAACTAATTGTATGATCACAATTATTTGACCTAACCATGATCGTTTAATCCAACCGCAATTATTGCACACTTTTATTAGCCACAAGAGAGGGCTGTAGTTCCTGCAGCCCCCTACTTTCAATCACAGTAAGTAAGTGGAGAGGTGTAACTTGAAAGTTGGAGCATTGTGGGTTTTTTTTGACGCTTCAAGCAAGCTTCAATAACGTTTTCTCACCTGCTTAACTCATGTTAACGACCCATAATGCAACTGCATAGAGTATAAGCGAATTTGTATGTTACCAAACAGATAAACACCACAGACAGGGTGCAAAGAATGAATTTCCTTTAGTCTTATTATCTATGATAAAATATTTACAGCAGAGCGTTAATAAGGCACAAATTGGAGTGATTATTATGCTAATATATATATGCTTATGGGGTTTTTTTTTGAATGCTTAATTGTTTGTTACAAACAAATAATTGTCAAAGCTCTAAAAACTAACGATACGGTAAATCCAGAAAACAGACAATAAATCATCATAATCGCAATTATTTATTCGACAATTGATCGTTACCCAGATTTGATAATCGTGACAGCCCATGCTAGGAAACTCTGGAAACTCCAAATCAATTTTAGCTCAATGTACAAAATCTTAACCTTTTATTTTTAGGAATTGCTCAAATATATCCAAACTATAATTTGACAAAAAAAAAGATAAAAAATAAAAAATTTCTTTATTTTTAGGAGAAGAAAACTGAAGATTTATACGACAGTGTCTGTCTAGACCTTTTTCCTAAGACTTATGCCACTGGAAGTTTTGGCACAGAAGACTCTGGGAAGTTGCTGGTGCTCACTGACCTTCTGGCCGCTATAAAACATGTCAACTACACAGACAAGTACAGTCAAACTCATTCTTGTACATGTGTTTCTGCTTTTTGATATAAATTTAAACAAGTGCAGTGCAGAATTATTCACCCCCATGAACTTTACAGTATTATAGAATTTTACAGTTGTGATCAAAATATAATATTTTAAAGGTGTATCAGTTGTTGGAATTACGACGCAAAGGTAATAAAAACAATCAATATTTTGTAGACTCACCTTTGCCTGCAATTGCAGCCATAACCTCCACTGTCAGTTTTTGCTGTAAATATGTATTCTGAATTTAGGCTCAGGATTAGAGGAACCTCATGACTGTTTGATTGCATGACTGCACAATTTTTTTGCACACAAGTTTACACCATTTAAAGAATTAGTTTGCACGACTACTGGTTGAACTAGAACTAATTTAGGGGGTTTAACACCAACAGCGGGGAAAAGTATAATAATGTTTCATGCCCCTTTTAATCTAAACGGAGTACATTTTAGTTCCATGTTGTAACAATACAGCAACTTAAATAGGGGTGAATATTTATGCACACCACTGTTTTTATATGCATCTATGTTTAGTGTTATTTTCTATTGTTTTTACCTCCTCTTGATTGCAGGGTTGTGCTAGTGTCTAATTATACACAGACACTTGATCTGCTTCAAGACCTCTGTGCTCACCTTGGTTACACCTGGTGTCGGCTCGATGGACAGACACCCGTTGCCCAAAGACAGCGAATTGTAGACTCTTTTAACCATCCCGGATCTTCCCACTTCCTGTTTCTGCTTAGCTCAAAGGCTGGCGGAGTGGGGCTTAATCTAGTTGGTGCTTCCCATCTGGTCCTGTATGATATAGACTGGAACCCAGCTAATGACATACAGGTTTGTCCAAGAAGATTCAGCATGCAAAAGAAACCAACATACTACATACAACCCAACCACACCAATAAGAACATAGTGTCGCTTCATATTAGATTAAATTATTTAATCGCTTCTTGTTAAATTAATGGACAGTCTATTTATAACAGAGTGTGATATGATGATTGACTTTATATTTGTATTTCCTTTTTTTTTTACTGGCATTTACAATAATCTACTGTATATCTACTAAAGTACAGACATGAGCCACTAGATAGAGCAAAGTGAGACAAAAACAATCTCTCTAATTCCTGTCCAGCTCTACAATAACACTTGGTGGCTTAAATATGAAAAGCAATTATTATTGACATTACATTATATATAACCACATCACACAAGTTTTAGTGTTTGTTGTATAACAAAATAGACTGAATAGCAATTGGGTATTATTATAGGTTAAGTCATTAAGTTGCCCTACCTGCACATGCATGTTTTACTGTTGCCCTCTAGTGTGGTAAGATAAATAGAAGAAAAGTTTCTAACTTGCTCAACATCTCTAGTTGCACTTGTTGCACACTTATAAACTAATATGGATTTTCCCACCTATACAGTACCTGCCACAACGTATACATTTTTTATGTTCTAGTCTCAACTTAAAGGTCATGTTTGCCAACAATAAAAAGTGATTATATTGTTATGTAATAACATTGATAAATAATTAATTATTTGTAATTGTGTTTTTGTTATATTTGTGTAATGTTTAAGGCTATGGCACGAGTATGGAGAGATGGGCAGAAAAAAACGGTTCATATCTACAGATTTCTAACAACAGGTTGGACGACAATATTAACTCTTACTTTTTTTAATTCATTTTAATACCACACATTTCCCTTACTCAGGGCAACAATCATTTGCCTATCAACTGGCAGACCCTATTACTGTATGCTATACTACTCTAACGGTATTATTACTCCTTTATTATTCACTGTTTTTACACTGTTTTTCCAAAAGTACAAACAAACAGCTCCTTTTCCTTTTTGCCTTTAGTAAATCTGCAATATAAATAAAGCTCTGTAAAAAATCTGTGTAAACGCAGTGGTTAAGGTGTTGGACTGCTAATTGGAATATCAGGGTTCGATTCCCATTACCACAAATTTGCCACTGCTGGTCCTCTGAGCAAGTGCCTTAACCCCCAATTGCTCAGTTGTATAAGTAGTTATATATAGCAGGCATCTGCTAAATGTGGTAAAAACCAGTCAGATGTTGTTTGGCTGATTACTTTCGAAAATTCTGTCTCTTATTATTTATATATATATATATATATATATATATATATATATATATATATATATATATATATATATATATATATATATATATAAATATAGCAGTTAGTAATACGCCAGTTTTATCCCATTGCAAAGAAACGTTGAATTGTAATCTTTCATTACATTTACTAGATCACAGGGAAAAATCACAGGGAATAACAGGGTTCCCACATGTTCTAAAAAACCTGGAAATCCTGGAAAATTAACAACTTTTTCTTTTTTTATATGAACCACATAATATGGAAAACATGGAAGAGTGTATGAAGCAACTGCACTAGTTCATTGGAGCTTAATAAACAAAGTTTTGGACAGATATGTTTGTGATGTTTATTCCGTTAAGGACAGCGGCTTTTTGCAGAATATTCGGTCTTTTTGCAGAATATTTGGCCTTTGTTTATTTTATTTTATAAAGACTGCAGTTTGGAAAGACAAAGAGGGAAACAAGATAAAAACAGACTAGGCAGTTGTTGTAATGTGTTTATCATCAGTAGCTTAGTGTGCTTGTGTTTTTGGTACATTTCTGATTTTATAGCCATAATCTGTACTTTTTTCTGGAAAGTTCTGGAAAGAGAAATATTTTTCTTTAGGATGTAAATCTGTATTCCAGGTATTTTATTCTCATAGACAAATGAACTCCAAATGGTTGGGATCAGTGGATTACTTTTAACTGTAAACATTTTTTTCCACCAGGTACCATCGAAGAAAAGATCTACCAGAGACAGGTGAGTAAACAGGGACTTTCTGGAGCAGTGGTGGATCTCGGTAAAAAGGGTGAGCACATCAGTTTCTCAGCTGAGGAACTGCGTGACCTTTTTACCTTCGACTCGATTACTGACTGTCTCACTCACAACCTGCTTGACTGCAAGTGCTTAGGGGACGGACGAATGCCGGGTAAAAAAAAACACAAACACAATTTCTGGATCATTTTAATATGTATTTAGCTCTTTGTGCATTGCTGTGTGGTTGTGTAATAAATGTGCTTTTGAGCGTCTAAACCAGAAGATATTTTAGGTTTAAATAGTTTTAATTTAAGGCAGCAATAATGAGAAATGTTTTGGTATAAAAACATTTTTGATTCAGACTTGTATTCACATTTGATTCTAATTTAAATCCAACAATAAAAATCATTCTATTCCGTTACATATGCAAGGCGTGGTTGAGGATGTACCCATGGCTCCAGAAAGGCGGTGTCAGTTGGGTCGGCGTGCCGAAAGTGCCCGTGTTCCACAGCGGGTCACCATGTCTGAGCTCATGCAGTGGAAGCATTTTTCTGGAACTGTTGCGTCATATGGTGATGTTTACTTGGACCATGCAAACAGTCATATCACATATGCCTTCCAGAGCACTACCTCCAAACCTCAAGACATGGCATAAAATACTCACACACACAAAGACATAACAAGAGTGGACTCAATAAATGGAATGAATCTGGTGTAATGAATGTAAGTTTATGTGCCAAAAATTGTTTTATTTTTAAATAACTTTGTATTTAAATGTAAATTTAACGCTCTGAAAACTGTGCACTGTGTGAGTATCTTTTTATGTTAGACTTTCACCATTACTATTTAGAGCACAGGAATTTAATGAAATATGTTGACAGTAACTCTGGTTTAACAGTTTATAACATTATGACATGTTGAGGGGCTACGAAATATATTACAGCCATGAACACCTTTACCTTTTAAAAAAAACATTATCAGACTCTCATGAAACAGAAAAAATGTTTAACTATAGTCCTATTTAAATTGATTTTTCTATGTATATAATAAAATTCAGACTTTCCACTGGCCTCATATTTATTTAAGTTACTTATCCTTCTTATCTTCAAGCAGTTTTATTATGTTTTTGGATTTAATTAAAATTAAATTAAAAATAAAATATGATCATATTATCAGCTGAAAAGCATGGAAGTGGCAGCATCATTTTGTTGGGGTGTTTTGCTGGAAAATCGACTGGTGCACATCAGAAAATATGTGATCATTAAAAAAAGAGGATAATACACAATTATTTCTTATATAACTATTACTTGGTCTGATCCTGTCATATCCCATAACAAGATTACTATTGTTCCAACTATCTCTTCAGGGGCAGTACACAGTTACTAACATCAGTCTCTGCCCTATATTAGGCATAAGCAGGCACATCAATGTGTTAAATTAAAATCCTTCTGACGTCATTGCCATTTTTTTGGTTACATTTTTTTTGCCTGTCACTCTAAATTCTATGTTAAATTAAAGTCATTTATATTTACATTTACATCATTTAGCAGATACCCTTTCCCTAAGCAATGCACAAAAAGTGCTTTGAGTCTCATAGATAAGATTAGATTAATACTGGTACACTAAAAAATGAAAAAAAAAACCCCAAAAAGCCCGACTTAACATCAGTGCAAAGTATGAAAAGGCAATGCTAAAAAGCAAGGATGTTGCTTAAAATTCAATAAAGCATTTCAATGTGGAACTATGCACAACTAGACAGACCTTATTCTCAAACTTTATAAACAGTAACTTTAACACTCACACTTTTTTCTACTTAGAGTCCCCCTAGTGAAATGGCCTCTGAGAGCAAATTGCTTCCTTCTTTTCTGATCTTAATGATATCAGAAAGGCAATTAGCACATTCTTAAGTTTCTCAGAGCTTAGACATTCGACCATAATTTCAAAAAGAGGGTACTTTGTCTGTTTTCGAGGAAATCGATAGCAACATTTTAAAGAGAATAGTACAGAACCTTAAATTCTCAACCTCCTACCTTAACATACTTCCCACATCTTTTTAAAAGTGTTTTTACTCTCTTTTCTAAATGTTGCCATTCAGCCTCAATATTTATACTTCCAGACAGAATGTTGGGTTATGTGTTAAGTGGGGTTGAGATTAAATTTCTGAGCAGGATCCATGAGTCCTTGCAGTCCAACTATATAATTAAATGGTTCATACCATTATCAATTCATACCCCTTAAGCTTTTTAACATTTTGTCACCTTACAACCACAAACTTAGCTTGAGATGTGCAAAACTGATAGAGACATACCCCAAAAGACTTGCAGCTGTAATTGCAGCAAAAGGTGGCTCTACTAAGTATTGATGCAGGGGGTCTGAATACAAATGCACAACACACTTTTAAGATTTTTGTAAAATCTTAATAAAATACATTTAAGTTTGTGGTTGTAAGGTGACAAAAAGTGAAAAAGTTCAAGAATTGTAAATACTTTTCAAGGCACTGTATGTGTCCTGATCAGGTGTCCACAAACGTTTGTCTATTATAGTATTTGTGTCGTAGTAAATTAGACACAAACCTAAGCAGATTAGGGTTTTAAATGTTGATGGAATAACTAGTTTAATTCCACATCTAATCTGTTGTCGTATGGAAGTACATGATGGTTCAATTATTAACTACTTCGTAGGGGCTTGTATTGTCTAAAAGAATAGAGAAACATGAATGATGCTAAAAGAAAGGTGACAGATCAAAGAGCAAAGTCTGTGACCTTTTAGTCAGAATTACTCAAGATGCATGTACATAGATAAAAAACACACATCCTAAAGAATATCCATTTAAGCCTTAAATACATTCTCAATATTCGGCTATGGCAAGACCCTGAGGTGATAAAAAGACCCCCGGCTTTAGCATAGCTGCTTTTACTATTTGCAAGCTTGCATTTATCAGATGACTTTTACTGACTTACACAGACAAGGACTCTACTCCCATGAGCCCTTGGCTCCACTCCCCTTAGCAGTGGAACCTTTAGATAATGATTAGGTTCAATAAAATGAGTTAAAGTTTCACTCTAGCAGGAAGTTCTCCAAACTAGTGGGCTTCATTCTGTCAGTGCTGAGCCAGAAGGAGATCTGTTCTGACAGGTATGTTCCATCTCATACTTCAAGTGTTCATTTAACATTTTATTTGACTTTATATGGTTTATCTATGTGTTTAGTTTCATATCCTAAGTGGGCTGATAAAAATGATATTGTTTGTGTGTGTACATGTTAGAGAGAAACTCTCATGATAAAAGCACATGATGTGATCTTGATTTGACTTTGTTACAGCTTTCCTGAGAAGTTTTAGTTGGCCCTGATCTTGTGTGAAGTATTTTTACCAAATGTTAACATGAGAGATGTAAATGTATATGCATTGTTGTAGCTTAAACAAATATTATTATATTAGAAAATGTTTTTGGTTTTTAGTGCAAACAGCCCACTGTGTGTAATTAAATATGGCCTGTGATATGGCCATATTTTGACATTGTTGTGGGTTTTCCTGTGTTTTAAACACAATATGTATAAATGACTGCATATTTAATCTGAATGCGGATCACATTGTGTATAAGAGTTAATAGTCATGAGTTCCTTTTTTGATCAATTTCATACAGTATCAAAATTGTTTTATATTCACTAACATAAGGTCAGGTTTCTCCTTTAACACTGAATATAAAAGAGTTTAAAAACCTGCACGTGCAGATTATAGGCAGGTCCGAATAAATAGAGGAAGGAAAGTGAGAGAACGAAAGAGTCTCAAAGTCACCTTCTCGCACTCTTGAGGCGTGTCCAAGTCGTCTACTTACAACCCATTGCTTTTTTACTGCAGGTCTACTGTTAGTTCTAGCCAAAACTGAAAGGATTTGTCAAAATCATACTGTTGATTAATTTCCACACTGATAAAATAAATCCATTATTACTTAAATACCAACAATTTTAATGGAAAGTTGAATCCTTTACTGTGTAAGCTATTATACCTGCAGACAATCATTAGAAAGTGTTTACTTAAAAAAAAAGATAAAGGCATTTTTTTAATATATTAGATTAGACTATTAGTCCATTAAGGGCAAAGCATGTACATATTTAATAAGTCAGTCGGTCATTGCTTGGACATTTAAGTTATACAGTGACCTTGCGAAGGAGGTTGATGTCACTTTGAAGGGTCCATAAAATTTACATAAAGTTTAATTTTGTTTGTTTATTATAATTGAAAAAAGGTAGGCTTAATAGTTGGTATAATAAGAACACAGTATATTTCTAAAATATACCTAATATTTATTATAAAATATACCTAACATATATTATGAGGTATATTTTTGGCCGAGATCATAGTTTCCTTGGTCATTTGTCATTTGTCAAGTTATTTGTTGGCTGATGTAATTTTTCTTTTGGTAAATCTCTAATTGCTTTTGCTTTATTTAGGAATTCTTTCTCATTATGGCAAGAGCACAACTACTGGTCCTGACTCTTCTTGTTTGCTCTGTAAGTGTTTTGTGTGTGTGTTTAAGATGAGCTGGTCTATATCGAGAGCAGCTTGGTAACTAACCACTTCAGACTTTTAACACCAGGCACTTGTGTGGTCTCATTTCCTGTAAATCAGTAACTGTACTAAAGTCCATTCTCACTGTTATATTTAATCACTAAAGACTAATTATTCATAACTGTCAATTAATAGTTACACATAAAAATGATTCCAATCAGCTTTATATTAAAAATTGTGCCATAAAAATGTAATAAAGTATTTTTTAAGTAATTTTAAAAAAATGTTTTTGATGCAGGCTTATGGAGCGAGTCTAGAGGAAAGGAAAGGACCATTAGGTAATAAAGTCCTGGAAGTGCCAGAAGCCACACCTGTACCATATGCTATTTTTCAGGTACGCGAAGATCAAGTCGATTTTGTACTAGTAGTAGTAATTTTAATTGGTTATGATGAATTTATAATTTTATGGGCGTATAAAACCTTAAGATTCTAACGACATGAAAGCTGACATATTGTAACTAAGACTAATGTGTTGAAGTAAACCGATGTGCTCATGAGCTCATTTTCATGCAGTGTCAGCCATTCATTAGTGATGTATTAATTTAAGGTGCTAACTCTTATGTCCAGTTTACATCCACAGCAGAGGGCTGGTCTTCATATCGTGTGAGTGGAGAGACGGAAGGGAAGATTCAAATAAGTACAGACGGTTGGCTGTATCTGGAAAAAGCACTGGAATGGAGCCCAGACAAAAAACACACCCTGAGTGTAAGACAAATATTGTTGAAAAAAGATAGATAAATGAAATGAGTTAAATGTAATTAGTCTGAATCAAAATACACTTATTTTGACTTAACTTATACCCTTACTTATTGTTTTAAATTTTCGTTAATATTATTAATAATATTTATGCTATATCAAGAGTTCCTCTTAAAATGGTGTTCGCATGAGCTGGTCTGTTTAGTAATTAATGCATCTTTAGCAACTGTTAATCTTAAGGAATAAACTCTGTATGCAACGTTGAGACATGACACCACACAACATTTTAATGTTATATTTCTATAGTTCTTCAACCAATAGACATTCTGCATCGGTATTGGGTGTGTTATTGAGTGTGCTGAAAAAATCTATGAGTTTAAGCATCATAATCATTTTAATTAGCACAGTAGCAGTACAAGTCTACATTATAAACATAAGATTATATTATAAAGAAATGGTGACACTTAACATTAGGGCTGCTATATCATTAAGGCATCTTCAGGTTTTTTAGGATTTTCATAACGACATTTAAGAACCTATATTTTGTTGTAGTCTTATAACATTTATAAATGATTTTTTTTTATAGATTGAGGCACTTTCAGCTGAAGGTGACATCATGGATGGACCTTACACTGTTGTTCTCCAAGTTGTGGATGTCAATAACAATCCTCCTGTCTTCACTGAGAATCAGTATAGTGGAACTATCAGAGAGCATTCACCTGCAGGTGAGGCATACCTGCTGATATGTTTCAGGACCTAGTACTGAACCTTGAAGTACTGTAATATATGTATGCATCTGTCATTATCATTGTGTCTTCCTCTCTGAATGCAGGAACTCCATTTGTACGTGTGTTTGCCATGGATGCCGATGATCCAGACACGCCCAATTCTCAACTGAGCTACAGAATTGAGAGCCAAATCCCTAACCCTAGTGGTGTAGCTTTCTTTACCATCGACCCACACACTGGGGAAATTTCCACAACAGATGAGGGTAGGACAACCATTAGATTTCAGTCTATAAATGGTGCTTGTACGATTGTGTAACTTTTGTGTGTGTTATAGGAGCTGCCTTATTGAGAGCTAGAACTGGAGTCATGTACAGCCGTGGAGAAACCCGGGGAAATGTTGATGTTCTAAGGAAAAAGTTTAATGAATTCTGCACACCGAGGAATGAAATACCTTTTGAGAACAACCCCTTCTTCACTTGTGTTCAACGCGTTGGTGCGAGCCTTAGACACACACGCACGCACGCACACACACACACACACACACACACACAGAGCTGTGGTATGCTATTTCTAAAGTTGTGATATAAAGAGACTTGTTTTATCGGTTTTGAAACTCTTTAAGGTTAAATTCCAAGTTATTAGTTTTATATAAAGTCAAGGCAAGATAAACCGACATCTCTACATTGCCTAGATCTATACATTTTCTCGCTTTCGTAAAGGATGTACATTAAGAATATTACTAATAGTTGTTTACCACCTGTTTTTTGGTGCTGGTAATAGTGGTACTGTGATAAGTAACCTATTCACTATAATTCTTTTTTTTAACCAGAGAGGTCGCGGATCAGTTCAGATAAGCATTTTGTTTTCACTTTTTCTATTAAGTTTTATGAAACACTAAATGTTCATCCACTACTGAGCCATGCTACTTTAAACACTGCATGGTTCTAGTGGGAAGTGGATTATATTTTAGTTTCGCAAAGCACGTCTCTACAATTGTAAATAATTTTTCATTGTTTATTTCATTTTATTTGAGTAGCCAGCATTTCTGGATTTAAAGTAGAATAGAATAGAATAGAATAGAATAGAATAGAATAGAATAGAATAGAATAGAATTTTATTGTACTGTTGTACAACGAATTAAGGCTCTCTCTTTAAAGCACACACAATCATACAAACATACAATGAACACAGATAATAAAGAAACACTAAACCAGATTTAATGTAGATGTAAGAATATAAAATGTGCAAATAGAAATGAGTCAGATACACAATATATGTAATTTAGATGTAAACATGCACCAGAATGTAAACAGATATAAATGTGATGTACAGATGTACAAATAGTAGCAACATTTAATTTTTTATTTGCACACGTTTGTCTAGGATGTCTATACATGTTGTAGCAATAACATTTTTTCTGGAAGTAAGAGACCCAAACACTGTTCCAGCATGACAATGTCCCTGTGCATAAAAGCCCTGAACATCGAGAAAGCAAGATGTGTTATGGTTGGTGTGGTAAAGCTCTGACTCTCAACCCCACTAAAAATCTTTTAAATAAACACTGACTGCATTCCAGATCTCCTCCCCTCACATTTGTACCTGATCTCAGGAATACTATTGTGACGGATGAGTAAATCCACAAACTAGTAGAAAAATCCTTTCCAGAAGTGTGGAGTTTATCATAGGACAGTAAGAATGAGACTAAATCTGGAATTGGATAGTCAGATAAAAATCATCTCGGTATTTTAGCTTATATATGGTGTAGATCAGGCTTATGTCAGGCCTTAGTATCACCTAGCACCTCAGATGTTGAAGTAGGAGGAAATGAGCATTGGTATTAGACTGATCCCTAGATCCCTAATACCAGTTTAGTAGATTTTAGTACTTTTCTAAAATTTTTACTCTCGGAGGTTTTACTGCTTTGTTACTTTTCTAAAAATGTTTTGTCAAAGCATTTGAATGCTACTGAGGTTTTACTTACACTGCAATCTTTGTTACCGTTACAGCCAATGTAGACAAGTAACGTATATTTTTACTTTGTTTGACAGAATGTAGACAATTTACTAAATATTTTTACTTGGATTTGAACAGTGGGGATAGGAAGGGTTTGATTTAGAGCCTAATTAATTTACTAAAAAAACTTGGAACTAAAAAACTTGATAAACAGGATGGGGATAGGAAGGGTTTGATTTAGAGCAGGATCATCTTATAAGATACCTGAGGGCTACAATATGATGCCATTTAATTGGCTAATGACAAAAAGATGGTTTAATGTATTTATTAAAAATAGTATAGAGTATAAAATCTCAGCTTTACAAATACTGAATCAAAACTGTTATTTATTAGATAATAGTCTACAAATACAAACTTAGCTGTATTTTTTGTTAACCATATCGAATAATCCCTAAATTGTTCTAATCACATGTTTTTCTGTGGGGAATTCTGAATTAGGTTTTAAACTTTTGTATTTGTTAACATTTGTGTGCAGAAAACAGGCAACTGAATGCCATCCTTGATCCGGACTACATCCTAATTGTGCGAGTGACGGATTTAGACGGGGCCCCGACTGCACTGAGCAGCATTGCTAGGGTCAATATTGTTGTAACTTCAAATTTGTGGGTTAATCCTGGACCTCTCGTCATCACTGAGAATTTAGCAGTGGAATATCCCAAACTAATTGCCTCGGTCAGTTTTAGTTCAACAGGAAAAACATATTATAACCTGGAATACAAGTTTAATTCAATTCAAAATATTAATATTTTCACCCTTGTGTGTGCGTCTGTGTGTTTTAGGTGCGTTCCAATGACCCCAATGCAGTGTACAGGATGTTGCAGAAGGAAAAAGAAATTCCATTTCCTTTTACTATCACTGAAGATGGAGAGATCTATGTCACTGAGCCACTGGACAGAGAGGGCAAAGACATGGTAATGTTGTAGATATTCTGTATTGTATGTTTGGTTACAATTTTGTGATTCAACATAGCATTATTGTTTCTGTTTAATAATGAGACGCTCACTCTGGATAAGGGTGTCTGCTAAATAATGTAAATGTATCTCAGCTCTTTCCACTCTGAGTAACATCCTCGCTGAAAACTGTACTTGTACTGAGTTTCTATAATGTTTTTGGACCAATTACTCTACAATTTTAAAAGAGATTAAAACAAACACATAAATATATATTTTAGAACAATTAAAAAAAAAAAATGATGGGATTCAATTACTTAAAAAAAAATGGGGATTCCTTTGGTTTCCTCTTCAAGTCTAAAAGTGTGGTGAGTGGTAGCGAAAGGTGTTGGACTGCTAATTGGATGTTTAGGGTTCGATTCCCACCACCACGTTACCACTGGTGGGCCCCTGAGCATGACCCTAAATGCCTATTTGATCAGTTGTATAAAATAAATGAATGCAGGGGGTTTAGGTTTAGTCTACCACCCTGCAATTTGTCAGTTAAACAGTGGAAACATGTTCTCACTGTCACAAGCCTATTAGCATTATTTTCAGTTATTACTGTATTGTGATTGGTCAGTACAGAGTTGCTGGTGTATTACATCTCTGTGTTTGAATGTAATTGTATGTGCATTAGTACATTCTGGTCATCTTGGCTGTTGATGAACAAGGTGTTGAGCTGGAATCTCCTATGGAGATCCATGTTGAGGTGGGAGATGTAAATGATAACGCTCCTGTATGTCCCAATACTGAAACGATCTTTGAGGTGCAAGAGAATCAGGAAATTGGTAAGATACATACTTATTCACATGTATAAATTACGATAAATATTAACTCTTCATCAGTTTATTTGCTGTCGGTTTCTTAGATAGCCATGTCGGAGATCTATCGGTTCATGATGCAGATAAGGAAAACACACAAAACTCATTGCTGACCTACAAGCTTTTGAGCCAGAGTCCCACCAACCCATCTGACGGAATGTTTTACATTGACCAAGCAAGTGGAAGTATCCAAGTGGCCAAACATAACTTCCGTAGAAAGGATGTGCCTCAATATCAACTCAAGGTTGCAGTTACAGATGGAGGTGAGGTAATAGCACTCATCTCGTGGTGGCCTGTAGATTATTTTTAAAAATGTCATAGAAGCACATTTCCTTCAAGTTTTATCCCTTAAATAAAGAATCAAGCTTCTAAAATCATGGGCAGATTTCCAATATAAACAAACGAAAACTTAAATACTAGTGTAAATACTAACCTTGTATTAGAAGTATAATTAAATGAGTAGTTTTAACAGTAGTTTTATTAGTAAGTTGATTTAAAAGCTAATTACAAATGTGGAAAAAAATAATTTGTTGCGTCACTTGTAAGTGTAAGGTACCACGTTTTCTTCTCTGGTATTTATATTGGTTTAGTTAAAAAAATACTAGCGTTTCATGTTTTTTTTATATTGACGTAGTTCACAGTTAAACCCTTAGCATAAATATCCTAAAGATAATAAAGTAAAACAGATGTAAGTTTTAAAATAAAAATACTGTTTCTAAATTTATTAAAAATCTTAATCATTTGTTACAGGATGTGATATCTGATATGTTTCCTCTGATATCTGATCCAGGATTGTTTTGTCGATGTTGGCCGGATCTTCGGATCAGTTGTCAGCTCTAATAAAAAAAAGTCAATTCTTCACTACTTCTGTTTGTATCTAGTTTACAGCACAGAGTGTGATGTTCTCGTCATCATCATTGATCTCAATAACGAGGTCCCTGTCTTTGAGAAAAATGATGTAAGTAGTATTTGTTTCTTTGATTGTGTTTTATTTGGGTTTTCTTTATTGTTGCACTGATTTGGCTGTTTGTTGACCTGGGTGCAGTATGGGACATACAGCGTTCCAGAATTAGCTGAACTGGGGACCACTCTGCTAACCATTAAAGCTACAGATGCTGATGATCCAGGGACAGGCAGCTCTAAGGTAGAATACCACATCAGTGCAGGAGATCCTGACCGTCTATTTGCCATTGAAGTTGATGATGCCACTGGAGAAGGAAGAATCTATATAGCACAGGTAGATAGACTGGGCTTACAGATGGAGCTGACTTTAGCAGTCTTTGTTTTGATATGCTTCCCTATGTTTTCCCTATGTCTTTTTATTGATTTCTTTTGATCAACATTCGTTCCCATCTCTCTTCCTGTTAATTTTTTCTAGCCATTGGATTATGAAGCTCAGTCGACCTATAAGCTGCAGATTGATGCCCGTAATCCTGAGCCACTGATCCAGGGGGTGGAGTATGACAATCGCTCCAGCACAGTCGTTGTTATTGAGCTGGTCGACGTAGACGAGCCTCCAATGTTCAATCTAGCTACTGTGAATGTCAACATCCCAGAAAACATCACAGTAGGAACCACTATCCTAACAGCTGATGCTAAAGACCCAGAGGGACATAAAATCATGTAATAATTGGCTTCTGTTCCTTTTTTATGAGTACACCTAAATTGTACCTATAAGAAAAAGGAAGGGTAAAAATTGATGAAGCATAAACTGGTTAGGCACAATAGAATAGAGGTTAGTGCAGGAGTAGGATCGTTTACTGACTGCATGGTTTTATCTGATATAAATGAGATAGCAGAGCTAAGAGTTTTTTTATTTTTAAGAAAAAATAGGTTTAAGATAGCAGTGTGGGTTTTGATATTTGTGGTTAACAAAAGGCTTAAGATGAATTTGTGGATTTGAGAACAATTTCATTACCTATGTTAGTAATATATAGAAATATACATTAACTGTAGTTACAAGTAGATTATTAAATCTACAGATTAGGCAAATGAAAGTAAAACCTGTAGTCAAAAAAATTTTAGGACAGAGATGGCGCCAGACCGTAACTAACTTGGGCATGCGGCTTCCAACAAGGTGGCACACAAAACAACCAATACAGTGCCCGCACACACACATATACAGCTGGTACAGACTGTCGGCTCATTACTAACTAATAATTAATTTTACAATGATGTCACAACTAAAACAGAACAGTGTGATTATATGCTGTGATAATGTTCTAATAGCCAATGTCACAATTAAGCTTATGTAAATTTAATTACCGCATAGCTTACCTTTTAAAAAAAGTTAAAGGCTTTACTCCGCGTACACATCAATATGCTAAAGACGCATAAGAGGCAATGCAACCAATTAGAGAAACAAGTATATTTTTATAAAATATTAAACAAATAAAAATCATGCAAAGTTCAGTGTTTAATTTTTTGATTTATTCTTAATGTATATTAAATTAATTAAATAAACGTGTAGCACAACAACCTTTTTTTGGGGGGGCATGGCCCACGAGTGTCCAACCTTCGACGCCAACCCTGTAGTAGGAGTATAAATTTTATGTGGATTTAAACAAATGTAATGCCTGACAGCAGGCACAGCTTTGTTTCCATGCTAATTAAACCAAAGAGACACCTACAGTTATGGATTAGATGTATTTGTTGGTTTTGTTTGTTAGGTTTAAGTTAGAGGGAGATGAACATGGCTGGTTGGACCTGAATGCTGAATCTGGTGAGTTAAAGACCAAAGCTGAGCTGGACAGAGAAGTGGTGGATCAACTCAAAGTCCGAATCATCGCATACGAATCAGGTGAGCATGGAATATTATTAAACACTACAGAGATACTACTAAAAGACCATAGACTGAATACTGGGTATGTCAAAGCTCTAGTGGGGTAGTAGTGTTTATTTAAATAAAACTATGACTGCCGTAATCCACCTATTGAAACAGTCAATTCTGGTTTTCAATGTCAGTGTAGTTCCTGTTTGACAGGGGAAAAAACCTGCAATTGCAGCAGCTTTTCATAGACGATCTTAGATCTTTAGACTGACAGCAGCAAGGAAACCAAGTTTTTATTCACCATACCATGTTTAGGGGCCTAAAATGTAAAGTTAATATCATTATAAAAAAATACAGACCAGTGTGAAATCAAACATCAAACATTAGTCCTAAGTAATAAGTCTGGAACACAAAATCGCATGACCCTCAGAAATCCTGAAAATCCAATCACTATAAAGGGTTTCCAATTGTGTGTATTATGTGCCTTAATCTTTCAGCCTGAGGCTAAGACGATATACTAAATCAGGGGTCACCAGACATGGTTTGGAGATTTGCAGTCCTGCAGAGTTTATCTTAAGGTTTCCTCAACACACCTGCCTGTGAGATTGAAGTATACCTAGCAACACCTTAATTAGCCAGTTCAGTTGTGTTTGATTAGATTTGGAGCTGAACTCTGCAGAACATCCGCCCTCCAGGAGAGAGTTTGGTGACTCCTGTACTAAAAATTATTGTATAAAAGCACAATGCCAAAGCAGCTACCAGGTCTGGTAACCAGTGCAGGCCTTTTTTTTTTCTAACAGGTGTCCGAACCTATCCTTGTGTCAGATTGATCCATTATGTTGGGTCTGACAATAGACTAACCGGAGGTGTCAATCAACAAAAGTGTCTATGGTTTTTGTTTAGAAACGTTACAGAAGTACTGAAATTTAAAAAATTCCAAATCGCATTATTATTGTCGACATTATGTAAGAATTACACAAAAATTCAAACTACATTCTAATTTAAAATGGCTTTACTTTTATGGGGTCCCTGAATACCTATCCTGAGAATCTATTGTTTTGTTGACTCAGCTTGGGCAAACATGAAGAGTTTAGACTGATTTCTTCAAATACTGATAAAAATGGTGTAATGGGCTAGTCAGAATGAATTAGTGATTAATACAAGGTTTGCACGATATTTATCGGACAGATACATTATCAGGCAATATGAGTGTATATGCTCTGATAAATTTAAATGAAATACTTTTGCTGATAAAACAATCAATCAGTCTGATTTATCCAGGAATTATCCGCTTTCCAAGTGCATATGACTGCAGCCAGTGTTGCCAGATTGGATGGTTTCTCGTCCACTGTTGCCAGATTAGGTTCTTACCTAGATTAATTGGGCTTCTTTTTATCAATTTAGAACGTAAATAAATGCATTGGGCTGTCGACTTCCTGATACAATGGGCGATTACAATAAATTGTTACTGGGTTTTTACACAAAAGCAAAAACATTTAAGAAGTCAGAACTGATGTTTGCTATTATAGTTCGACCAGAGCTACTAAAATTTAGTTTTATCAGCTCATCTAAGATTTTCTATACTCCTGGGTGCAAGAACTGCAGATTATATGGAAAATTATTATATAATATAATTATAAAAATATGAACTTAATGTTTGTTGGTATCTGCATTAAAATCTGCCATATTGGCAAAAAAAAAAATTATCAGTATTAGTTAAAAAAATGTTCATATTGTGCATCTCTAATTAATACACATGCTATTGTGTTTGTGGCCTATCAGACGGTCAAATTCAGCAAACGGAGAGAGAAGTGTCTATCCAGCTGATGGATGTAAATGACAACTACCCAAAGCTAAAGAAGACTCAGGGATTTGTGTGTGTGAAGAAACCAGAGCCCTTGATTTTGACTGCTGTGGACGGAGATGCCGAACCGTTTGGAGAACCTTTTACTTTCACTCTGCAGCCGGTCCGCAAATCTCCTAACTGGGAGATTACACCAGTAAACGGTATACAGACTGTTATCTTAGCTAGAGAGAAAAGTTTTAAATAATTTATTACAAATACAGCCATTGGCACACATTTTAGAAAAACAAACTAGCAAAATCTGATTGCTTTGTGTTGTGTTGTGTAGGCACCTCAGCTAAGCTTATTTTAAAGAAGAAGCCCACCACTGACCAGACCTTTAACATTGGCATTAACATCAAGGACAATGCAGGTGTAGGTATTACACAGAAGCTCGAAGGTAAGGCATTGATTTACTGCTATCTTTCTTTTCTAGCTACCAATTATCTAAATGTTAGATGTGATGAAAGTGTGTTTTGTTTATTTACTGCCCTCTTTTGCTTTAAACAGTTCGAGTATGTAACTGTACTGATCTGGGATACTGTTACATGAAGCCAGGGACTCACGCCTGGAAGTTTAGCATGTCCACTACAGTCGCTATTCTAGGAGGAGTTTTGGGATTTATTAGTAAGTTATGATTATATAATAAATATATATACATGAAGTAGGTCAGCCAGTGGAAATACCTTACACAATCGATTTACTTCACAATCGATTTAGCTCAGGAAAACTGCAAAATTGTTTTCCTGAGCTAAAATAAGTTTCACTTCAGCATGACTTGCTCAGTGATGGTTACATTTATAGTCACTCCAAAAAAAAGGGTTCTATTTAACATCACCTCAGTGGCCATAAATATCTCAGTGTGAACTTGTAAATACTGACACAATTTACAAGTTCACACTGAGAAATTCACTTGTATCACTGACTGATATCTATTCTGCTACAAATTTCACTGACTGATATCTATTCTGCTGCAATTAGTAAAAAAATAATCAGTAAGTAAGTTCCAATGGTAGGATTGTTAAAATTTTCCCATTGTTAAATTGGCATGTGACATCACCACCTTGGGGGAGATCGTTATAGATTCTCTTTTTCTCGCTTATAAATTTATAAGTATAAAATAGCAGCAATTGACAATTTGGCACCAAAACAGATAATGAAATTTTACTCCATAACCGGTGATGGAGATGAAGTGACATAACCGGTCATTTTCAATGCCAGTAGAAACTACATTTATTAGACTTTCCACAAACTTGTAAGAAAATAGGGAGAAATTTACTTTTAGGTTTAATCATTTTAGGGCAGACTGACTTCTGCGTTTGTTAAACTTCCTACTTATGTTGCAGACAGATGGTGAATAAAAAGAAATCAAAATATTTTTTGGTAAAATTTAGTTTGTGGCAGGTTTAAATGTTCAGCAGGGGTTTTTTTTTCAGATTTCCACAAATATTAGATGATATTATTATTATTATTATTATTATTATTGTTATTATTATTATATTTGCCCTCTTTAAAAAGTACAAAATCCAGCTACTGTTGTATTGTTTTTTAGTGCATATTTAATAATTTAGAAGACTTCGAGAAACAAAAATATCTTAACTTTAAATTTAACTGTGAGGGCTTTTTCTTTGACATTCTAAAAAAAGCAATTTTTTTGCACACTTCACTTACAGATTTTACACTTCCATTTTTTAAATTAATGATTGTATTACACTATATATATATATATATATATATATATATATATATATATATATATATATATATGCTTTTGATAAAGGGTAAAATGAAAAAGTTACGTTGCAAAATGAATCTATGAAAATGAAAGTATATATGTATATCACACAGTAATCATAAAGATGGAAGTTGTTCATTGTAGAGTTTCTTTTCTTTACTCTTCTAAGTAGCTGTGAATAATTTAATTTTGTTTGTGTTGCAGTTTTGTTCCTGGCGATTGTGATATGCCGCAGCAAGAAGAATGAAAAAAAGAGAAAGGAGGCCATGTCAGCTGATGGGGAAACCAATGTGATGCTGTAAACACCCTGCTCAGTTACACACATACACACATTCTGGATTATTCGGTTCACATGCAGTGCTGATGGCATGTGGTCTTTTTTAACATCTTGTGGTTTTTTTTTGTATTTTATTTGGTGGGTAATTTAAAGTAACCGAACTGTTAAACTTTGTATGGCGCTGATGCTCTAGCACTGGAAAGGTCCATTTCTGCTCATAAAGTCTCAGATAGCGTCCTGGTAACTGTTCTATGTAGTGTGTTAGGCTTTTGCAAACATTTCAATTGCACCTTGATTAATATTAAATGTTTAGCTAGCACTTACAATCAATGATTTTAAACAGAAATACAAATTACTCGATTTAACCAGGGATTCGAAGTAACACTCCATTTGCCCTCTTTTATTTTGTCTCTCCATCTGTAATTCCTTTGTAATGGCTAGTGGTGTTTCCTGCTGCTGATTGTGTTTGTTAGTTGTGTGTGTACGGGGGGTCAGTGAAGATTTGTGCTACATAAATCTGTTCTGTTATGAATGTAACTGCTTTTAGTATTATAAAGAAAAGAGACTAGATACTGTAATGCTGTGTAGATTAATATATTTATTCTTATAAACCTAATCAGTCAAAATTTATTAATTTTATTACCTTTTTACCCTTCAGAGCCCAACTTTGGTTTCAGTCAAATTAGGAATGGCAAGCCATGTTTTACTGTACGGCATTAACTGTAAGAATTTGAGATATTTCTTTGTTTCTCAATAAACATCTCCTTTGACAGTAGATGTTTGTACAATTATTTATAAAAAGTGTATCATTAAATATTAAAGTTTCATCAAATACACAACACTAACATCATTATTAAACAGATCCGCTGAACATCTTCTTTAAATGTGTATTTGTATTTGTGAAAGCTCTCTGTGGTTTATAGGGTTTCATCATGCACATTTGTATGCAAAGGCTACAAAATCTTATATAATTGACAAACTGTCAAACATTGAGTAGCATTCGCTTTGGGAACAGTGTCCAATCCCGCGGTGCAAGCGGACAATATAGCCTGTTTAAAAGAAGGCAAACAAAGATGAGATACATTTAACATACATTTACGCACAGCCCCAGTGAAAGAGAAGCGTGTGCACATGGCTCACCAACACATCTCCTGTGTGATCAGCAAGTTGTCTAAGTTATTAAATATCCCGTTTGCTCTGAGGCATCGGTGTCCTAACTTCAAGGTGGTAGCATCTGGCTACAAAGAACCACAAGTTGAGCTTGCTCTTAAATTAACTCATGGGGTTCCAGCCCAGATCCAGCTCCTGAACAGCCTTTTGCTAAGATCTGCATAAGGAGATCCTTTGCTTTAAAAAAATCTAAATGATTTATAAAAAATTCAATGTGTATTAAAGATTGGGAGATATTGATGTTTTAGAACCGATACCGATTAATTGCATGCTAATGTGCGTGACATGCAGAACCGATCTTAAAAAATAACTGCCACTTTTATTTATAATATATTTCATTTTATTTCCCACTTGATAAAAAAGCTATCTGTAAAAAAAATCGAAACTAAATTTAAAAATCAAAAACTGCATTGCTATTAATTATCGTAAACAAACGAGTAACAAATAAGGAACCTAAAAATAACTAAAAGAGAATGTCCAGTTAATCAGAATTCAGCTGTAATGTAGTGCATTATTTGCTTGTTTGTTCAATAAAATATATCAGTTTGAGCAAATTATCTACTGATCTTTTGATCTTATTAAAGTTAAATTAAAAGTTTATGTATGTGCCTATTTTTATACAAGACACTCCTGTCACATAATGAGTAAATGATTGCGTTACTATTAAAGTAGATAGTAAGTGTATGTGAACATTTACACAGCAGGACATCCGGTCCCTTCAATTTGTACACTTTTCATTAGACTGTGATCAAGAGTGTATAAGTAGTAAGGCTTACTGTACAATTTGTCAAATTATTATATAATTATACAATAAATACTTATAAATAACTATATTTGGCTGTTTTTTTAACTGCATCCTACTGAATAATTATACACATGTAGACTAGATATTCATGAAACCGTCCAGTCAGCCAATCATGTGGCAGCAGAAAAGTGCATAAAGCATACAGATACAAGTCAAGAGCTATGAGTAATGATCCTCCAGCTTTGTAGCAGAATAACAATATCATCTTTGGGAGATTTACAGCATGTGGGTAATTTTATAATTGTAGGTACATTTGCAGTCCAAAGCCATTTTCTGCTTATTTCAAATGGTTAATTTGTTACTCATTTTCATGTATCATTGATGGTTACACACCATAACAATTTCATATTTTTGTTAAAAAGTGATTTATATAGCTGAAAAAATAATTTGTGGTTTTCTGAATTAGTCAGTGTATTTTTTCCATGTATCATTGTGTAATCTAATTATTTTATTTTACTTATTTTTGACATTTATTTATAAAAGCATTATATAGGTTGTTTTTTTTATTCTACTCTATTCGCATTTAATTGTTTAATAATATTTTTTCTTACAAAAACCTGTCCATAAATTTTGTCAATTCTGTTACTGTTTTATACTTTGCCTTTAAATTGATGCCACTATCTTCCATAACTATATAAGAAACAGGAAGTGATGTCACTTTCCCTCACTGGTAAGATGTGAGGCACTGAAAGGTGTGTGCTTTCTCTCGCTCTCAGAAAAGATTTTAAACTTAAAATTTCTTTCACCAAAATTGTTGAAACTGTTCACACACTGGGTCTTTTATGTTTATCATGATGACATGTGCTCTTAGCATGTATGCTAGCAAGTGGCTAAAAAGTTGTAAAATTGTCATTTCTGTTACCAAGGTTATTTCTACACATTACCTGAGTTGACAAACATTAATACTACAAAGAAATGTGTTTGTTACAGTAAAATTGAAAGTAACTTCTTTGACAAAACACCAAATTATACACAAAAATACACAAAATAAATTACACAATAAATATTTAGAAAGTATTGAATTTATGAATGCATTGAAAAATTGGAAGGATTAAATCCACATTCATCCTAATTTTACTAAACGATCAAGCCGCTCTTTTACCAGTTCTTACAATAAATATCCGCACACAGTTTCAGGACACATTGCAGTAATATTTTATTAAAATGTTGAAATATAAAATAACAGAGTTCCCATATCATACACAAGTATGTATAAGTTACATATAAATATACCTGTTACAAGACATGAATAGTTCAAATGTTTCAAATGCATTAAGATGAATAAATGATTAGGTGCTAGACAAGCATATTGATAGATACCCAAGTCAAGTTATATATGTACATATTCTTTAGAAAGAGATAGTGTATATTTTTAATAAAATGTACATTTCCGTCTACCCTGTGCCACTGTACGCTAATACAATTTATAAAAGTTGGCCATGTGTTAGAAAATATTATGAAAAAGATGATTAGTGCTTTGCAGTTCAATGTCATTAACATGCAGATGTTCAGTAACGTTGTTAAAAGTGTGATTAGCTGCAAACCAAAGCTACATTCTGTTTGACCTATAAGAAGTGTAACACTTGCTGGCCTAAAAAACACATAAGTGAAGAGAAATGACATTCTGCCTGTCGTGATCATGCATTTCATTACATAAGTCTGCACAACGGCATAGACACAAAGATCGTATGTAAAGATAAGCAACAACTGACCCACATTAATATCAGTAACTAACTGCACTCAAATCCCTCAATAAAACCGCTCATAAATAAATAAATGCCCACAGCACTACAGCATGAACCTGCTCCTAATTAACATGGGTTTCAATAGAATATCTGACATTTTTGGTTATTCGTTTGCCAAACAAAAAGGATATTATAAAGCTATTTAAAGAGATAAAACACTAAACATCTTCAGTAAATCCAGTATCTTAAAGGCATCCTTATGATAAGATGGTCAATATGACAACCATGACTTTAGTGATCATCTAATTAGACTGAATATAGACAATTGGCGTTTATCCCTTTGGATGCACGGATGCAATAAAAAAAATTCAGTCGTTAGGAAAAAGCCATGAATTAGTCAATGTATGAAAGAGAGAAATTTACTTTAATATGAAAATTTGGAATTCTTTTAAATTTGAGTTTGACTGTACTATTTTTCTTTGAAATGGGAATTTTATAATAACTAGTCAAAGGTGCATCATCGTTTGCTTAGTATTCAGCTTCAATGCTCATTCCTGCTGAGGAATGGTACAGCATGTGTACCTTTTTTCAAATTATTTTTAAAAAATTCTCTTACTTACTTATGCAAACCAAAGCATTCTCCGACATCTGCGAGTTAAAACCCAGGTTTTTCTTCCCCACTTTACTGCTGACTTTACAATCTGAATCGTGATTGATACACAAATGATAATACTACATGATATGTTGGCCCAATGATCCCTCAAACACGCACACATCCCTACACCATACTGCTCAGCAACTAAGCGCGAGTGTTAATAGAATTATTGTAACAGAAACAATACAATCAGTTCTGCTGAGCGCCTATGACATGTGGGTTAAACTGCACTATAATGATGGTGATATCATCTCTGTACATGCGAGCTAACTCTTCTGGCAGGCTGAGCATCTTGGACAGCCTCTCGTGATCCACCATGCCAAATTCATTACTGCCTACAGCATGCCGGATCAGGTGCGTGGCTGTGTTCTGGTCTTGAAAGGTGGAAGAGACCAGTGCCTTCCTTTCCTGTAGAAGCCCTTGCATTTGACCCAGTGTGACCCTAAAGCCACCTACACTGATTGGTTGCTGCTGACGAACTCCAGTCAGATGCTCCCCCACGATACGAACCACCTCCTGCCGGTGCAGTGTCTCCCACAACCCATCTGAACCGAGTACCAGGAAGCGGTCCTGTGGCCGAAGCCGGTGATAGGTCACCTCAGGCTCAGCGGTCAGGTATGGTGGTGTGTGGTAGTTTGGTGGCACAAATTTGGCATGCTCGTTCTCGTGAAGTTGGTCTGGGCCTGACTCTAGCACGCGTCGCTGCAATTCCACACTCCACTTGAACTTGACATCACCGAATGCACGAAACGGCATGAGGAGGCCTAGCAGCCTGTCCTGCCTCACCACTGTTTTGGCTTCAGCTTGTGGGTGCTCAGCACGTACCCGCCGAACCTCCGCCTCGTTCTGTGCACTGTGGTCATTGGAGAGGGTCAGTGCAGAGAACGAGCCATCAGGCTCCTGCACACCTAGAACTGCTCGGCCATCACCTGCATTTGCCACATGCAAATCTGCGCCATCTATATGTGCAACGCATGCTGTAGCACCTGAGAAGGCCACACGCAACACCCAATAGTGCAGAAAGGCATTGGCATCCCCGACCTGTGCCTCCAGAGAAATGTCATTATCCAAGCGTTTAAAAGCGTTCACAAGCACCTCAGAAATGTCAGGTTGTTCTCCAGGTGTGCTTAGATCTAGTAGCTCTTGCCAGTATGTGCGCAAGCTGTTAAAATAGAGCTGTGATGCCTCACGGCTAAAATAGTCATTCGGGTGCTTGTGCCATTGAAGGATAGGCTGAAGGGCCCGGCCGCTCTCCAGTGCATTCTCCAGTTCGACAAGCGTCTCGTGCGGCAGCATAGCCACGGCTATATAGTAGAAGAGCCTCTCGCTCAAGGCCTGAGCACAGGCGCAGCCGGCATGCCCATCAAAAACACCGTAGAGCATGCCACGTGTCTGCAAGCACGTTGCTGCACTGCGGCGATCTTCAATAGGTGCATTGGCTGGGAGTTGATTACTATCAAACCCCATGACTGAGCTGAGGTTTTTACCATCAAACTCAGGTACTTTAAAGCTGTACTCATTGGCCTTCAGGATACTGTTCACCTGAGGAGGTGTGAGGTAGTAAGTGAGCCATGCAGCTGATGTCCTGTAGCTCCGGGACAGGGACTGACTTAGAGATGAAGTTGCATTTGGTTGGCAGACACTGCTGTATGGATGAAGGACTTGAAAGCAAGTTTGGCACAAAACGGACGGCACCAAAGTACGACTGAACCCCCTGCCATGGATTACCCGAAACAGCTGGGAGGTTACCGCCATCAGATACTACCGCCTTGCAAACTTTTGGTAATGGACCTGCAGGAAGAAAAAGATAAAAAATAATAAAATGCCAGTTTTATTTAGCAGCACTTGGCGATTACATACTGTAATTTTACAGAAACGTCATCACGGCAGAAAGAACACTACAGAAAAAAAGCGGAGCATTGAAAATTGGATCACCCAGAGGACAGAGCCAGTGGCATTAACACTCATTTACATTTCTAGCAAGTGGCAGACGCCCTTATCCAAAGTGACTTACACTTATCTCTTTAATACAACTAAACAGCTGGGGGTTAAAAGCTTAGGCTCAGGGGCCCAACAGTGGCCACTTAGTGGTGGTGAGAATCGATCCCACAACCTTCTTGTTAGCAGTGCAACAACTTAACCACTGTGCTACCACTTTCCACATTCATATGGGACGATTATTTCAGCAGTTTAATTATTTTAAAAACTCAATTAAAAGCAACAAATTTGAAATTGTCTAATGTCTTGATATGAAGCAATATTTTAAACAATTACATAAATTATTGACAAGTAATTTTATTAACAGAGGATTAGTTTATTAACAAAAAGCATGTTGTGACATTGTCTTTGCAGTTATAATAAATGTGGCGGAACATGTGCAAGGTGTTGATTGGTTCCTTCCAGCCTATTTTCTTTGGCTGATTATACAGAATAAAAATCTTGCTAAGTGACAGAGTGACAAAGTGACAACAACAGCCAAGAACCACTCCATAAACGAGAACAAGAAGCTTTCTATGCTTTTTAAAAGACAAACACTAATAAAACAATTGATTGTTTTACATTATGGAAACCATCCACCTGTGAATAAACCGCCGGGATTAGAACCAGTGCATTACTGTAAACCTCAAACTTTTCCCTTTCCAATCTACACCTTCTGATCAACTAGATTCAATAATTCAACTAGCGTGGGGCAATTAGTAAAAATTCAACAAGGTTGCCAGCTGTGGAAATCTAAACTCTATACATTTATTTCTGAACTCTAAAGGTTGGTAAAGTGGGCTTTGAGCTCATGTTACCAGGCTTGGCAGTAGCAGGTATTCCGATATTTTTAGTATACCTTCCCAAACCCTTGACCTTGGATGGACTCGTCTCTTCTTACTGCTCCACACAAGCAATGTTACATAAGACTAAAAAAGGATTCTATGACTGATGGCTTGTCTGAGAACAGCAAAAGCTTAAATGGTTAACAAAAAAAAAAAAAACATGGGGAAAGTGTTCATGCTGATTTCAATTTTAATGCACAGTCAAATTTTTTGCAATTACATTTACAGCATTTGGCAGATGCTCTTTTCCAGAGCAACTTACATTTATCTCTTTTATACAACTGAGAAATTGGAGGCCTTGCTCAGGGGCCCAGCGGTGGTGGCTTGATGAAGCTGGGAGCCGAGCCCACAATCTTCTGGTTGGTAGTCCAACACCTTAACCATGAGCCACCACTTCCCCATTAATGCGATGGGTGTGCAGGCTGACAACAAAATAACAACACTGCCTGGGTTACGGTGGAGAAATGAGTTTTATAAGGAGCTAGTAAACAGCAAGCATCCACAGCTAGTCAGGTCCTGGTCCATATTTAAACAAACCTCAGCGTAAGGTCAAGAGGACACACAGATGCAAAATGACCCTAACCACCAGTCTAGTTGTGTGGTTTATTTTTAAACACCTTCTCCCCGGACAGCGTGCTACGTAGCTCATAGGCTAACTGGAGAACTGTATGGAAGCGGAGTTAAAACCCACCCAGAACTTGAAGCCGCTCACTGGCTGATATGTTCAATAAAAACATAGTTTACTGTAGCTACACTTCAGTCTCACTTCATACACATTGACCGACATGCATACAGTCTTTACACACCTACACTTTTCTTAAGAAAGGTCTTCTGAAATACAGCCGCGAAAGAACTTTACAAAATTCAAACATCAACTCACCTCAAATCCGCCTCTTTATATTTCACTACTCTCCGGCCGCTTATCGAGTTTCCCTAAACCGGAAGTGAGCGGGCCACGGAGATGGCAGTTTTTACAAGTTCAATATGATTGGCTGAAATACACGTCAATTAATAACCACCGCTACATCATTACTGATATGGGCGGTTGCTACATCTACATGTAACATGTACTGCCGTGTTGTTACACAATTTATCTTTGAGGTTTAAGGACGTCTTATTTCGATTTCATATTTATAACAAAAATCTAAATGACCAATATAAATTCAAATAAATCAATTTATTTTTCTAGCCATTTTTTTATACATAGTTTCAGACTAGATACTGAACTAATGTATAAAAAATTTTGGCTGACAATCTAATCGATCGATTGATAGATAAATGTTTATCTATCTATCTATCTATCTATCTATCTATCTATATACTATCTATATATATTATATATATCTATATATATATCTATATATATATATATATATATATATATTATACATATATATATATATATATATATATATATATATATATATATATATATATATATATATATATATATTATATATATATATATATATATATATATTATATATATATATATATACTATATATATATATATATATATATATATATATATATATATATATATATATATATATATATATATTGCGAAACATACTAAACAGAGGTTTTATAGACAAAAAATATGAACTTATGTATTGGCTAGAAAAAGAAATTGATTTATTTGAATATATTGGTCATTTAGATTTTTGTTATAAATATCTAAATAAGTATCAAATAAGTATACATTAAAATAATACTTTAAATAAGACATCCTTAAATCCCAAAGAAAAATTGTGTGTGTGTGTATATATACATATATATATATATATATATATATATATATATAATATATATATATATATATATATATATATATATACTATATATATATATATATATATATATTGACCATAAGGGTAAGTTGCTTTTTTATAGCTTATGAAATTGAAATTATACATAAAATAATAATTTAAATAAGATCTATATATATATATATAGTAAAAAATGTGGTTAGAATTTTTTTACATTCTTATAATAAAACTATTATATACTTATTTATAGTCTGGAAAATTAAAACTCTTTCAGGATTTTAAAACTTAATTAAAAAAAACTAATTTACATTCTAATTAGTAGATTCCTATTCCAATGCCAGCAAGTTTAATAAATACTATAAAGTTCTGATAAAGAATTTTACTGTATGCGCTTATTCCTGCTGGTAGTATTTTAGGCAAGTTTTACAAAATTAAAATTTCCAAAACTATAGGATCCTAAAACATTCCTAAGTTATGAAACTCTAAATTCTAATAGTTATTAAGCAGTTATTAATATAGAAATAAAACAAGAAACAGCACACAAAGATCCATTTTCCATTTATAAAAACATTTTATTTTACTCCAAAACTTTATATTAACTTTGCACAATGTTCAATGTTCCAAACTTTATATTATGCTACAATGTTGTACACAAGCATAATTATAAACAGTATAAACAATGTGGAGCAGTATACAAAAGGCAGCCCAAAATAGCATTTTAATTATTTTTAAGTAAATGCTGATTTTAAAAAAAATCTTTTTTTCTTAAAAAAAAACAAAAACATTTTATCTGTTATTAATAAATTATTAACAAAACACTGTGGGTGATAAACATAAATAATAAATACATTTTATTAGCAATTATTATTTTATTAGTGTGAAAAGCTTAAGAAAATGTCCAACTACACCACAGCAGGAATGAAGTATTGAAGAGACACGTCCTCCTGAAGGAGAATCAGATGAATAATCCTCTTGTCAACAATATCTGTATGAATGAGAAATTAAGAGTACATGCTGAAAACACTGGCCAAACATCTTGGTTATGTAAAGAAATGTAAGTGATTGCGCACACATACTGTATCTAATGCAGTAATCTGATGTTTTAACCTTTGGACCAGGTGTTTGTATATTTCAGCTGATATTTTTTTTTTATTTATGTTCACAGAATGTGTGATTTTTTTTTACTCCCCTAAAAATTAGTACTATATCCTACAACGGTTAGTGCCTTAGTTGTAGAATGTTGATGGATGGATGAATGATAATGATGAATGCATAAAATAGCAAAAAATAAATAATACACATAAAATGATTAGGAAAAAACCCCCCACAACCATACAGTTAGTCATTTATTAAATTGCACAATACCTTGTTTTAACTAGGAGCAAGCTATGTTCTATATTTAGTTTTAGCGAGTGTGGTTATTGCTGTGGAGTCATTTCTGCGTTCATTTGTCCTTGATTTACTGTAATCTCACACTGTGTAAATGTCATAGATCCTTTTTTCTTTTCTACTGACTGAAAATGGGTAAAAAGGGCATTACCAAATGTTTTTATTAAAAAAAATTACATGCCAAGTCAAATATGCAGATCAATAACTGGCTGTTGTGCAATTTAAATAAAAAATTAAAAAACAGAACTTAATTAAAACAGCCACCATACTATAAATACCAAGTATTTCAAAATTAATGTGTCCTTCTATGGCTGATGTATTTGTCTTTTATTTGCTTGTATAAGGTACTTACTGCACATTGACTTAGTTGGGTTGACCTGCTGGCCATTGAGAAACTGCTGAAGTTTCCTAATATCCACTCGTGCATGTGCCATGGCCTCGACGTCTCTGCTCTGACTTTGAGACTGTGAGGCGCCTGTGGAAAGTGAGATGAACATGAACACACTTTTAGCCTGAATCTAACATTATGTAGTTTGTCTGGTGATAAAGCAAATAACAGCGGTTATACAATATATGTAACAAGAGACTCAAGAATCTCATTATGTGTTTATTGAACATTTTATTCCAGACTTGGTTTCACCATTACTATTTTATTACACCATTTTATTACAACATCCACTCTTCTACAACACCCAAAAAAAAGCTATTTCAGCCACAGTATTATCCGTGAGTTCAGGGGGTAATTTTAGATTAAGGGGGTCTGGGGTGCAAATGACGTTCTAGTTTATCCCAAAGGTGTTCAATGGGAAGTCAGGGCTCTGTGTAAGACACACGAGTTATTTCACGGCAATAACACCACACAACACCATTATAGGAAATGTCATGCTGAAACAGTGTTTAAGCAAAGGGAAATCTTAAGGCTACAGCATAGAGACATTCAAGATGAATATGTGCTTTCGAGTTTTCGTAAGTTTGGTGACACACAGCTATAAGCTTGCTGGTAAGATGCCTGCAAACTTTTGGCCATATAATATATGTACTGTTTATCTCTAATTTCTTAAATTGAAATTTAAGAAATCAAAAAATTTAAGATTTATTAAATGTTTTATTGAGATAATACGAATTGAAAGATTTTATAAATGTTTTAATATCAGATCAGACACTTTTTAGTCCTGTGTAATAGCACCTGGCAACATAGCAAAACCCTATTATTACCTCAGATTAAAGACTTGAAATTCAGCTATAGAAAATTGTGTATTTAATAAAACTCTTCTACTGCTATGAGGTTTCAAGCAAATAAAAAATGTACATGATGATCACTGAGAGTTGTACCTTTAATCCATGTTAGTCCCCTTAATTATTCAATAATTGAATAGAACCTTAATGCTAATCATGCTTAAGTGTAAAGCCTTGTCTAAACTCTTGAGTTGAAGTAATAATGAATTGGGATCCATGATCCCTACTGTAAATTAGTATACAAACGGAAGTAAAAGTCCTTATTAAACACTTAACTAAAACTCACCCCATGGAGGATTGCCAAGATCTTTGAAATGTGTTGTCACCGACACAAGATCTGTTTCAATCTTTAGGTTCATTTCACCACTCATGTTAGCCTCTACTACCTGAGAATGACAGAGAGATGGAGAAAGAGACAGAGAGAGGGATAAACAGAGAGAGAGCCTCTACTACCTGAGAGAGAGAGAGAGAGAGAGAGAGAGAGAGAGAGAGAAAGAGACAGAGAGAGGGATAAACAGAGAGAGAGAGAGAGAGAGAGAGAGAGGATAGCATTGTCTTGTAAGTTAAAACAAAAAGAAAGAATCCATACATTTATTTTCTGGACCACTTATTAAAACAGCCTCACACATATATTCAAATACAACAGTAAAAAAAGACAATCAGTATACAACTAAGGTGATTAGTGTAAATCTGAAAGGGTTATGCATAGTATCATAAATTGTCTTATTATAGGACAGGGTTGTAAAAATATTACAATATAATGCTGACCCATGTATCGTGATGCATATCAGGGTGCTTTTGCCAAAACACAGCCTAAATACAAGTAAAAAGTTTTCATAACAGAAACCTTGAACTTTCCTGTCCACTTTTTACATTGACAACATTTAGCAAATCTGCCCTTTCCAATATCCACATCCACCTACATGTAACTTATTTAAAAATTTAAGTGGTTGAAAGTTAAGGGCCTAACCCGAAGGCCCAGAAATGGCAGCTTGGTGGCCATGTGATTTGAACTTACTGATACGTACCAAATAGTTGGAGAGGTTCTTCATTCTGTCTACCACACTTTTCATAGTTTTTAGAGGGGGTAAATAAATGCTAACCTAAACAAAGAGAAATACGTTATTAAATAACGGCAGACCTCTGAAAAAAAGAAAACGATGGCAACCATTTACAGCAAGAAAACACTTTCATACCTTTTAATAAAGCGAAGTGCATTATTTTACTTACATCAAAGTCTGGCATACTGGGCTCTTTAAAGTCATGCCAAAGCCTTCTGGGGATGACGTCCACAGGGATGTCGTGAGTGACAATGCGACTAATGGATGAAAGGGAAGGCTTGAAAGAGAGAGAAGAAATAAATGACTTATCAACGAGAGTCTCTTTATAACATTTTCGTTTACAGGTGTTTCTATTAAGCATGAGTTCAAGTAAACGTATATTAGGGAAAAACAATAATAAAATTCACATTTTGGTAAAAATACTTGACAGCTGTATAAATATTCACACAAAAGAAATTTACACACTTAAGAAAAGCTGTAGGATATAAAAAGACCCTTACCAGTTCTGCAGCTAGAGTGAGACATGGACAGTGCTTCTTTGTCAGTTTTATTTTGACAGATTTGGCATTCTGAGCAGTTTTTAAGGCTCTTGACAGGTTCTCTGGATTTATTTCCAAACATATTTCATTAGCATCCTCGGAAACACCTTCTAGTTGATATTCATCAAAAAAATTAACCTTTGAAAGAATACAATAGATCAGAACAGTTATACTACACATGCAGAATGTGCTTGTAAAGTAACTCATTAAATAAAAAAGTAATTTTATAGGTACAGGATGTAAATAAAAAAATAAAAAATGGTCTCTGACACTTTAAAAAAAGTAATATTTTAAAACTACAAAACTCAGTTTTGTTCTAATAGTGCAGACATTTAAAGTTGTCCTCATGATGCTCACTTTCTATATACAGGGAGTGCAGAATTTTATTAGGCAAATGTGACCACATCATCCTCTTTATGCTATCCAAGCTGTATGGCTCGAATCATCTACATGTTAGGTGAGTGCATGGCTCGAAAGCTCTAAATGATATTAGGTGATGTTGCATCGGTCTGAATGTGGTCTACAAAAATCAACACCCTATAAGCTCAGCGTGTCATCGCATAATTATTAGGCAACTTCCTTTCCTTTGGCAAAATGGGTTCAAAAGAAGGACTTGACAGGCTCCGAAAAGTCAAAAATAGTGAGATATCTTGCAGAGGGCTGATGCACACTAGCTTGTAAGTGAACATGGTGCATCAGTAAAAGTGCATAGTATATAGTACGTCATTTTGGGTGCAAAACTTGAATTTTTCAAGGACAATGCTCCAAACGGAGTAAATGGATGACTGAGACTGAAGGTAATGACTTGATGATATGGGCCATAGATGTGGGCCAGTACACCTCTGCTGGCTGGATCTGGTAAAGGGGCAGGAGGCAGCTTTTGAGTGTCCAAGGAAAGGTGGCTATGGTCACTGATTTGTTTTTGTTTTGTTTTTGATACTGGTGGCTTGAGATGTGGGCTATTGGTATCATCAAACACAGATGGCCTTTTTGGGTGAATGGTGTTGTCATAATACTCCCAGTCCTATGGGTCAAAGTGGAGTAGGAAAAGTCTGCACAAGAATGACCTGAAAAACATATTTTCATGGCTACAATACAACGTTCCTGCCCACAGTGGCTGGAAAAAGTAAAACAGAATACAATATATATTGCCAATAAATGTGAATTTACAAGGGGGAATAAAAAAATTTGGTCAAAACAACAGTGGATGGCAAATAAATACAATGCTTGATGGTGAACCTGATGGTTTTGAGTGTCCTTGGCAAAACAAATAGTTAAAAATACAACCATGGGTCAATGATTGTTTTTGTAAAGTATCAAATACAAAGCCAAAGCTTTTTTTTCTAAAATGCTCTTTTTTGCCATTTCTGCACTCCCTGTATTTACCAGTGCTTAAAAATTCTACATGTGCTAAGATGATACCTTTCGTTCAGTAACATGTAGTGCAACATGTACAAAAGTTAGCATTTTGGGCTTGGGTTTTCAGTTAAAATATGGCCAATTAAAATCGGTGTCAAAAAATCAAAGGAATGCTGATTCAAACTACAGAGGAAAAAGTCGTCTGACGCGTGATGAGGGTTTTAATTAAATATCAGCCTAAACACAAATCAGTTTAAAATGCCATGTAGAGATTGGAATACTGAGGTTGCACTACTGTGAAATGAAATATCGCGATAGTTAGCTGTATCGATATTTTTATACAGCTCTCGTATTTCCACTGTTGTGCCAGATGAGTATATCATTTTTAGTTTTTCATACAGTATAGTATCAAATGAATGCATTTGTAACATTCTCCTGTCCAAAATTTTTCCAAAATCAAGGACTTGTACCTGCTTTGCAGTCCATTGTCTTTAAGTAAATGTTACAAAGTGGTGTTTGAAAAAGCCAGATGTATTTGTACCACTATATAAGTAATGTATGAATTAATATTTACATGAGTTTAAATGATAAAAGTTTAGCATGTGTGTAAAATGTGTGACTGATGGCTGTTTTTTTAGTAATTATTTATTTTCTGAGAATAGATTCTGTGTACTTCACAGATTAAATATGTCTGCTCTAAAGGACGGTTTATTGCTAACTCAATATTACATTTACGGTTTATTGCTAACTCTATACAAATTTCAATGCGTATGAAAATTATGAAAATTTTGCTGCTCGTGATATCGTTTATTTTACATCCATTTTTACTTGTCTGTCTGTCACTGGTCTGTTTCTTACCAATGCAATGAAATTAACATGAATTTACCTGCAGTAACTCACACCACATACTGACTCCTCCGTTGGCGACTTTTCCAGAAAGGACGAAGTAAATGTTGTCGACAGTAAATCGAACTACACACGCCTTTGTGAGTTTTGTTACAGTATTCACAACACCTGTAAACACAATGATCTTAATAAACACTATAAAAGGATACATAAAGCCATTAAAACATAATAAGAAAATGAGAAAGGAAAATATATACTTTTGTTTTTGTTATTTAATGTATACTGTACTTTTAGTATACACTACTAGTATATAATTGCATTATGTACTCTCTTTCATTTGGTCATCTGGTCAATTAGATGTGTGCATCTAATTGCAAAGTTTAATAATCGATTGAAAGTTAAGCATTTGCACATTGTTTTACATATTATTGTTTGCATATTTGTTTTAATGTATTTATTTATAATTATCAGAAGTTTATTATATTATACGCAGATGCACTCCATTATAAAATCACCACAATCATTTTGCAATATATAATCGCAAGAAAAGTCATGTCAGGTTTTTTGTCATTGCGGCCATAGCAAATACATATACACATACATATATACATAGATATATATTTATACACACTGGCCACTTTATTAGGTACACCTGTTTAATTGTGAAATGGTTGCTGGTGCCAAACGGGCTGGTCTGAGTATTTCAAAAACTGCTGATCTACTAGGATTTTCATGCACATCCATCAGTAGGGTTTACAGAGAATGGCCCAAAAAAGAGAAATATCCAGTAAGTGTGAGTTGTGTGGACAAAATGGTGTGGGGGATATTTTCTTGGCACACTTTGAGCCCCTTAGTACCAAGAGAACATCGTCATGAAGAATTATGGCAGTTCTAAAGGCAAAAGGGGTCCAATCCAGTTCTAGCATGGTGTACATGGTATATATATATAATAAAATGCATTTATCATCTCTATATATATATATGATAGAGATGCATTTTATTGTACTTCTTTACTTGCAGAGGTAAAATGACAGTCAAGATGGATTTAATCTACTCTATTGCTCAAAAATATTCCTTGGTTTCCTAACATGACGTTATCGTTCCAAAACAGCTACTTCTCTCTGAATGTTTTAGATGAAGGGTATTTTATTAGATTATAGGAATGGAATAGAGGGTTTACTGTTTTTTGTGTAACTGGGCTGGTGCATATTCAAAAGGCAATTGTTCAAGTGGAGACCAGGAGAACAGGTTCTCATTATCTCACGAGTATTCAATTCAAGCCAGAAAGAGCTACAGCAGTGAAGAATTTAGTGTTTCTTCTGCTCGAGCACAATCAAGCTAACTCCTAATGAGCTAATGATAATTAGGTTAAGAGATAAATTAGGCGTATTTAATTAAAGAAACTGCAGTTCTGTGTGGAGTTCTCGCCTTGCTGGAGTTTAACAATTATAGCAAAACTGAATTTCACACACTTTTGATGTTGTGTGTTTGTGATTGGGTTTTCCCAGAATCCCCAGTTCCTCTCAGGATTCAGCCTACAGCAGCGCAGCCACAGAAAGGCCACGGGTGGACCGCCGCAAACGTCTGGTTAGACAGTTCAGCTTGTGAGTCTTACAAGATTACTCTGTTAGTATGACTGCACATAAAGCCTACCAACATTTTCATCAGAAAGATCACTAAAGTCTGCCAGGAAAATATTTTTTAAAAAAAAGCTTTTTCTTCAAAGCCTTTAATAACAACAGGTGCAGATTTATTTATTTTACGTAACCTTTACACTTGCTTCAGTTAGTCATGTGTAAGTTCAGCAACTTTACCTTAAATGAGGTCAGCTCACTACCAGAATACTTAAATATACTGTTCTGAAAATGCAGTAGGAAATGCTGTTCTGTAATAGCTCTTGTCCTAAATGTGGTTCTAACTGATATCATCACGGTAACCAAACAGATAAGATTAGATACGTTTTTCTGTAATACGCCTCCAGATGCCATTAATAAATCCAGACTTAAAACATCTGTTTAGTTCTGCATTTACTTGATCACTGTGATACGTCCCAACTGACTATAATCACTTTATATTCTTAACTGTTTAATTCATTTTTAATCTGTTTTTATTTTAATTAAAAGGTTATGATCATTTTAATTTCTTTTATGTAAAGCGCTTTGCATTACTACTGTGTATAAAATGTGCTATATACATAAACTTGCCTTGCCTTGTTGTCATTCTGAAAAAACTATAACATTTATGTCTATATTTTGCTCATATTTACATGTGGAATTAGAATTTACAAGTCAGACGACATTATGTGGTGAAATATATAAACGTACATCAAATAAAATCAGGGGGTTTGAACAATTAAATTAGCAGCTCTGGTAAGTGCGTACGGTCACTACAGCTAGCTGGTGTTGCTAATCTGTTCGACTTCCGGGATAGTAAAAGTCTCTAACATCCCCACAGGAGAATAAATATACAGTTAGCACACCGCTCTCGCATTATACACACTTTCGTTTATGAAAAAAAATAATTATATTATTAATGAGAGAAGAAACAATTCCATTTCAGCATAAAAGTGTAAAATTAAAAAATATAGGAAATATAAGTGGAAACAGTTTGCTGGATAATAATATACTTCTCTTACGTGTGAAATGATTCAGACATCCCACATCATTTATCTTTGCGCGGAACTTCATTATCACCTCAGCTGGTAAAGTCCCACTTTGACAGAAAATGATATTGTTTTTATTTGTTCTGAATAATTTTACATTAAATAACTTATTTAAACTTCCTTCGTATTATTATAAAAATCATCTCAAACAACTCCCGCCACTAATTTGCTCACACGTTTATACTCCGTGTGGAAACAAATGTTGAAGGTTCCGGCTCTACATAATTCTACTGTCAATGAGTTTAGCTGTTTAGCTGTAGCTGTAACGGTGACGTTAACAAAAAATAATAATAATTAAAAAAGTTTGACTGACTCATTCTTGGACAATAAAGCCTGCTATGGAGTGCAGGATTTCTACTGTCCTTTATCCTAATTTATGCTGATAATTATCCTTTGACTCTTTAGCCCCACCAGCTGGGTAATTTCTCCTTTATATTAATCAAGTTTCTTATTGTTTCACTCATCATAATTCTAATTTCACAGCTCCAAACCTTTGACCACTGTTTACTTATTGTATCACCACGAGGGTGGACATGATTCTGCTAATTAGGACGTGATCCTGGATCCTTAACATTTCAGTCAACCAATCATGACCCTCAGATATCATTAGTGTGTCCCAACCAATTAATTTTTGAATCTTTCCCATCTTGTTAACCGAAATAAAATATTATGAATGTATTTAATAAATAAAAACATGACATATGTAATACATTACATGCTACTGTATACTGAACAGTTGCATGCAACGGTAAAGGTATTTAGGTGTGCATGCATTAATAAAAAAGTAAATTCATATTTTTATTTTTTCAAATTTATGGTTATATAAATGTGGCATGTGATGAATAAATATGTTTTTAAAATATTAAACATAAACCCTGTTTTATAGTAAAAATATTTTATGTTCTACAGGTTCACTGTTTCAGAGCTTTTTACCTTCAATTGTTTATTATAATTCACAGTCTTACTTTATTAATGTTTATTTTGGATAATCATAATCAATACAGTCTAAACTCATTAATGTAGTTCCTGGACTATTATAAATCTTTTTAATATTGTTTATAATTTCCGATTGTGATCCAACGTTTCTTTGGTTGGCACACGCTGATGGTCGGATGGTTTTGATTGGTTGATTGGAATACTGATTCAGAATCAACAAAGGATGTTAATCCAGGATCACATCCTACTTGGCAAAATTACTTTTATGTTTTATGTAAGGTTTTATGTAAGGAGACGTTTATTTCACATTTGTGGCGTCGATGCGTTGTAGAGAGACGAGGTTATAATTATAAAGAGACAATAAAAGGCGTAATAAAAGAAAGAAAACGACTTTTCCACATATTTTTTCTTTTACGAATGATGTCAATACCCGCAGGGCTTTTTACTGCGTGTGTTTATACGCCTTTACTGTACGTAATGTCCTGTATCCTGCGGAGCCAAGTTTAAAGCATGGATGCAAGTTTGACCTGCATTTGTTCCCACAGAGGAGGAGGAGGAGGAGGCCAGGCTCGGTCGGGCTTCTCTTTAAGACCATCGAGTTTCTGTTCTTTCCCTGTTTTAATTTCGTTTGTACACGTTTTCTCCAGTCTATTTTTATTCTGATCTTATGGCCCGACGATTTATTATTAATGATCTTTCGTTTACCAGCTGAGGATAAAGGAACATAGTAGGACTCAAAGTTTCTTCCAAATGGATATTTATTCATCAAAACTGCTGTTATTTTTGGTAGCTGGAATTTTAGGTAAGTCAAAAATGGCAGTAATTTGCACTGAGATTGTATAATGCGGGACTGAACTGATTTTTTGCTCGCTGGTGTTTGGGCACAAGCCTGTCATATCCGCAGGAAGAGTAGATTTTGTAAAACACTGTTTGCTGTTCATATTTTAAAATATAAGCAAAATATGAGCAAGAAACTATTACCTAAAAAAAGATGGGCGTGGTTTTTAAAATCGGGGTTTTTAAAAAATATATAATTGGATTGTTTGGAACTGAGGATACTGAATTATGAACCTTTAAATAATCAAGTACTTCTTTTTTTAATCTCAGATGCTGAAGGTGTGAATATTGCATTGATGTGCCTCTCTCTCTCTCTCTCTCTCTCTCTCTCTCTCTCTCTCTCTCTCTCTCTTTTCCTCTCTCTCTCTCTCTCTCTCTCTCTCTCTCTCTCTCCTCTCCTCTCTCTCTCTCTCTTCCCTCTCTCTTAACCTCTCTCTCTCTCTCTCTCTCTCTCTTCTCTCTCTCTCTCTCTCTCTTTTTCTCTCTCTCTCTCTCTCTCTTCTCTCTTTTAACTCTCTCTCTTTACTCTTTTCGCTCTTTGTATGCTCTCCTATCTCCTCTCTCTCTCTCTCTCTCATCCTCTCTCTTCCGCTCAGGCTCTCTCTCTCTCCTCTCTCTCTCTTTCTTTTGCTTTTCTCTCTATGTCTCTCTCATCCTTTTCCTCTCTCTCTCTCTCTCTCTCTCTCTCTAAAGTCACATGCAATCCTCAATTTCCGGAGTGTGATAAGACTGCTCTTCACCTAGAGATGGAGGAGTGTGGAGGACGCTTCAAGACTGATATGGCTGAGTTAGACCCCCAGTATTGGTGCAATTTAACACATTTTATCAGGTACCTAATTTAATCAGGTTAATCAGGCTGGTTTAGAGGTTATTCATACAGACAGTATTTTTGTAGTCAAATTAACGAGGTAATAATTAACCTGCAAAAGCTAATATTAATTCATTTAATCTTAATTAATTTTCTATTCTTACTTCTAATAAAAGGCCTGTTTCGGCCTTACAGATGTCATCGGTCATCTAGCCCTCTGGACTGGACTTGGCACTGTCTTTTTATGTAATTAAGGCAAAAGGAAAAAAAACTGCAGACAAATTTGACATACATCTGCCATGATCCAAAAAAAGCTCAGATATTATAATGTCACTCGTTTAATCCCACACACAGCTGGGTCCAACGAGGATTTTTTAATATTAAATATTCCACTGAAAATTTTATCTGTAGTTCAAAATACAAGCATCATCGTATGCAATTTGAACAATAAAGTAAACAGTTTATTAGCCAAATGAATTATAGTATTTAAAAGAAATCCGGTCTAGAAAAGTGATGAATTGGCATAGGTAATTTTATACCTTAGACCTTGTTGATAAAGTCTGGCGTTGAACCCAGGGTCAAAGTCTTAGATGTACTTCTTTGTCTGTGACTTTTGTAAATCATTATTTAAAAAATTGTGACCTATTGTAAAAGTTCTTCCAGTAAGATGTTTTAATGTAACTGTGACAGGGTAGCAGGTAAGCATGCCATCCACAAGCTGTAGTTAATGCTCTGCATGAGTTGAGTGGATGATGCCTCCTCTCTCCCAACTTCTATAACAACCTCCCATGTCCTCACCAGAATGACAGCCAAAGATAATCCAAACATACATGTTTTGGAGCACCAGACTTTTCTGAATGGGAAGTCCCAGCAGGTAGCCAATAATCTGACAACCAAGTACCAGTGGAAAAATGTATTGAATATTAGAATAGTACAGCACAGGCTGTTTACAGATAAGCACTGTTGGTCTGACTGATGACACTATAGGAAGGCTGCTTGCGAAAAGCTGCAAATCCTGCAGCAACAATTGTGAGACCATTTGTTGACCCCCAAAGCCACTGGGAGGTCGATAGGTTTGTAGGGTAACTCTAAATAGGTTTACAAGAAATAAGAATTTACATGAAATGTGCTCCCGCATAAATCTTTAACAATATGCAGTTTCTGCATAAGAGTTATTTATTAAAAGCACATATACATGTTTATTGCTCATTTTGTCAGTTGTAAATATGAGCATATCATTAATGTGTATAGTTCTTCCGAATAAGTGACTGAATGTAATGTTCTTTCTCTCTACAGTGAGTACAACTACTTTACATACTGCACAGAAAAAAATTCTGTGAAGATTGGCTGCTTTTGGCCAAACCCAGTGGTAGAGCACTATTTCGTCCTTATTCACAAACAATTCTTTTCCAACTGCAGCTATACACACAAAGACCCTGGTGACACCTCTGAAGACACTTTCACCATAACCATAATTATTCTTATCATAGTTCCAGTCTTTCTTACACTCGCTATGGTCACATCAGTGGTATGGTGCAGCAAGCAAAGATAGCTCAAATGTTTTGTATCCTGTCCACAAGACCTGTTTTACCCCTTAAATCCAGCCTCAAGTGTTTTGTAATTGTTTTCATCATTGAACCAAAGTGACTTGGAGATGAGATGAAATGCAACTGGGCCTTGCTCAAAAACTCAACAGTGGCGAATTCTCAATTCTCGGATATAAACTCACAACCTCTAAACAGTGCTTACAAAAGTGTGATTTTAGTGTATAGTCGTGCAGGATGTATAACTAGTCCTAACCCCAGATTAATCTAATTGAGATTAAAAATTCAGGAGATAAAAACGCTAACCTAAATTTAATTGAATAGTGTTTTTAATTCCGTGTGTTTTGCTGTGCTTTTTTTAATCTTTGCTTTTTTCCCCCCCAAAAAAAATCTCGTTAAAAAAAAAAAACCAAAACGACCAAAATAATAGAAAATAGTTATGCCTAAAAAAAGAATTTATTAGCTTGTTTATTTTCTTTATGAAGAAATGTTTCTTGGGCAAAATTAAGACAAAGAGCTTAAAAAGATCTCTTAGAGTTAATTATTCCTAACTCTTGCCTCACACTCACCCAATATTAAGTACTGGTTCTTTTAAACTAAGGTTTTAGAAGCACATGGAATTCTTTTGTGCTCGTTTCCTGTCTCATACTGTATGTAAATTATTGAACCTGGTTCCACAATGTGATCATAGTTTTAATGTATGTATTATATGCATTATTTTTATAGACTTAGAATAAAGTAAAATAGAGTATAATATGTAAATTGAGAATACATAATAAATATATAGAAGCTGTATAAAGATTTACTGTAAAGCTTGTTCGATGTGTTCTGTGTTTCTGCTTTGTCTCTTTCCCACTGAATGACATCATCTTTTTTTTTGTCTTTGTTACCATTTTCCCACACTCACAAGCAGACAATCCAAACAGGATGTCAACCCCTACTGACCTTCTTTCCTGCCTTCTCCATATTACTGCAACTTATTTGGCACATCCACACATATATTTCCAACCCTAAGGGTTCCAGGAAGTACAGTATAATTTAAACCCTTTAAACTTAAACTCAATTTAGTGAATGACACACTATTTCTGTTCCTTATTAAACATTTAGTAACAAATGACAATATTTTCTAATGAAAATAAACATCAAACTGAATATTTTTATTCGGGTTCTGGCCTTTTAACAGTTTTCATTAGTGCTATACTTACTATCTTAAAATGATATGTATGGTGCAAAATCTAATGTCTAATTTCTTAATAAATTGTTGTTATCCTGCATGACATATAATTATATTTTAACGATTTTTTTCCAGCTGAACATTTATTTATTCCAGTGGAGCAAAATGTCATTTTGCAAAAGGAATTTCTGTTTTGTTTTTTGTTTTTTTTTACAATGAAAGCCTCTGGCATCTATGTTCTTTATTTTCATCAATAAATTTATTTTATTTATTTTTTATGCCTCTTTTGCTCAATCTCCTGCCTTACCAGTCACAGGGGCATACTGAGTGTATTCACCACATGGAAAGCATTGGTCTCACTACACAAATCACTAAAATGTGGAAATGAAATGGTTTTCTTCTTAATGTGTCTGTTCAAAATACCTTAAATACATTTAAGTATTCTAAATAATATAGAATCTTTAAAATACTCCTAAAGAAATGCTTCAAACTATCTCAGAAAGTGCACTGTAACATCATACAGGGCTGGCCCAAGCCTTTAGGGGCCTCCTAAGCAGAATTTCATTTAAGGGGCCCCTGGTGTTGCAGGTATGACTAATTCTTGTCAATTCTTGATTATTTACACACATTCTATGATTTATTCTAACATTTATATTGCACATCAAATATAATATATATATTATATTATCTATATTATATACACATTGCTATATAAATATATCTATATATTATATAGTATAAATATATATACCGTATATGTATATATGTATATATATATATATATAATATATATAGATATATATATGTATATATATATATATATATATATCTGTATATGTATCTATATATATATATATATATATATATATATATATATATGTATATATATATATATGTATATATATGTATATATATATATATATGTATATATATATATATATATATATATATATATGTATATATATTATATATATATATATATATATGTATGTATATATGTATATATATATATATATATATTATATATATATATATACTATATATAATGTATATATATATATATATATAGTATATGTATATATATATATATATATATATATATGTATATATATATATATATATAATTGTATATATATGTATATATATATATATATATATATATATATATATATATATATATATATATATATATATATATATATATATATATAGTATATATATTATATATATATATATCTATACCATATATATAGTATATATATATATATATATATCCAATAATTTACATTTTTTTTAAAATAACCCAAAAAAAAATCAATCTGTAATTTTATGTACCCTTGAGGGCCTTGTGATAGGCGGCTGCTTAGTTTGCTTATGCCTTGGGCAGGCTTTGACATCGTTTACCATGATATTGTCATGTCACCCAGTAAAAAACTGGCACAAGCCTTTACAGGACCCTTAGAGAAGTTATATTTGGGGGCCCCCCCCTCGCCAATGTGAATAATTATTGTCAATCTTCATTATTTGCACACTATAAATCTAGCAAACCTGTTAACATTTTTATTTGTTCTAACTGTGTTGCTTACATCATATTAATCTTATTACATCGTATTGGTCTTCTTTTGGGAGCCCCCTTAGTTTGCTTATGCCTTGGGCCTGTTAGAGGATGTCAGTGTGACCTCCTGTCTTTCCTTTTATGGGAAAGTAGCAGAAGAGCAACACTGTTGCCCTGAACATCTTTGATCTTTTCTGACCTGCTCTTATTCTGTCAGATTAGATGACATGTTACAGTTTATGAATAATTTATTTCTATAAATAGTTTAAATTTTGTAATTCTAAATAGACTGCATTGTATAATGTTATTTTTATTCTTTATATAGTTATTATAGAAAAAGGTACCGCTTATTTAGAATAAAATTAGTTCCCAGAGCCTAGTGTATTATGGTATATTATGGGATAGTGGTAAAAACCTTGTGGTCCTAAACATACCTAAATAATAGATATAAGCTTTTCTGTAATAAATAGCCAAAACATTAAGTTATAAAATAATAATCCTAATATATTGGACTAGTCAATTTGTTTTATAAATAAATCTCCTATGAGGAAGTTTGTTCAAGGAATTTTACAGTTTCCTAAAAAGTTGTCCCGATCAACAATGTGTGTGTGTGTGTAATCAAAATCTGTGTGTGTTTATAAGTGGTTAAATAAATGGTGCTACCTGTAGGATTACAAATAAGTAAATATCTGAGACTTGTTGTTTGTTACAAAATGTAAATTATATTTTACTTATGAGCCAGAATCCTGACATGTTACGATGTTTTAGAGAAAAGTACACAACAGTAATAAAAAAAAATCCACTTAAATCTTCTTGCTACGTTACACTCGATGTCTTTGTGACATTTTAAAAAATGTAATAAACTACAAATAAAATACTTTTTTTTTTAAATCGGTGTTTACTTGCGCCATCTGCAGGCGTGAGAACATAACTACCAGACCTTTTAATCCGGAAGGAAACTTGAATAAGCGATGGAAACGACGCTACTGAACACTACCCATAACCTACAAACAGTAACATAAAATAAAGAAAAAGAAAAAAAAGCAAACAAAACAAAACAAAAAAAATGCTTTATAGAATCTAGAAAGTCAGGGGATGCCACTTTAAATTCTGACCAGACTGTATCAGAATAAGCCAAATCATTAAGTTTTGTTAGTGTTTAATCTTTATTTTGGCTGTAATTTTTTTAAATATAAAATTAGAAGCCGTTATCACATAAATATTGGAACCCTGATTAGAAACTTAGATCACACTAAACTTTTGCTGTCTTAATTGTTTTTTTATTTTATTTCATTTTGTTTACTTTCATCAGCTGTTTATTCTGGTCAGGGCTGCAGTGATTAGGCCATAGCCTAGGAATACTGTCTGGATGGTAAGCCAGAACATCACATGGAACCGCATCATGTGTGCAAGCGCACATACCATCAGAACCTTTAGAAGATTTTTTATTTTTTAGGGATCTAAGTTTCTGATCCGGGGTTTTAAGTCCTCATAGTGTCAGGCGATCAATGTCAGACCATTGTGCATGGTAATGTTTATGTGACAAAGCCTTCTTCTTTTATTAAAATTACAGACAAAATAAATTATATTTACACCAGCCAAGTATAACGATTTAACTTTTGCTGCCTTAATTGTTCAGCTGTTTATTCTAGTAAGGGCTGCAGTAAAATCAGAAGCTGTTATTATTGGCATAGAACATCAAATGGAACCACATTATGTGTGCAGACACAAACACACACCTTTAAAACCTTAGAATTAGTACACTCAATGGCATGAAGTGGGAGATAATTGGAGTACCCCCTAGAAACCCATACTTCCAAAATACAGTCTGAAAAGGACAAAACGTTTCTGGACACGTGAGGTTACAGTTAGAAGTGAGCCATTGTTGAGAATTACACATTTCCTTCACCAGAACTAAGAACCCAAACTTGTTAAGTGGAAACCCAAAGTGGACCTGGATTGGTAGGCACTGGTGTGGAAGAATTCAAATGACCCGAATAAACCCCGGGTCTGGACTGAACACCTTTGCGATGCTTCGGAATGCTGACTTCTGCCAATATCTTAACTATTTCCCTATAATGTATAATAATTGATGTTATTATTTCTTTTAGATATTTTTCTCTTTATTACTGTAATTCTGTTTTTAGATGGGGGTTTTTTTTTATTCTTGATTAAATTCTGTATTTGAAATGTTGAATATAAGTAGTTGTTTGTTTGGCTGATTATTACTAATTTGTACTACAATTAGGGCTGTTTTTATGGACCCTTGTTAAGACTACTATTATATGCATGTCAACTACTGTACATTTTAAGTTTTTTTTTTTTTTTTTTTTTTTTAAGGTTTTGTCCCTATTAATCTCAATCCCACTACAATTACATTTAGGGCATTTGGCAGACACTTTTATTCATTTTCAATATACAACTGAGCAATTTGGGGTTAAGGCCCTTAGTGGAACTGGAAACCGAACCCACAATCAAACAACCATTAACCTACTATTTCCCACAATATTACTGCATTATAAGCATTTCTGACATAAGAGGTTTGATCCAAATAAGTGTAGTGGGGTTGAGAATAATTGGGACAAAACTAAAGCATCATAAACATCCTAAAATATTATTAGGTCATCTCTTAACTAACCCATCTACCATAGAAACGATCAATAACTTACTAATAGACCCTTTTGGGTGGTTGATATGATATAAAATGGGACTATGCTCAAGAAAGTTTGCTCTACGTGTATTTTGACAAACGGAACTAGCTCCCGGTCGTCCTCAGCGGAGGCTGAATGACCATTTAATGAGCATGCGCAGCAATGAGTGTGCGCGCGCCAACACTACATAGGAAAATTTTCCAAAACTCCAACATGTACTAATTGTGGGCCAATGTTTTGTTTTTAAGCTCCTGCCGTTATCAACATCTCTGTATGCTGATGATGACGTTACTGTACCCACTGATGCGCAAAACGAGAAAAAAATTACTAAAAATTCCGCAATGAATTTCGGCATTCCAGCGAATTCGCTCTTGTTGTTCCGTGCTTGCGATGAAGGCGACTACGAGAGCGCGAGGAGCGTCCTGGAGCCCGCTGGGAACGAGTCGGGGAGACAGTCCAAAACACGCGTGGACTCTGTCTCGGAGTGCAGTGTGGACGTGGTGCGGGGAGGACTGCCACTCGTGCCCGTCGATAGTACAGACGAGGAAGGAAACACGGCTTTACACTTCGCGGCTGCGAGTGGACACGAACATTTAGTTCGATTCTTACTGAGAAAAGGGGCGTCCGTGGACAGTCGGAATAATTATGGCTGGACACCGCTGATGCAGGCAGCGAGGTAGGACATTAATCTTGTTTAGGTGTTGGACTGCTAAACGGATGATTATGAGTTCGATTCCCCAGTACCATCACTACTATCACTACTGGGCCCCTGAGCAAGGCCCCTAAGTATTAACTACTCAACTGTAGAAATGAGAAGTAAATCAATCTAAATAATAGCTTATCCCAATACCATAAATGTCGTTTTTATTTACTTACTGTAGTATTTATTTACTTTATTCGATTAATGCATTTGTTTCAGCATCAGTACAGATTTAGCACGGAACAGTGTTTTATTCTACTAACAGCGAAGCCGTGATTTGGCCTTTTAGTCCTGTACACAAAATAACTTTTGTAATATTGCTTTTTATGCACCGTAAAATCGAGTACCTGAATATTTAGACGCTACGTCTCCAAATATTTTGTTTCTTTTTACTTGACTAAACTGATTCCCAAAAACCGGATCGGGAGTTATTTGTCGCCATGACGACACCAAACTTCCTGACGGTTTACCGACACGCGGAGTGATACAGTCACTGAAATCACTCTGTTCTGCCGAATATTAGTGCCAGATTAAATACATTAAAATTGTGTTTTATAGAAGATTTTATTTCATTATTTTAATTAATTTAATTTTTTAGATAAGAGTATAGTTCGGCGTTAATTTTTGAATTATTATTAGATGTTTGATCATGTTTAAGGATCATGGTGGGAGCCATGTGCATTGTAAAGTGTTTTTGAGGATTATTATCCTGTTTCAAAAGCCATCCTTTTTTAATCTTCAGCTTTTATTTTACAGATGTGTAAAATTTGTTGCTATTATTTAATCTATTATATCTTCTACCAGGGCAGCACAGTGGCTTAGTGGTTAGCAATGTTGCCTTACAGCAAGAAGATGTGGGTTGGATTCGGGCAGGGGCCTTTCTGTTTGGAGTTTACATGTTCTCCCCGTGTTTGTGTGGGTTTTTCTCCAGGTACTCTGGTTTCCTTTCACAGTCCAAAAACATGTATGTTAGGTTGATTGGTGATTTTAGGCATGAGTGTGAGTGCCTGTGGCCCCGTGATGAACTGGCAACCTTTTACCCTTTCAGAGACGTCTGGGATAGGCTCCAGCAGATCCCTGTGACCCTGAATTAGGGAATAAGCGGGTATACCAGTTGAATGTTACACAAGCCCAAATCATGATCGATCCACACAATGCTTGATGTTCTTTTCATAAAATTTGGTGCCCTTTTTCCAACCTTCAATCTATGTAACATCAAAATACTGCAAGACAAAATAACTTTTACATCTGAAGGCAAAATCTAAAAAATGAACCACATATTTAATAGTAAAAAACCCAGCAAGAACACAGATGATGGAGACTTAAAAAAAGGTTTACTTTAAATTCCGTTATTCCAGCGTTGTGTATAAGAAACTGAAAAGGCCCAGTCACCTTTAATGTTGAAAAGTTGCTCATTAGAAGACCTTAAGGTTCTAAAAGGGTAGAAAAGGAAAAAAGAAGATTAAATTATGCATTTATACAATATAGAGGAACCAGAATGAGAAACATATATTTTATATAACTTACCAGAAACCCTGCAGCTGCATTTTGCAAGTCCCATGGGCACAACAAGGTTGACTGAGTAATTCCAATAATACAAACAAAAAGTACAATAGTTTACTGTATGTTGAAAGTAATAAAATTCTAATTGTTTTCAGATGCTTTAGCATAGATTAATAGTTTAGCAGTAGCTTGTACTTCCTGCATCTTCATTTGCTTGTCGATGTGTTAAGCAGAATTAAGGATGCCAATAAATTTCTACAAAGCTGTGTTTTTAGATTGTCTGCCTTAAACCAAGTATATGTGGTAAAACCCTAAATATGTAACATTTATAAGACTGGCAAAAATAAGCTTAGAAAAGATTTTATTACCCATAATTACCCAATTCTATAAAAAGAAAGATATTTGTGTCTTTTATAAGGAAAGATAGTTGTGTCTTTTATAAGGAAAGATATTTGTGTCTTTTATAAGGAAAGATAGTTGTGTCTTTTTAATGTGTCTTTTATTCAGAAAATGAGCTGAGATTAGAAGCACAATCAGACTCTGAACTCTCCGTTATGGGATGTTGTCAATGATCTTGAAGCAGCTGGGACCAGAGACACCAAGAAAACAATTTGTAACACACTACGGTATGAAATCCTCAAATCCACAAGGCCCTTCTGCTTAAAAAAGCACATGTACAGACATATCCGAAGTTTGCAAATAAACATTTCAATGATTCAGAGGAAAACTGGGTGACAGTGCTGTGATCAGATAAAGCCAAACTCAAGCTCTTTGGCATCAACTCAACTTGCCATGTTTAGAGGAGTAGGAATGTTGCCAATGACCCCAAGAACACCATCCCTAACGTCAAACATGGGGTTTGAAACATTATGCTTTAAGTATGTTTTGCTGCTTAAGAGACATGACAACTTTACCAGATTAAAGGGACAATGGACAGTGCTATACCATTAAATTTAGGACGAGATCTTCCTTTCCTCAGCCAGGGCACTGAACATAGTTTGTAGATGGGTCCTGAAGTGCCCTATCCTAGACCTTAGTCCCATAGAAAACCTATAGAGGGCGCTAAAGGTTCAAGTTAAACAATACCCTCAAAAGCTTAATAATTTATAGAGGATCAGCAAAAAGGAGTGGGACAAACTTCCTCCTGTGATGTGTGCAGACCTCGTGGCCAACTACAAGGAACATCTGACCTCTGTGATTGCCTAAGTCTTGTTTTGCGGTGGGGTCAAATACTTTATTCACAAATTTAAATGCAAATCATCCATCTATCCATCCATTTTTTATACCTGCTTATTGCCTAATTCGGGGTCACAGGGATTTGAGTCTATCCCAGCCGTCTCTGAAAGGGTGAAAGGCAGGAGGGGTACACCCTGGGCAGGTCACCAGTTTATCACCCGGGCCTTCTTGCTAACCACTAAGCCACCGTGCTGCCAAAATGCAAATCAATTTATACCTTTTTTAAAATGCTTTTTTTTTTTTAGATATTTTGGTTGTTATTCTGTCTCTCATTGTTACAATAAATCTACCAGTAAAATTATAGACTGATCATTTCCTTGTCTCAATAAAAGGCAAAAAGTCAGAACATAATGGGAGATCAGAGCGCTCCTGCTCAGCAAGGTTAATAAACATTTATTTAATTAAAACAAACTATAGAATAATTGCAAACAAATGCATCATTTTTATATGGTTGCTTTTACAGTGTCTCAACATCAACAAAACATAAACAAAAAAGACACTTCAATACAAACCACTGAATATATTCTGGTGGACATTAACTAGAATAGAATAGCCTCCTTGCACAACTGCAGACACATTATTTATTATGCTAGATGGGTTCATCTAAGATACAGGTATGGTGTTAAATAAAAATACTATATATAAACTTTATATATTTAGTGTCAGTGGGGTCTGATTGGTCACAAGCTATCGGCCCCTTGTGCAAAGTGTTAAAAGATCATCACAGAAGTTTCTGATATTATATATGCAATCATTTTTTTGATTAATTATTTCACAATTGTGTGCTATGCTAAATCAGAAATTCTAAGTTATCTCGATCACCCCTTTGGTATCAGACCTATCATACGTGACATTTTTGTGAGCACAACCACTTCCAAAACTGTTGCCACAAGCACACAATTGTTTAGAATATCCCTGTATGTTGTAAAATAACAGTAACATTTTTACTTCATTAGGGACAGGGCTTTGGGATGTAATTGGGGCTTTATAATATTTAAATAGACATAAAAGGGCTTGAGGTGTTATAAAGTGACATCGAATCAGGATAGCTAGGTTGCTAGATATATATGTACACTATTTCCTAAATACTGCGTGGATTAACTTACTCTTTTTTTGTACAGGTTTGGCCATTTGAATGTTTCTCACATCTTACTTGAGAATGGAGCAGAGATGAATGGCAGGAATCGCATGGGAGCTAGTGTACTCACTATGGCAGCACGTGGTGGCCACACCCATGTTGCCAAACTCCTCCTTGAGCATGGAGCATTTGTGGATGATTTTGACCACCTGTCTGCAGCTGAAAGAAATGCCAACGGAAACAACAGTAACCACAGTGATTATGGGAAGAACTTTTTGGATATCACACCTTTACTGGTTAGTTCTCAGCAGGGTCATGAGGCGATGGTCAGACTGCTTTTGGAGTGGGGAGCTGACGTGAACTTTTTGCAGAAGACCACGGGATGGAGTGCACTTATGTTAGCCACATTGAGTGGAAAGGCTAGTATAGCTCAGCAGCTAGTGGAGAGGGGTGCTGATCCCGATCAGCTCAATGTTCTGTCCAAAACAGCGTTTGAAGTGGCACTGCATCTCAAGCAAAAAGAGGTGAAGAATTATTTGGATTCTATAACCACAGTTCGTCCACAACCAGGTACAACTAAGTACATATTTTTTTCTTATATTCTATTAAAATATCTGTTTATAGCTTTTAATCGAATCTGTAATGGTGACTTGTTTATATGTTGACTTCTTGTATAGGTCAGTCTTTTAGTATACCTTTCAGGTCTATATTTCATCCAACTTGTCTCTAACTCTGGCTAGTTTTTCAGTGCTATTGAGCCAAATGGTGAAAAAACACTTTGATTGTATAGTGTTATAGTCTACATTTACTTGAATTAAATGTGGCAAGCTTGACTGATTTTGTGTAGTGGGTCAGAATTTTAAGGTAATTGTGTTATTAGTCATTTACACACTTGCACCTAATCCTGAATCAATAGGGCATGAATTTATCATCACATACCGGTACATACCAAAAGTAACAGCAGCAGCAAGGTTTTAACAAAAAAAGAAAAAGATAAAAAAAGTATTTGGGCTAAATAACACACACATGTTAATAAGCAACCTGTAACCACTAATAAAGCCTGTTTATTAGTAGGCAGTTTCTGATACACTATTATTGTATTTTATAATCCGAGGGGGTATCAAAAAGTTTTGAGCTTAAGGCTGCACACACAGTCACAGATGAGCCTGTGATGCCATCTGAGACTTCTGCTGCCATCTGACCCTCGGGCTGTAATCCGAGGCCTGTGCTGCCATCTGAGGCTTGTGCGTCATCTTAGCCTTGTGCTGCCATCTGAGCCTTGTGCTGCCATCTGAGCCTTGTGCTGCCATCTGAGGCCTGTGCTGCCATCTGAGGCCTGTGCTGCTATCTGAGCCTTGTGCTGCCATCTGAGGCCTGTGCTGCCACCTGAGCCTTGTGCTGCTATCTGGAGCTTGTGCTGCCATTTGAGCCTTGCTGCTAGGCCATGCTGCTGCTCTGGAGCCATCTTGCCAAGCCTTGTGCTACCATATGTGGCCATGGTGCTGCCATCTAATGTCTCCAATGTTGTATGTCTCCACATTTTGATACCCCCTGACATATGGAGCACTGCTGAGTGGACTGTTAGAATGTAACCAGGCTTCACTTCTAACCTGCCAATTCCTCTCTTTGCTGAAGCACTGCAAATGATGAGAGGTTTGTCAGGAAACATCCTACAGCAAGACCTGTTTTTGGAATATTGATGTTTATATAATTCAATGAATGTTGCCATTATTTAGTTATATTTTTAATTATTCAAATCTATCAAATGGGAATCATGATTAGTGATCATTATTATTTAACAGAAAAATATCAGAGTATAAACATGCTTTAAGGTAATGTGTGTCTAAAATAGAGAGACATGTTTTATTTTTAAAACTATAAATACTATAAAAAATTGTGTTCTTGGTATTTCTCTCTCTAAGCATGTGGTAGCTTAAACAAGTGGTAGATCAGTGGTTAAGTGTTGGACCTCGGATAAGAAGGTAGTAAGCACAAGTCCTAGGACCACCAGTTTGCTTAGTTGTATAAATAAAATAAATGTAAGTTGCTCTGGATAAGAGCTTCCAATAAATGTAACTGTTTATTCCTTTTCTACTAGATGATGAGAAGAAAAGACCTGATGTTTTCTGTGCTCTAAAGCTAGGTAAGTGCCACTGAGGATGCTGAAAAAAAACTAATAACCAACTGTAGAACATCCCTGATAAAATGTTTATTTATATCATGTTATTTTGTGATATGTAGATCATTTGTACTGATGCGTCAGGTGTTTTTTATGTATAAATGTTTGTCTGAATGTTATAGGAAATGCACAGTTGGTGAAGGAGATATTAGAGGAGGATCCATCTCAGGTAAACCTGGCTAATGCAGATGGGGCATCGCCATTAATGATTGCAGCTGTAAGTGGACTGTTGGAAGTGGTGCAGCTTCTGGTTGAAAAGAATGCAGACGTAGATAAACAGGATGGAGTCCATGGTTGGACAGCTCTTATGCAGGCAACATATCATGGGTAAAGCTTGTATATCTGAATGTTTTTAAATACTATACCTGTAATGTTTAAATTACAACATTTTTATTTATTTATTTATTTACTTCTTCGGCTCACAAATACATTTGCACACAAATAATATTTGAATGCCCTCCTTTTTTCCCTTACAGGAATAAAGATGTGGTGAAATATTTGCTGAGTCAGGGAGCTGATGTTAACATAAGAGCCAAGAATGGATACACAGCCTTCGACCTAGTCATGCTATTAAACGACCCAGGTAAAATGAAACATACTGATTCTGAGGTAATGCTTTATTTTTCTTGAAATAATGCTTATTTTTCTTTCTTGAAATAATGCTTATTTTTCTTTCTTGAAATAAATGCATAAAAATCGTATTCATTTTTTCCCCGACTCTCTGTGTTACTCCAGACACTGAATTAGTGAGACTGTTGGCGGCTGTGTGCATGATGGTGGATAAAGACAAGAGTAGACACAGAGACAAGATCTCTACCAAAAAACATCTGTCTCCCAGTGTACTTGCCCCACCAGATGATAAAGGTGGCCTAAAGGTGGGGCTTTGTGCACATCTAACTCTGTATGTCATATTGGTCTGTTATATGTGCCTCACCACATTTTAAGTCATTACTAATGCATTACTAAGAAATATGGGTAGATATTGCATTCGATTTTACGATTCAATTCAATTCAGTTTTATTTGTTTGGCGTTTTTTATAATGGTGATTGTCACAAAGCAGCTTTACACAATTGAAGAAATTATGAGATAAAATGAAACAGAAATCAGTTTGTCCCTGATGAGCAAGGAAAAACTCCCTGAGATGGAGATAGGAAGAAACCTTGAGAGGAACCAGACTCAACAGAGAACCCATCCTCATTTGGGTAAAAAACAAGTAGCAGGATTATGTGGTTACATTGTGTGTGTGTGTGAGCATCTTAAATCATTAGTCCTTAAAGAACAGCTGGAACGTCTTTATGGCGAAGTGGGACGTCCTTGGTCACCCTGGATCATCCGCCCTGTGATCATCCGCTGGAGCAGGTCACAGGGAAGGGTCCTACAGGTCCGGGGTGGAGATGGGGTCTGGATAACCGGATAACGATTAGTTCTTTTAATCTTTTTTTTCCCCAGTCCTGGTGGAACCGGATGTCTAATCGCTTTCGTAGACTGAAGCTAACACACACACTGAGGCATGGTCTTGCTCCCAATCGCTTAGCTCCATTCCATGATAACCCTGGAGTTTTGCTAGATGCTACCATGAAGGCAGAGAACAGAACAGATGCAAATAGCACTATACCAAGTGGTGCAATTATTTCTCCTCCTGGAGCACATATGGATGACCTCACCGTTGCATGGACTGACAAGAGCAAAGACAGTGGTAAGATGGCATTCATCCTATTTTGCTGAGGTAATATTACTCAGTTAATTACCCTTATTATGAATATAAAATAATGTAATGTAATTTAAATCTTATTAAGATTCTTTCAATCGAAGTAGTAAGTAAGTTTTTAATGTATAAACTCTTGGACGATCACAAAAACGCAAATTTTTGAAAAATTGGTTAATGGTTTTTAAAGGTCTTGGCAGAAACAGCAGTGACAAAGATGACCTCCTTATTACTACAATGGTAAGCATTTTTACAACCTCCCATAGATTTGAAACTTTCTTTTGCAGTAAATATAGTTTTCTCTTTATTTAGCTGAGAAATGGTGCACCTCTAACTCGCTTGCCCAATGACAAGCTTAAGGCCGTTATCCCACCTTTCCTGCCTCCATCCAACTTTGAGCCGTGGAACTCCGACCGCTCACGGGTTTTAAAAGAGGGAGGCAAAACAAGCGAGCAGTCTCGTCTGACTAAGCCCCAGAGACCAAGCAAAGCCAACTTTAACACCAGTGGAAACTCTGATATTGTAAGTGCTGTACATGGCATTAAAATATCTCATAATAGCATTTGTTCTGCATTTAAATGATTTATTTTGCTTAAATTGTTTAAATTCAATGAGTTCATTATTACTTATCGAAGCAGTAATGTATAATATCTTGTCAGTATTTTGATTTTGTCCTTTTTGATAAAAGCTAATTTAGGGATCTGCGGCTTATGACAACAAAATTAGTTGGGGGAATGGTTAAAATTGTGTAGTGAGAGTTTATCATCAAGATGTTTTTTTATGTTGGCTGTATGAAATTAATGGTATGAAAAACAAACATTTGTACAAATATCTGTTATATTTGTATATTTGTGTATCTATGTACATTTTTCTTTTGTCAGAATATTCCCAATTCTGTATCTGTTTTCTGCTAATGTATTAGACATCTATAAGTCGAGTAGTGAGCAGATCCATGAAGTTCCCCAGTATCAGTAAGGTTTCATCCACCTCCCCCTCCAATTCCGGCAACTATAACTCACCACACTCATCAGGAGGTTCCAATGGAGTAGGAGTGGTCAACCGCCATGCATCAGACATGCATAACCGTTCAGGTACACTCAAACGCAAAAAAAAAAAATGCTAGTATAAAATGAAAACTTTTAGTTTTTTTACTATTTATAGGTAAAAGACACAAAGTTTTGGATCTGCATGCTTATTAATTTATTTTGTATTCAGATACTAAACTGAAAAAATAAAATTTCCCAAAAACATATTTTTATTATTAATATCAGTGGTAGTATTGGTAGCATTAGTTTATTACAAATAATTAAGCGTCGGTATTGTGGTATTGTGACACTCAGCCTTGGCTCATGCTCTGGCCCAGCCTTATAATGTCACCATAAAGGATATGTCTTTCAATATTTCAATATCATAGAAATAAAGCCAGTCTTTTTACCATGCACATCACAAAGCCACACCGGGTTTGACTACTTAGCTGATTGTTTTCTGTGCTGTATGGCTGAGGAATAAACGCTCTGTTATAGGGCAGAAGAGAGAGCAGGCCAGCATGTCTAGTCAGGTGCTTGTTGCGTATTTCCTACTGTGCGCAGAATGAAAGGAAATAAAGCTTGCTTCAAGAAGCTTTTGTTAATTGACACATTTTATCTTATTTGGCTATCTTAGGAGGCAGTGCATCTGATAGTGTACTGTCTCAAATTGCTGCTCAAAGGAAAAGGGCTGCAGGACTGCTTGATGCTAAAGCATCACATCCTGAGGCATCAACCTCTACACCCCAATTCTCCGTACCCGACATCAACTTGCCCAGCATTCAAAGCAACCAGAGTCTGGTGATAAGTGACTTGCACTCCAGATGGGTAAGATCATGCTGATTTTTAAAAATCTTTATTACAAGATATCTGTGTTTAGATACTTTACCTCTTATATCTTATATACTTTACCGCATTAAATACTGTAGAAAATGTTTCTTAGGCAAATAGATAAATGAAATTCTTCACACATTGTTCATCACTGTGGTCATATAACAATTACTTATCATAGGTAACATGTCTGGCAGTATGTTTTCATTTTATGATTTCATTTATTTTATGAGCTTAGACTTAACTTGATTTAAACCTCAGACTCCTGTTTATTTTTTCTTGAGTCAGATTGTTTTCTAGTATAGCTATTTCTCCTACTTGCATATGAATTAGGGTAGAAAAAAACTCAAAAATATGTTTGCATATAGGTTATAATAGGAAAATAGGAATCTAAGACATTATTAGGACATACAGTATTGTACCTTCTCTCGTAGTGCTTCTCTATGAGTATTGCTAATTTCGATTAGTCTAACACAAGCCTCCAATCCTTTTAGAAGGTTGATCTTAAGAAGAGGCCGCAGTCTGGAAATTCCTCCACATCTAAGAGTACATCCCCCACCCTGACACCATCGGCATCCCCAACTCCTAAGCCTCCAATCGCTGAAACCCTTTCTTCAGCTTCCTCTCAGCCTTGTTCTAAAAGTAGTGGTGGATCTAGCAGTGGTACCATCACTGACGAAGGTAAGTGCAACTAAAAATAATCAGACAGTGTTTAGGAATGTACTGTAATTGACATTAATGTTGCGATACCAGTTTGTAACCTATGTAGCTAGTATCGTCAACCTGTATTAGCTTGTGTAGAACTAAACACTAAACACAGAAGACAAAATACAAACCATGATGCCCAAGGAACTCTCCACAGATGGCCCTGGAAGGTTTAGCCCAGGAGACTAAGGCCTGCCATAAAACAATTTAGCAAGAGTATATCTTACATGCTGTGCTGTCATTCTATTGCACCTTCGTTTATTTCCTAAAATAAACAGAATACAATAATAAAAAGAGACAATAAAGTGTAGAACAGCTGAGTCACATGATCAATCAAATGGAAATCAAATATCTGGCTTGTGACGTCCCCACATGCAATCAATCTTGGGGTGCACATAACGTGATCATTAGAGGTTACAAACAACGCAGCAGGAGCATGTTGTAAGCTTTATTTGAATGCGTTACTTCTTATTTTCTTGCTTTGGAAGAAGTTTTTGCCTTTCCTAAACTTAAACTCCTTACGACATATGTAAAGCTGCCTGAAGGTGGCGGTTCAGACACTTGCAGCATGTAGAGACTCACCCAGAAGGTCACTGCACAAATTCTTTGTTCAAAATTTTCTCATGTTAGAAAATGAATATGAGCTCACGTTTTGTCAATCACGTTTACTACTGCCTCTGGAACTTTTGTCCGTGATTGATTTTTTGCATATTTTGCATTTTTTTATAACTCAAAGCCAAAATCCAGAATAATAAACCACTGCTGTAGCCTGTTATGTAATGGATTCAATGCCCATGAATCACTATTCAATGAGGTGTGTGTGTGTCAGTGTCCATATCTTACACATACTGCCAGTCTCTGTTTAAGATCAATTGGTTCAAGAAGATGGTGGTCTTCTGTTTTAATCTCTGACTCCAGTATCGCTAGCAAAGTATCAAACGAAGAAATTAACATCCTGAAATAAAGTTGGAATCTCTGATAAATATTTAGAATAACGAATACAAAAAACCCATACGGTAAATTCATACTTCATTGTGCAAAGACCTTTAGAGCTAAAGTCATGTGCTTATAACTGTGAAGCAGGCTGTAAAGGATGCAGAGAATGGCTTTATTAAATAGTTCATACGTAAATGTAGTCAGGTAACAGGCAGACATCGGTACACGTTAAACAATAGATAACAACAAAAGCAAATTGCAAAGACGTAAATCGTAGTTACAGGGAATCATAGATCAAAACCAGAAAAAAACAATAAGCATAAATAATAGTTTGGTATGCAGCTGGGGCAAGCAGTGTTGCAGTGTTGTTTGGTGCTAGCTTATAAAGCTAGCAACCAGAAGTGGGATCGGCTAGAACTGGTGATGGCAGTCTCCTGTGGTCATTGGACGAGGACGTTACTATAACACAGTAAAGTGTCCAAAAATCAAGGAAGATATGAATCAATTCACTTTCAAATGCACAAATGCACAGGGTTAACATGTAATCTTAACTCTTATTCTTTTTTTTACAGATGAGCTTTCAGGTATACTAAGAAAACTTTCTCTGGAGAAATACCAGCCCATCTTTGAAGAACAGGAGGTAGATTATCTTTATCTTTTACTTTTTAAATAGCTTTTTAAATAGCTTTTATGTTAAGGGTAGCAAATGGTGACAATAAACAAAAAATTGTTTTGCAAAACATTTGAACAAATGAATAGTTTCATTTCCTCTTTAACTAAATTACCCTTTATTTTAACTCCAGGTAGACATGGAGGCCTTTTTGACTCTGACTGACAAAGATCTGCAGGAGCTGGGGATTAAAACAGACGGACCCAGACAACAAATTCTGGCAGCCATTTCTGAACTTAATGCTGGAAAGGTGTCTTTTATTACTGGAAGTTCTTATTTGAATACCCCTTTCTATTAATATTAAAATTATACGATGTTTACAAACTGTTTTGTTATAATAGTATTTATTATTTTCAGGGAAGAGAAAGACAGATACTGCAGGAAACAATACACAATTTCCAGTCATCGTTTGGGAGTAGTGCAAGTAATCAGCATCCTGCAGGTTATAATATATTACTCATACATTAAAAATATTTGTATATTTTTGTACTTTACTCTGTATCTGGAAGTCTAATATACTTTATTTATACTCCAGTTTGGGCAAGACATCAGATGAACACACTTAACAAAAGATAACACCTTTGCCAGATGAGAGGTTGGAGATTGTTGGCTTTCCACAGTGCAGTTCTGGCACATCTATTTCGCATTCTAACCTTTTCAACAAACTATAAAGTTCACTTGCTAACGAGCTACTAGAGATCTGCCTAAAAGCTAGATTAATTACACACCCAACTCCAAGGTGGTACACAAAGCAGTGAGGAGTCGCAATGGATCTCACACCTAGAATAATGTGTAAAACCCTGACAAAAGGGCAAAAAGTAGGATAAGTAACACAAAAGGTTTGTATGATGATGTGTAGGTTATTTTCATGCATTTTTGTCCTTGGTTTGTATTATAACATAATGTGTGTTTTTTATCCATTGCGTCTGTGTAAGTGATTTAAGTGGGTATAGTGACAAATTACATATCACAGATGACAAAATTAGTCTTTTATTGTATAGGCCACCCAGTCAGGGGTGCCGCTAGCAATTTTGGCCCCTACTAGAGAATACGAGATTTAGGGCCACTACCAAACCCATTCTGCTCTGTTACTACTAATAAAACAGATCTTTAGAATCATTCCTGTACCCCTTCACAAACCCCACCCCCTTAGTGACACTTCCTGCTCCAGGTGAAGCCAAAATAACTCTGCCCTGTTGATTTTTAAACTTCTGTGACCAAGACGTTATAATTATAGCATATAATTACGTCCTGTTGTTAGGCAGGGCCTCGATGGATTAGACTCGTTGGTCCAACACATCCCACAAAAGTTTGATATGTTTGGGATTTTCTAATAACACCTTGAACGTTTTGTATTTTTTTATATAATCCTTTTTGGCTGTGTGGCTGAGCGCATTTCTGCCCTTAAGAGGTCATTGGCATTAGAGAATTACCCTCACATGAAGCGCATTTACTCGGCAACAGTGTTTAGGTAGGTGGTACAATACATATTATACCATCTACATAAATGCCAGAAACCTGTGTTACCCAGAGGAACATGGGCCAAGAATTTTTGCTGATTTCTTTATGTAATGCCAGCTGGTTTGTAGCACATGCACCCTGATTTATCAGGCCACCTTTTTTATATTTCTTCATAGTCAATTTCTAATGCTCATGTGCCCATTGTTGTTGATTTTGTTAGTGCGCAGGGCTTGAAAGCATTGGCTTTCTAATTGATCTGTTGCTATGCAGCTTCATATGCATGTGTTTTGTGACCCCTTTAGGTGGTGTCAATTAGAGGGCTAACTTGGCTTCCCCGTATCAATGAGCTTTAAGCGCCCATGACCCTGTTGCGATTTTACTTGTTCTTCTTCCTTGGAATTTTTCTACAATATTCACTTATGGTAAATTCTTTGTAATTTTATACCAAAAATACCACACCAAATATGCCATTCCGAAGAGGTTCCGTCCAAGTCATCACAGTTTGGACCTTAGCAAAGTCGCTCAGGTTTTTACAGTTGCTTAATTGTCTTGCTTTACTTTATAACACAACTTCTAAAACTGACAGTTTCATTCTGACAATATATATATTATACTATCCTATCTTTTCTTCAACTGTCAGTGGTTTAAATGGCTGATCAGTATACAGTATGCACCTCAGAACCTCACCCTAGGGGTTGGTTTGGTTTTGATAAATGTGACAGATGATACTTGATAACTTACAATATATGCCATTACTTAATTGTTATTTTTAATTAAAAACTAGTAAATATTCCAAACTTTAGGGAACACAATTTAGTTTAGGAACGCAAATAAAAAAAATAATGTTAACAGTGAAAAGAATGCAAAGAGAGTAATCTGGGTCTAATCTGGGTGCCTGGCATGTCTGACAGCCAACACTGCCCTACCATACTGCCTAACAGACTAATATGTTTAGAACATTTAGAACAGTCCCTGTTCTGTTGGTGAGGGCGTAGTCAATCTAAAAATTAGAATAGCAATATTTATGTATTTTAGATGCATGAATTTGCACAAGCTGCAATATAAGAATACATACTGTTTCACAAAGTATTGGTACTGTTAGTATTAACAATGGATCAGTCATGGATTCTGGCGTGATTACCAAATACTATGATTGTAATTTGTATTTCACGTTGTTTTATTAAATTATAATTCTTTAAAATAAATTTATTTTTATGATGTGAAAATTATCTCATGTAAAGTGCAATATGTTCACTGCATAAAAAAAATGTTTTATAGACATAAAAATAACATCTATGATCGAATTTGTGGTAAAACAGAGATTTTGATCAATTATGTATGCAGGAAATGTTTTCTATAATTAAACTTTAGGCACATTCAGTTTGTAAGTCTGTGTTTCTAGCCAAAATTCTTTTCTCAACTGTTTTATTCTATGTAATAATAGTATTTTTCGGACTTTTCCCCTAGAACTGAACATGTAAACTAATGCCCATGATGACTTAGAGACATAGTTGACTTATAAGCATTATACCAAAATTTTTTACTATTTACAGATCTTAGATTAATTATTCATGAACTCAAGAATATAAAGTTTAGAAACAAAGAGATTAGGATGTAATTAGGGGTCAGATTAATGGTCTTGCAGGTGGCAAAACCTGTTAAGGGAGACAATAGATAGTTTAATACTGTGTAAATTACAATTTTGCAATAGAATCACTTTTACCTGTAGATAGCTTAAGTAATGTGCGATAGAGTAGTAGACCTGTGAAAAAAAACACATGTACACCTGCATATTTATTTTTTAATTTTTATACAGGAAGTTTATCCACAGTTAGCTATAAAGCTAATTTGCAACTGCAGTCCTGGGCAGGATGTTGTTCCAAATCACAATATCCAATTACAAACAGTACAACACATATAGTATCACATCATACTTCACACATCAATTAAAAAGTCAGTGATCACAAATTTGATTTTCCTTAAGACACTTAAGCATAGAATCTTAAAAATACTAAACGTTTTTTATGCAGGTATCTTGTTTTTAATCAAGTGGCAAAAGAACAATGCATACCTAGTGTGAGACAGTAGGCGTTTCCCAGTGACCAACCTTGCTTCTAGGCGGCCATCCAGACAAGACCACGGAAACTCTGCTGCAGTGTGGAATAACCTACTGGTTTGTCTGGTCAAAGGAGAACTGACCCCTGAGTGAGCCTGGTTTCTATCAAGGTGAACTCAGTGTTTTAGGGGTGTTTAATAGTTTCTTTTATGTGATTCTTTAAGGCCACTCAGACACAATCTCTATTTTTAAAAGCGCTATAGAAAGGAAGGTGACTTGACTTGACTTTGATTAAATGTGCCTCTTTCCCCGGAGAGGGAAAACAACAGCAGCCAATACAGTACCCTCTTATTTGCAGTGAACACTTTTTCAAAGGTAGGAAAGTGGTGGCTCATGGTTAAGGGTTGGACTACCAACTTGAAGATTGAATTGGGTTCAATTCAGCTGGGTTCAATTCCCAGCTCCACCAAGCCACCGCTGCTGGGCCCCTGAGCAACCCTCAATTGCTCAGTTGTATAAATGATGAATGTAGGTCGCTCTGGATAAGGGCATCTGCCAATGTAAACAATGGCCATATTATTCATTGTAATTTTAGACATAAATCATATCTTTATGTAATCTTACATGGTTTGTTGTCATGAACTGAAAAAGTAACTACAGTTGGGGTTATAATAAGATATTACATTTTTGTAGGTGTAAAACCTGGCAGCAGTTGTAAACACCGCTGAAAAACCTGGTGGTGTTTAATGACTAAAATACGGCGTGTGCTGTATGTGTAACAAATGTCCAAATTAGCAGTTTGTGTTCATATTTCTTTTTTTTTTGACAGGTGATCCTATCATACGTAGCTTACAATGGAAGGAAAGTTGACCAGCTTGTGCAGTGTTTCTACAGAGATGGCAATGTAAGCTACCATGTTGGTCAATTGTTATGCCTCGTCTGACTAAAAAGTATTAATTAAAAAAACTCTGCAAATGAGTCACACTGTTCCGCTTTTGGTGTGTTTTTGAGTTCTAGTGTACTAAACAAATAACAGGCAGGGGCCTTTCTGTGTGTCGGAGACAGCAGATCCATGTGACTCCGAATTAGAGAATAAGCAGGTATAGAAGATGAATGAACAAATAAACACATGACAGGGCATGAATTATTAAACTTTTGTCACTTACATTCTACTGCTGCATGCGGCCTAAAATTTTGTGCTGTCACTTCTGTTGATATTGAGAAACTGCAAGATTAATTTAATATTCTTGGCAATCTACATATAATACATTTCAGTGGACAACATATCAATCCGTGTCAAATGTATTTAAGCCAGAACTCGTTTAAAAGATAAAAAATGCGTATTAAACAATTTGACCAATTTTTTTTTTTACAATAAAGAAAAAAAAGAATTTGGTAGGACATAAATGATTACTTCTCAACTTAAAAACACACTCCTCTTGGTTGTGGGATGAAACTGTCATGCTTTGACAAGCTTAAATACCAGGGCGCGCGCAAATGGTTGCATGGCCATCATGGTTTAAACTTTAAAATACACTAATATACAGTAGTATGATTTTGTAGTGGGTACTATCATGTAAATTTAGTGGGTACTACATGTAAATTTAAAAGTGGGTACTATCATGTAAATTTAAAATCATGTAAACTTTTGTAAATTTACAAAAGTGAATAAAATGCAGCACATGTAGCCATCAAAAAAAGTTGCAGATTGGTGGCCCCAACAGGTCTTTGACAGGTCTTTGTACGCTGAGTTGAAAATGTTGCACATTAAAAAATAAATACGACCACCCATTGTGTCAATCACACTTAAACGCTGCCTCCAAAACGTTTAACCTTTATAAAAAAATTCTCTGATAGATTTTTTAGGATGATGAACACAAATAAACACATACGCAAAAAACAAAAAGATTTTATCTACATATATTGCTGTATATCATGAATGCACATTTTGAATCACGTTTAAAATGTATATTATATTTGTAATATGGGGGGGGGCAATGACTTCAGAGAAATGATTTCTGTAGTTAATTAGACTCCTGCCCCTGTCAAGAGGTAGTTTGGCCCATTTTCTTTGAGTTATTTTAGGCTACTTTAGAATAGTCTAATATTTTATTTGTGTAATTTATCTTAAGCCTGGTAAGGGAGGCATAAACTGCACTGAGACAGAGCTTTCTGTCACAGGGCAGTCCATTTTGCTCCAGAACACCTTGTACCCCATAAGAACTTTATGCCAGATACAGCAAAACAGACCCAAAATGAAAAAGCAACTCTTTATGTTTCACAGGCTTTCTTTTCTTTTGATGCTTCAACTTTTCATCTATAAACATAAAGCTGATGTAACATGCCAGAAAGTTTAAGTCTTGTTTCATCTGTCCAAAAGGAGCACTGGTGTTTTTATGTGGTTCTTCTAACAGTGGAGCCCTCTGGGCTATTTTTTTTTTTTAATTTTGTCCTTTAAGTTTGCTGTCCCAAAAAGTGACAGATGGTGTGATCAGAGCCTGATGTACCTTGGCCTTGCCGTTTAGCTTATACTCTATGAAAATCCATGGCTCTCTGTCTACTATACACACTATCCTTCTGTTTAATCTGGGGTTAATTTTCTTCTTGGGGCCACGCAGAGCGGTTAGCTATGGTAGTCACAGAAAAGTCATGATGGTATTAAATCCTTAAATACCTTTAACACTCTTGTCCTGAATTTAGGCTGTGTTTAGTGTGGGGCACATTATAATAGAAATATTTGGGCGACTACCTCTTTATGTAAAAATCAACTATTTTTTAATTACAAACCTCCCGAAAATGTGTTTATATCAATTATGTGTGTTTTATGGACAAGATTTCTGTCTTTCGTGTGGTTTTAGGCAGAGCCAGCCCGGGGCATAAACAAACTAATTGTGGCCACCAGGGGGCCTCCAGGAGTAAATGAAATGATATACTGTGTGTGTGTGTGTGTGTGTGTGGTGTGTGTATATATATATATATATATATATATATATATATATATATATATATATATTATATATCAGTAGATCATATTATAATACAGTAATCCATATATATATACAGTAGATTATATATATACACAGTATATCATGTCAAATGGTAATTATATAAAAAATGCAATATTTAAATATTTAAGGAAAAGAAAACAACAACCCAATGTTATGCTAACAGGATGCAGGGTGGCTAAAGGAATAAAAACAATGGTATGATGTAAGCACTCCGCTACAACAAATACAATCAATAATGGGTGTGTTATATTTATATTTTCTGATAATGAGTTAGATTTATATTTTCTGATAGTTAGTAAGATTTGTATTTTGTAATAATTAAGCATTGACAATAATTAATCATATTGGCAGCAATATTTTCAGGGCCCCCAAAGGGCTTGTGTTGGCTCTGGTTTTAGAGATTTGATTGGGCTGGAAATTTAGCTAAAACTGGCAGCCCTTGTTAATATGTTAGCTGTTCCATGTTTGGTTTACACACCACTATAGGAAGCACACCTGCTGTATCAAATGCAACTTGATGAAGGAATACATAAATGTAAAATAAGGTGCTGGACTTTATTCTAGATTCTTATTAGGTTCTTTTGTTTATCAAGGTGTTGCTGTGAACACATTACCAGATAATAGCCTGTAATGTTAATTGTTAAGTGTGTTGCATACTGCTATTTTAATTTGTTGTACAATCCAGAATTTCCTTAATGTGACTATATAGAAAATTCAATGTAATTTAAAATTGTATAAATAGTATGGGCAGAATGTCAATAACTAAATAAAATAATACAATTATTCAGTTAAATAGGTGAATGACATGTTCATACAGAATTAATCAACACCTTCTGTCCAATAAATATGAGAATTCAACTTTTATTGTCATAGTTTCTGCTTATGTGTGTTTAGACACACAACCAGAACAGATGTTTTTTTGTACGAACTTTTATTAATCTCTGAATTCTAAAATCATGACTGATATAGACGCCTCTGTGAAAAAAGCTATTTGTTTAGTACCCATAAAGTTATTCATTCAGTGAATCCAGCAGCTGGATGTTGTTTATCAACATGCCACTTTCATGGATTATAACACCAAAAATAGCCAATATTTTGCAATTGACTTGTGTTATCTAACAAGCCTTCACATTATAAAGAAAACAATTGTTTTTATTTAACATTTATAGTGTAGCCCAATGTGTATGTCACTAAGAGACATGTGGCTTATGACACTACAGTGGTTTATGAATGGGGTTTCCTCTTCCCTTTGAGTTTATTGCAGTCTTACTGAACTGCAAGTCTATGCAGTCTACAGCCAGTGTACATATAAGCAAGAAAAACCCTAAAAACAATATTAATTATTGAATACCAATCATACGCCAACCATCTATAATGATTCATTTAACAATTGTAACTGTTTGTAGTAGAACCAGCAAATAGCACACATTAAAGTCCAACTATATCTCAGTATATAATAACAACTATTAGGAAACTGTTTTAACTGTTAAACAAAATGCAGTAACACTGTAATAAAGTTAAAGCAGTCGAATGGGTTTAAAAGCCTATTATATAAAATTACAATTGATTGATGGTGTTAGGAATAGGCCACGTTTTGAAATATTTTAATTAAATGTTGATTAGTTGTTTTTTTCTTCAAAAAGCACACAACAGTGCAGCAGATGGGAAAGTGTGTGTGTGTGTGTGTGTGTGTGTGAGAGAGAGAGAGAGAGAGAGAGGGAGAGAGTAATGCTCGCGCGTTTGTGTGTGTGTGTGTGTGTTGAAGCTCAGCATTGCGTGCGAAGAGAGTAGCTTGTCATTCAGAGGAATCCGTCACCTGAAACGCGAGGAAATAAAGCCGGGGTATAAAGCAGTCATCTACAGAGCGCTCTACAGACTGATGGAAGTTCTTCTCATTGAATAATAAGAAAATCTTTCAGTAAGTCAATTCTAAATAAATAAATAAATAAATACTTTTTTATATTTGAGACTTGACCGAGTATCTTAAGTAAGTATTTGTCCAGACGGCATTTATATTACATAATCTTATATACATAATCAATATATATATATATATATATATATATATAATATATATATATATAGATATATATATATATATTGTATATTTTTGTAGAACATTTTTCTCTTGCTGGCTTGTGTCTAATCATATCTGTGTGATTGGATGCTGACAATTTTTTTTTTAAAACAACAACAACAACAACAATTGATTTTTGGGAGATACAAACTTTTGGATATAATTTGTCTAGTTCCTGGACTGATCGCGCAATGATACCACCAGGAGACTGCATGTACGCCGGTAGAAAGCGGAGGAAGCCCATACAAAAGCAGTTAAGTGTTTTATTTTTATTTATTTGCTATTTATTCCTGAATATTTCAGATGATATGTGTTACTGTCATATGATCTGTCCCTAAGGCTAACTCAGATATTTGTGATACTGACTGTGAGAACGACTATGATTAAAGAAATTTACACTAATAAACATTTTTTTGACATTTAAAAAATTGTTATTAAGTTTATATTTATCTGTTGCACATGAGTTTTTGAGAACATTTACCTTTGGTGGAGAGGAATTAGACATCAATAATTTAAAAAATTTTTCTAGTCTAGTCATTTATCTGATTTTATAGTCAACATCCTAAATGTTGGTTCCACAACTTACATCATTTTGGTTGTACTTTATGATGTTGTATTTAGCAGAAAGCCTACACCTGCGGCTGAAAAGTCCAACCCATCAAAACGGCATAGAGACCGGCTGAATGCGGAGCTTGACCGTCTGGCCAGTCTGCTACCTTTTTCACCCGAAATAATCTCCAAACTGGACAAGCTTTCCGTGCTGCGTCTCAGTGTCAGTTACCTTCGTGTCAAGAGCTTCTTCCATAGTAAGACACCTACTTTTTTCAAAATGTATTGTTACTGACTGGAACAACCAAACAGTTGTCTAAAGAAGAACATTGCTGTCAGTCACATAAAAATGGCTTTTATGTTTTTTGGTTCTGTAGAAAAAACGGGTAAAGTAAACATATCTTTTGTAAAACCTTTCCATTATGTGCATACAAGACGACCAGTTAGAGGTGAACGTTCTGTTGACATTACAGCATTATAAAATCGGCTTGTTAAAATGAGGTTGAACATACACTATAAAGTTTACAGTGAAGGTTTTAGTGTAGTTGTTTCGCTTTAGTATTACTGATGTTATGTTTTAGAGTATAAATGTAAACGTCTCGAAAATTTGTTGTCAGTACGAGTCCACATCAAGTTCACAGCTGGTAATGCTGGATAGTTATTTTTGCGTAGGGATGAAAGCAGTGGTAAAGCAACCATATTTATTAATCTATACATTTTTTTAAACTTAGGTGCATTTGGGTTATTTCATTTTACATTATCCCAGCTTTTTATTTGCTTATTGTGTGTCTGGCTTGTATGTATAATAACATTTACTGTCATCATCTACACCTCTTTCAGTTAATTAGCAGCTGTTGAGAACATAATCCCTATAAAATCTCTCTAATCTAGTGGATGGTTATTCAATTTTATTGGACTAAATCTATAATATATAATATATATATATATATATATATATATATATATATTATATATATATATAATTTTAGTCCAATAAATTATTAATTATAGATTTTGTCCATATATATATATATCTATATATATATATATATAAATAATATATAATAATATAATCTAATATAATATATATCTAGATTATAATCATTATATATAGATATTATATATTATAGTATAGGTAATATATATATATATATATATATATAATCTATAAATTGATATATATATATATAGTATGATAGATAGAATAGATATATATATATCATATAGATATAAGAGATATATAGATAGATAGATAGATAGATTAGAGAGACTACATAAACGACCTAATGGGAGCAGGAACTCAAACTAAACATCATAAATGTATAATATAGTACCACAAAAAACAACCATAGTAAATCTGCTTAACATAAATAAGTCAGGTTTTATTTCAGAATTTTTATTTCATTCTTTAAAACATCTAATTATAGTTTAGCTACTGTAAATGGAGGTTTATATTAAATTTTCAGTCATTCTCATCAATACCAAAACCATAAACACTGGGCAAGAGGTTGTTCTTTGGGTTCAAGTCCACTAAAAAGCTACACTTCAGTTGAAAATAGATAGTGTGTAGCTGCCCTAATCACAGTAGATTGTCGGAGGCAGGATTATGTTAAGGAATAGATATGGGTACTTTTAACATCTCTAAAAATCGTCTGATAAGTTTGAATGTTGAGCATAAAATGTAAATTTGGGAAAACGAGGCACCAAACATCATCTCTTCAGTTGCATTTCTAGAGAAAAGCAAAATAGTGGCGGCAGCATGATATGTCCACCACAGGGACTGTGAGGCCGAATGAAGAAAAAACTGAAACCGATACGTAACATGAAAACGTAACAGATGATATATGTATCACATAATGTGCTATTATGGAGCTTAAACTTTTTAAACGGACTGAACAAAGTGAAAAATTAAACTGTTAGTAATGCAGGCCAGTAAATAGCCAATGGTGATGATGTAGCATTACTGCATTTAAAAGATTTAGCTATTTATATGAATCAGATTCAGAAGGAAGTATTACAAATGTTGTCCACTAGAGGAAAAACAACAAAAGGCATCACATCCAGATTAACAGGAATGAGACTTGTTGACTTGTTGTTGTCTAGTTATAAAAGGCCCAAAATCCAAAATCAATATTAAGCTGTTAAAAAGTTGGAGAGTTTAAAGTCACCCTGAAATGTTTTTCAAAAGCTTACGGACCATCATAAACAGTCATTTGTCCAGCGCCTCCAAACACATACAAACAAAATAAAGTATTTATTTATTTTTAAATGATAATATGGTTTACAGTAGAATAGTACAACTCGGTGGTTTTATTGATTTGCATAGTACGTAGCTTTTTCTCTACAGGGGTGGCACCATAGCACCCCCTATTGACCGCCTGTCACTGTTAAGGAGGTGGTAGCTCAATGTTTAATGTGTTGGACTTCAGAGGATTGTAAGTTAAATTCCTGGGCACCACAAAGCTGCCATTGCTGGGCCCCTGAGCAAGGCCCTTAATTATAACTGCTCAGTTGAATAACAATAAGATAAATGGCTATTTACATTATCTTGAATGAGAATGTCTGAAAAATGCCAGAAATGTAAATGTAAATACGTATTACAGATGGTGCTCCAGACTACAGTACATGTTTTTTCCTAGTCAAGATGAAATGCTTCCCAGATGGAAAGATCAAGTTTGAGCTTTGTGTGTTCCTTTTATATTTTTGCATTCTTCCTTTTGTCTCCAGAGTAACCTTTGCACTCATTCACTGTAACACTAATTAAGGGACAAAAATAGCAGAGACCATGGATATTACTAAGCATGCCTATTATGTTAAACCATAATAACACAACTCACAGAAATGAAGGCCTGTTTGAAGTTTCATTACCCACCATTAAAATACAAATGCATCCAGTTCATGGTTTGAACCACTCAAAGGACACATTCATAAAGATGTTTCTTCTCTTATAGCTGGTCAGCAGATCTTCTTGTTTGCCAGTCTGTTGCACGCAATGATTTTGACTGTTAAGTCCCAGACAGTGTGGTATTTTTCTTGTCAAATAAGAGATTTGAACACACTCATGAACCAGAGCAATATAATACGTGCATTGTATAATTAATGTGTTTGATCTGAAAAGTAGTATTACAACATACAGTGAGCTAAAGGCTCATTATTTTAAGAAATATATTTCATTGTTTACTCGTGACTTAAACATTTACTTTCACTAGATGGAACTGTTAGTAAGCTATTATTAAGTCTACTAAAAAAAAGACTGCCAAGCTGATCCATCTCATGTTACACTCGGTTTATGGCTCACCTCATAATATCTGTTAATGTGTGAAACACGTCTCACTGAATTGGCGTGAGAAGGAATCCAGACCAAATTGAATACAGCAAAGTAAAAACATTGCATTCTTTCAAGCAGAAATGTTAATCGATACATTCAACTAATTGTTTATCTTATGGTCGATATAGAGAGATTCACACAGTGTAAATTGATATTTACATGAAGTAGATATACCGTGTTTTACAGTAGGCAGGTGTTAAATGTACTAGAAAGAAAAAATGGTTTTGAAAATAAAAGTGTTATTTTTTTTAATTAAAAAAATGAAAAGTAGCAGAGCAAAAAAAAATAATAATTCAAATCAATATTTAATGTGATTACACTTTGCCTGCAAAACAGCATTGTTTTGGATACACCTGAAAAGAGATTTTGGAGGAACAGGTGATACTGGTCCTACTGGTTTCCACCAGTTTTGAGCTGATGGCACTGCTGGACATCTGATGTTGAAGTGGGTGTGATTTGTCTTTCATCTGCTGCTTCAAGTTTCCTTGGCCAACATTTGTGCCTGCTGTCCTCAAAATTGCCAGTTTCTTTGTGCTTCTTTAAAATAGTTTGAAGAGCACATTTTAAAAGTCTACTTGGAAATCTTTGCTTTCTTGTTGTCTCGTTGCTTGGAAATCTTTGCTTTCTTGTTGTCTCGTTGCTGTGCTCAGGCTTGCCAAGGTGTAGTGTAAGACCTGTGACATAAAACTGTTTTTCACAACAGTAGAAAAAGTTAAGCTGTTCCTCACCCAGATTTGGACTAGTTTTAACCTACACATGAAACTGACAATTATTAGCAGCTGTGTGGCATAAATAATTTACACCTGAATCTGATAAAAAAAAATGTGCAATCGAAGGCAAAGACCTCATAACGATTTGATTCAGATTTTATTTTCTGTTCACTTACAACTATAACAAAAAATAAACAAATTACAAAAAATATATTTTTAAAAGGAGGTTCTTTAGAGCTATTAGCAGGGGTGTAGTTTCTACTTGGAACCCCTCTTCTGTCCCTCTTCCACTTTTAAATTCATTTGCTATGTTTTTTGAACCGCTTGCCATCATTGGCATGGAGGAGCAGGCCCGAGCCTGTTAACATCCGGTCACTTTATGCTTGCGTACTGATTGGATAGCTATCCGATTGTAAAAAAAAATCAGGTCTAAATGACTCCAAAGCACATTTGAGACGGATATGAATCAGATCACTTAAACCACTTCAGGAGATGGTCTGGGACTAATTAGACAAGTTTAAATAAATAAATTTGTAAAAACCACATACGTCACTGCTTGTTTGCTCCCACACGGAAATATGTTGCTCACTTAATGTGTTGACCAGTATATCCTGACTGAGATGAGTGTGTCTTTTGTTTTTGAATTGATTTGCAGGGTTACACAAAAATATTCAAATGTTCTGACACCCCATTCGGAAACAGTATAGCCAGTCTTGTTCCGAAAAATAGTTACTATTTACTATATTTTCCCACCAGTGTTGACTCCAAACTCCAGAATATATCTGGTTCTTATAGTTTAATACTAACGACAGTGAAAATGCTGCACATCCTCTAATAATCATTGCCTTTTGGTGCGAAAGCGTTGTTGCAATCTTTCTCGTTTTCTTTTTAATCCAAAAAGAGCAAAAAAATGGTGGGGGCCATTTCAGGTCAGCAAAAATATTTGCATTTTGCACAAGAATAGAAGATCAGATTCATATCCGTTTCGATGAGACATACTGTATGTGTCCAAGTGTAAATGAAACCGTTTGGATAAACCAGACAGCCACCCGATCAAAAAAAAACAAACAAATGAAGTCTGTCTGTTTCGATGTGCGTAGCTGCTTTCAGGAACATCACATGCTCACTCTTAAAATAGCTCACTGAAAGTTCTAATAAGCAGGTATCGTAGTTGACCACACAGTCAGAGATGAAAAGCTAGAAGTAGCAACAGATGAAAGGAGTTGTGAGTTGGCTGATTCAGTTAATCAGCTCAGGTCAGGATAATCATATTTTCTGTCAGAGAGAATAGTTTTACACCTGTTGATGTTAGCCTAACATTGACTTTCCACTTCTCAAACCAAAGTTACATCTTTGGCTATTAGTAATTATTCGATTACTGTATGTTTGCCAGCCGGTAAGGATGAAATTGCAACCAGTATTTCCCTCTATAGTTGTCCTGTATATCTGACTGCTTTAACCTTTGTTGTCTGAAACTCATATTACTGACGAATTACATTAAAAACCGATTTTCCTGTATTTTGCAGTTGCAATTAATTTGAAAGAGGAAATTGTAAGCGTGAATTTAAACTTATGTAGCTACAGTGCCTTGAAAAAATATTTATTCCCCTTTATACATTTTTACATTTTGTCACCTTACAACCACAAACGTGTTTTTTATTGAGATTTTATGTAATAGACATCTGATTTCTGCACAATTATACATTTGAAAATTGTGTTTTGCGTTTGTGAAAAGTATGTTATGTATATATTTTATGTGCACATAAATTGTTTTCTTAAAGATATATAGATAGATAGAAGTGCAAATAATGGAAACTGTGCAAATGAACAAGTTCAGAAAAATATGTAAATATTTACATTAATAAATAAAGCTATGTCAGTGTGTGCATAGAGAAGTATGTGTAGGTTATATAAAATGTTAGGTGTAAATATATATAGTGCAAAATATGTACATTAGGTGCATTGTCTGTACATCAGTAACAGGGAAAAATAGAGTGTATATATATAAACTAGGTGTAATCTATGAATTAACAATATGCACATTAAAAATTATATTAAGTGGCAGTACGGTGGCTTAGTGGTTAGCACGGTTGCCTTACAGTAAGAAGGCCTGGGTTTGATTCCCGGGCAGAGGCCTTTTTGTATGGAGTTTGCATGTTCTCTCCGTGCTTGCGTAGGTAATCCGGGTACTCCTTTCCCAGTTTCCCCCCACAGTCCAGAAACATGTATGTTAGGTTGAATGGTGATTCTAAATTGCCCATAGTAGCGAGTGTGAGTGTGCGTTTGACCCTGTGATGAACTGGCAACCTGCCCAGGGTGTCCCCTCCTGCTTTTCACCCTTTTGGAGACAGCTGGGATAGACTCCAGCAGATCCCTGTGACCCTGAATTAGGGAATAAGCGGGTATAGAGGATAAATGAATGAAATTATATTATACAGAGGCAATGTAGCAGAACTACAGGATGGTAAAGTGTATTGTGACATGAGTGTCCTAGCGGTGTACTGTATATATATTGATGTGTATATATATACACATCAATTGTGCACATCAATTTGGTTTAATCCATGTGAACTGGAACACACGTGTGCATTGTGTCTTTTATGTGAATTATTAATGAGAGTAATTTAGCTCTAAAACTATAACTGTAGCTTTACTTATATCTACATAAGTTTATGCATGTATAGTATGTTTATACATTGTTTACAGTATGTGAGAAAGCCTTTTTAATATAGTTGTCTATTCATTTAAAAAATAGCTACGATATATGACATAAACTTTATTGTCAGACAAGTTTTGAATTTCTCTTGCATAACATTATGCTTGTTGCGCACTCTTTACAGACAAAAAAACACAATCCACAGTTAACATAGACACAGTAAATACAATATAATTCAGTTGTAGGACTGCCTATTGTACAAAAGAATGATTTAATTCTACTCTAATTCTTAAAACTTAGGACCTTGTATCGGTGTTTAGATAGTAAAAAGCACAAACATTATACAACACATGCCTATAGGGTTACAAACAATATTTTTGGCCAGCGTTAAAAGGTTCTTGAATAAGAACGTTTATATAACTTTTCCAAGCTACCATCTTTGAACAGAATTCAATTTAGTTCCATAACTTTGTGTTTCGTTTTTTAAACTCATGTACCAAACAGAATAGCAATAATGTGAAACAATCATAACTAATATTGAGTGGCAAAGTAAACGGTGTAACTTATCTTTACAAATATTAGAATTTTCACACTTAACACTAATTATGGGGTTTAATCTTTTTCGCATAACAAATGTATAAAAAGAATTGAATAAACCATTATCAATGATCTCATTTGATTTCCCCATGTTGGCTCGTTTTACATAAATATCATCGGCATAGGGGATTTTATTGGCAGACTGGATATTATTGTAACCACAACATGTTGTTGTTAGAAGAACTTGAATCAACAGAATTTGTACAGAAATACTTTGACCATCTGTAGCAACCATGGTGGTGTATGCGTTGTGAGGCTGTGGTTGTAGAGTTTGGATTAAATTAAGAGACTTAACTCAGCCAGATGTGACATTAGCCTCTGTGCTCTCACGCAACTTTCTCAGATTACTTTTTCCACCTTGTAGATCCCTTTTGCATTTTTTTTCTATAAAAAACAGCTATAAAATGCTAATCTAATTTTAGTGTTTCCTGCAATTCATCATGCTGTGCTAGAGTAATTTAAGGTATTTACAAACACATTTTGTATATCTGGATAATAAATACAAGCATAATTGTTGGTTGTGTGGCCATAAATATTCTTTTTTGTAAGAGGAAGAGAGAGAGATCAATGGAAACAAAGAATTAATGGCCTGCAGTGGTATGCGCTTTAAGAGAAAGAGAGACAGAGCAAAAGAGACAGCGAGGATGTGTGTGTGTGTGTGTGTGTGTGTGTGTAGTATTAGTAAAGAAGGATGGGGGGGGGATTGCGTGACTGCAGCCGACTAGAAGCTGACCTCAGAGAAGTGGTTATGAAAACGATCTGACGAATCATGTGCAGGAGACCAGCCCTACAGAAATGACAGGGTACTTCCTCTGTGTGTGAGCGTGCATGCACACACACATACAGACACACTACGTACATACTGAGACTGAGAGGAAAAGACCCAAGAAGGAAACATAACTCTGTTAAAATGTTAGACAATCTTATGGTTTTATTTCATAAAAACAGGAAAAAATGCCATTGTTGTAAATCACATTTGTTTCCTTAAAGTTTAAAAACTCAGTCTTAAAAAAGTTGTTGTTTTTCAGAATGTTTTCAGTCCATCTTACATGTAATATAATGAGATGGAAAGATATTGTACTGGTTCGATTAATGTTCATCAATCATTTTGTCTGTAATTGGCTGTGTTGTCTTCATATCTCAGTGGCGAACTGGTGAGATGCTAACAGTGATGCATCTACAAAGAAGTGGACAAAGTCGTCAGTGACATTATACAAAGATCTGTTCTCTTGACATTAATTCATTAAGTACATTTGTCATTTTTGACCTAGACATCAGGCCTGAAACTATTATTTTACAAAACAGAATTGTGAACTAGAATAATAAAGAAAAAAAGTGGAACAGAACATCTAAAAAGTGAAAATAATTGTGTAAATACAGAAGTGGTTAGTGTCTTTAGTGTCAGTAATTATAATATGTATATTATGTCATAAATTACATTTAAAACAATTTTTAATTTATTCTTCACTATTTGCTGGTAAAGGTTTACCTGATGATTAGCTGATTAAATAAATGAAATCCTGTTAATAGCTGATTGAGCAGTGGTACTCGGGCTAATTTGTGAGCTTGATATTGATGGCATAAATGTTAATGATTTTTTTATGATCCTCCTGTAATTGTCATATTGCACAAAAGAATCAAAATGATCTGTTATAACCTGCAAATGATTGTAAGAAAGTTTCACATGTAAAAAAAGTCATAACAAAAAGTTTATTTCTTGGTAAAGTTTAGTGATTTTTAATAATGTAAATATGTTTCATAAAAGTATATATACACTGTAGGGTGGTCTGGGGTGTTTGTTTGTATGCAAGGCGTTTTGCTCTGCGTCACCTGGAAAAGGCTCCAGGTTTCTCATCAGAATTCTAAAGTAGTTTTATTGTTCAAGGGGAACTATAATGTAAAACAAAAGCACAATTTATTTTGCACAGTTTTGCCACATGAAAATGTAAAGTTAAATTTTCTATTAAAAAATCATAAATCATAAATCATTTATTTAAGAAATTAGTTTAAGAAAACGAATCTTTATTAAGAACTTTACATAATTTGAAAAAAATCCAGCATTTAGCAGATCCTCAGAGGCACTCGTCACTACAGCTTCCTTTACTTGTCAACTTTGTCTATAACAGCTGCTTTGTTTCCATGTATTAAACAAACATGACACACCACCTGAAAATTGACGAATCTAACCAATTAGAGTAACTTTAGAAATCTTGTAAGCATTTCACTTTTTGTGTGTCACATGCATTAGATATTTAGCCAAAGTCTGAAGCTGAGATTATGCAGTTGTATCCGTTCAGATTACTGGATATTCAGTAAAATTTCGATAACGGATGTTTTTTCTCACATCATGCTTAAAAAGCAAATCTGACCCAAACTCTAAAAATTACCAAATTTTAGACGTTACTGTTACTAGTTTTCTTTAACGCTCTGTTTACTCGTCTCCCTAGCAACAAACTTTCCAGATTACTAGCACACTAAAAACTGATTACTCGAACCAAAACCAGTCTGCTGACATTTCACCCAGTCTCTTAGGTTATAGTGGTTTCCACACTACTATATTCACTCCTCCTTCTCCTTTTACAAAGCCATACATGGCTATGCTCCAGAGTATCTACCTGAACTTATTGCTTATTAACCTCAGCCATGTGTTAACCAAGGGTCCAGCAGTGGCAGTTTGTTGTTGCTGGGATTTAAATTTCACAATCTTCCAATCAGCAGCCCAAATATAGAGCATCTGTAATAGATTATTAGTCATCATAGCGCAACTAAGCTTTAAACAGAATCAGTGGTTGGAAAACATAAATTGTAATATTGCTGCTATGTTGATTTGAAGTCACTTGCTGGTCTGAAACGCCACTTAAAATCAATGCTTGTGTGCTGTAGAAACAGACTGAAAGCACAATATACCATGTATAATACATATATATTAAATATAGATTAATTATGCCTTATATTATAATTCCTGATCTTCAGTTAAAAATCTTTAAATGAAAAAAAAAATTCATTTGAAAATGTAAGAAAATTTTTAACACACATCTATTTGAGGGATTTATCATGATCATTTTTTTAGATGACATTTGTATGCTAATTATTTTTAATAAGATTTAATGTAACTGGTTAGTGTTCTTTGTTACATTCATTTACACTTTTTGAATGTTTTATTATCAATTTCTCATGAAATAATGTCTAAACTAGATTTTATTTAAAAAAATATACAATAGACCATGGGAAGAGATGCTGTATAAAAAACCTTGAAAAATTGAACCTATAAATGTCTGAAAACTGTAGGAAATTTATTCTGGCAACAATAATTGCTACCCGCATCTAAAATATAGAAATCATCATTTAAAATATATGAAATACCACTAATCACTGCCACATGTGATCCTGATCCTAACTGACTGCTGATATTTCAGAATGCCTTTTGCTGAAAATTGCAGCCGTTTTTCTTTATATAGCAGTTATTGATTACATAAATGATGAAAATGAATGATATTAAAGTAAAATACCCAAATAAATCTTTTACAATTGATTAAAGTTGTACAGACAAACCTTTTATTTAAGAAATTACTATCAGCGTTGGGAATGTAAGTCTTTGCCAGTTTTCCAGTGCTTTGTTACAGTTATTGCAGGTGGTCATTTCATTTACACATCAAGGTCAGGCTTTGTTGTGTTTTCCATAATGTCTCAGGATACAGCTGCATGGACGCAACCAGAAGTCAGATTTAAACTCTAGCATTTGGCTAAAGCACTTGAATCCTGTGTCATAGAAGTTGGTGCAAAAGTAAGTGTGGCAGGGTGTACAGTTTACACACGAAAATTTAAGAACTTGTATCATGCTACTGTCTGTAATTAGTCTGGTCCAACCAGAAAAGCAGCAATTTGGGAAGATTTTTATTGTCACATTTTATGCTGAATAAGTCTTAGATCATTTTATCTTTTTATGTGTTTGTCACTAAAAAATATATGCAATTATTCTTTAAAGATCCCCGAATAAGTGACCACACACCACTTCAAAGTGTACATGGATCATCAGATATCCTAACTATTATTTAAGTAATATAATTCTACGAAAAAAAGTGATGCCATATATAACTATTTTTCTTTTCTAAAGAAAGAAAATTACAATGTGGAAAAATGCATTTTAGTAACAGCAAATGAAAGAAAAAAAAATAAGTAATATAGAAAAAAGATACACCCTTCTTTATGCTATGTCTTTAATGCCTGAAAATTAGTTTGCCATACATTTTTAAGTCCTAACCCATTGCAAACAGCACTCATACTTTGCCAGTAGTCATCAATATTTAGCAGCTGTTGTTGTTATGATCTTTTTTTACTGCTAATGTGGCTTTACAGGCTTGCACGCAAGGGTTTGGCTTAGTGCCAGTAGTCTGTCAGGGACACCAGGAGATTGACAGGAGGCTTGTTCGCGTGACAACAGTGCTTCGGCCAGCCAACTCCAGGCTCTAAAAACAGCGTCTAGCAAGGCCTCTGTCTCTCTCTTCCTTTTTTTCCTAATTTTTCCAGCCTCTTTGAATAAAGGAGGGTTTTTAAGCAATGACTTTGTAAAAGAATAGTTGGCTTACAGAGTAAACTTTGTCTCTTTCCCTGGGGCATGGGCCGGCTTGAAATTACGTGTGTATGAACATCAAAGGGAAAATAAGATGCATGCAAAACGTCATGGAAATGTCATAATTATAAAAAAAATTGTATTAACCGTGTTGCTCATGTTGAAAAATTCCAACACAGCACATAGCTAATTGCATGACATTTTTTAAATATATGAATTGAATAAAAAATAAATATAAATAAAGAATAAAATAAAGAATAAAATATAAATAATCCAATAATAGAAAATCCAGAACTACATTTACAATAATACCTGGAAAGGCAAGCGCAGTGATAATGTACTTTAAATTTTACATTTATCTGTAAATGCAAAAAGCAAAATAATCAGAATAAAAAAATGCGAAACAAAAATTTTGATAGCTAAATATTTCTAGGGCACAAACATGATTTTGCCTACATGAACCTAATATGTTGTAGGTCTCCCTTGTGCTCCAAAACATACTTCTGAAGGTTTGTTCTGGGGAATTTGAAGGCCAAGTTCACACCTTGAACTCTTTAGCCACACTGCACCATTGTTACAGTGTGACTGGGCACTTTATCCTGTTATAAGAGCCCACTGTCATTAGGGAAAACCATTGTCATGAAGGGGTGCATTTACTCTGCAACAATGGTAGGAGGTGCGCATCAAGTGACATCGTTCTGGGTTTGCCTGTTGCTCAAAATCTCACTCTTTTCATTGGCTTGCTTTTCTTCCATAGTGCATCCTTGTGCTATCTCTTTCCCAGGTAAACAATGCACATGCGCTGCTCTGTTTACTTATTGTAAAAGAAAGCATCATTCTTCAGATGAGCGCACCCTGTGCCATTGATATATGGTCCATTTGTCAATGGTGGACAGGAGTTTGCATGGACACTTTGACTGGTCTGAACAGCTTAAAATTCCTCAAAAGATGTTCTCAATAAGAAGCCCTGCCTATGTACTCACTTATGTTATATATCATTTGTCAGGCTTATCATATTCATTATTTTGACTTTTTACATGTCACTTTTTTTCACTGTAGCTCATTGGACAAAAAGGCAAGCACACTAGAGTTTTGATCCGAACAATGGGCTGATTGATTTATAATTTCTTCATTACTGGGTAACAGCACATAGCAATAATGATGCACCATGACACATTAGGTGTCATAATATCATGATTAATAAAAATCTATCATAGCAATGAAAATATTGTTGATAAAAAAAACCCCATACAATTCATAATAATTGTTATCATATTAAAAATAGGTTTATCATTAAAAAAACATGTATATAAACAAAACACAATATTTCCATCTTGCATGAATTCCTGTGACAATTTAGTTCAATTCCTATTGTCGTATCAGCCTAAAGTTTGGAGATGTGCCATTACGCAGTGGCAAACTATTATTCTCTGCCTATGCATAGTGCTGCCCGGTTTACTCAAAAGAACAATTTGCATACTTAAATGTATGCAAAAAAAAATTATGCACTAAAAAGTTTATTTTAATTCCAAATTTTAATTATTAAATTTTTTCCACATTAAAGTGATACATTTCGCAACAATCACAGTATTTATATGTATATATAAATGTCTATATATATATGTTTTTACATGTTACAGATCAACTACTGTTTAAAATAGATCTTCTACCCACAATGCCTTTTATTATATTATATTACACTAATCTGTAAAAAATTATTGCGCGAGTTTGAACAAAAAATAGCAATGGAGGTGGGAGAAAGACAAGGATGGACAACTGAGCCACTTTGACGATGTGACAGTTGAGCAGCGTTGCTTTGATAGTTTACGGAGCAAATCATTTACTACAGAGCCTACTTTCTACAGTGCTACGGGATGCAAACATCCTGTATGATGTAGGTGAGATCATGTGGCGTACTGATCAGAGACAGTTATCGTCTCTGCTATTTCATAGTGTGTTTTCTATTGTTTTTGTGTGTTTTTTCTTTATTTGATAGTGATTTTGACTTGCAGCATTTGGAATTGTATAATTCCATATATACTGTATATTAAACACTAATTAAACTTTCACAGTACCACAGGCTGTGATGTAGAAAATTGGTTATATTTTAAAAAAAAGGATGGTGTAAAATAAAAAAAATAGGATTGTGTTAAATGAAAAGATTGGTCTGCAGCCATAACTGCTGTTTGCTTTATGCTTGGATTCAAAATTAATTAATCCTAGTGATAAGACTGATGTTCTATTTAGTGACTCAATGTCTCCCGATGATTTACCCGTCATACCGTCATATTTAACTAAAACTACCTTCAGTTTTATTGCTATTATATAAGCAAGGCTAAAGAATGTATATAAAAATAAATATTAGGGTAAACCGGGGCAACTCCCATTTTATTTTGTTTTGAACCACTATGTAAATGCAGCGCTAATTCATACATCCAGTTTTAATTTGCGCTTAAAGTTTCAATCAGTTTGTAACACATTCACAGGACAGAAAGACAAAAAGACAATTTTAAGGCAAGTTGATTAAATTTTAAATAAGGTATATTTTTAACTCGATAAAATCTCTTTTTTGTTTTTATGGCATTTACTACTACATGATTCTTCAATAAATCTAAAATAAGTAAAAATATGGTATATGGGGTAAAAATCACACCTATCATTGGAAATAAAGACACAGCCAGGGCGTTTAGCCGCGTGTGAACACTTCAGCTTGTCAGAATAGATGCAATTAAAGTGATCCTAAATCTGCTGACACACTTTTGTATTTGTTAAACACATGCCTTGATTCGATTGGTCAATTAAATTTTTTAAGATAAATTTATTACCTTTTATCATATATTATGTGCAAGTTTGATTCCTGGGCTCGGGGACATTTACTGATCCTCCCCCGTTTCTATCTCTCCCCCTCCTCGCTTCATATTTTCCCTAAATTTTCTCAATATTCAATCACTTTCTAACATCTATCTGCATTTAGAAATAAACTGAATTTTACAGGACAGTTCAAATTTAAGCCATTTGCCGGCCCAGACTAAATATTAGAATAAGGATAATATACATAATAAACAAATACTTTTTTGTCTGAATGTTTTTTTACTCTACAGCCATTGAAGAGAAGCATTTATTAAAGCACCTCAGCACTCCATCAGTTAATGATATCAGGAAGGAAGCTGTGTCCCCTTTGCCTTGCACCTCTGAGAGTGAGCTGCTGCTAGAGGTATGTGATACCTTCCTATTACCTAGATGCTATGATATACAATAGTTGTTTATCACGAATCTTCTTTACAGGCCTAGACAGAGATATAGTCAGTAGATTATTATGAGTCTTTTTTAAATACATGACACTTGGGATATACATGTCATGGTCTTGTCAGAGTGGATGAATTGGTTTAGCTGATAATTCAGCTGATGGTTCACCTCAAATAAGAATGGATATCACACTGTAATGAAAAAGTTAATGGGAATGACATAATTGTTGTCTTAAAAAGCCTAGTAATCTGAGTCTATTTAAGATAGTCTAATTGCTGTGCTGAATCCAACTCATTTAACAAAAGTTGTTACTTAATATTAGTGTAACGATTCCGGCCACCAGAGGGCGCACTCCTCTGAGTACTAACCACTTCCGCTAGTACTTCCAGACTTTGAACGCATTGCGAATTGTTGTTTGCTAAGTCAACATACTGAGTGCTTCCATGTCAATGTCTGCCTGGTTTACTGAACTCTGTTTCTGTTATTGGATTTCGTTTCTGCCCAGTGTTCTGGATTTGATGGCCTGGTTTATTTCTGACTTTTGTGTACTGAATTTCTGTTTTTTGACCTTTTTTTAAATTACTGTAAAGCCTTTAATAAAGCCTTTCCATGCAACATGGATTCTTCTCCGACGTCTGCTTTACAATAAACTGTTTTGATAAGGGTATTCAACTATCCTTTATGATTAACTTTGTAATATTTAACAAAATTTTACTGAGGTTATGGGGGGGGGGTCTATAATTATTACTATATCTAGTAAATGTACTGTCATGCTTCTGCTATTTATCTTCTTTATGGTATAGTTTGGTTCCCACATGACCCCTTATGTTGCACCCAACCAACCCCAACAATAACAGAACAAATAAAAAATAATATATAAATATAAACATATAAATACGTAGTTTTGTAAGCGAAGATTGCTTAACATCTGAAAGCTATTCCAGCAAGTTATCCCACCCTGTTATTCAGATGAGGAAATATTTGGTATAAATAACTCAAAAATGTAAAACTACAGTAAGAAATAGATTAGTAAAATCTAGAAAAATGATGTATTTCTATTAAACCATTAAGTGTGAATTTAATTGAAACAGGAAGTAGACTCAGCACACAGGTGTTAGAACCAAACAGACCAGTTTACCCAAAAATTTAGAACATGGGAAAATAAAATATTCAGGGAGTTTTTAGAGTCTGGAACTCTTTAGCGTGTATGAAGTCTGGAAGTCAGCAGAAGCTTTGTGAAACCATAGAAACTCAGGACCACTGTGTCGTGGGAGTGAGTTCTTCTTCCATCGGTTTAGACCAGACAGTGAACTTGGGTGAGTGAACTGCTTAAATAATCTGGCGTGAGTCTGAGTGCTAATGATCAGGGAATGGGTGTCAGGTGCACGTGAACAGAATTCGGGGGACTGAAAATAAGAAAACATGAGTGGAACAGGGAAACAGGGAAACATAAGAACAACCCTAAATCAAATGTTTCTTGCTGTTGCTTTTTTTTGGCAGCTACTAAAGAAATAGACAGATGCAAACAAGATAGATTTTTTAAATGCACACGATGACAAAGTAATATATAAAGCCAAATAAGATGATCACAACTGACAAAGTTATTAGACTTTAGTCTTCACCCTTTCTGGCTTTCAGCACGCTGCTGACCTGCTCTGTCTCATATTAAAGTGGAGGTGACAAGGCTTGGCCCACAGCATGCTTCAACTCACGCTATGATCTTCTCACAGTAAAAGCAAATGCTTGTAACAGATGATAAAACTTAGAGGCCAGATTTCTGTCCCTACTATTATCTTTTTGTCTGTACTTGTTTTAAGAATGTTTTTACAACTTAAAAATAAGCTGCTCCTTCTGTGAAAGAGCCTAATGGCCACGCCCATGTGCTATTGCAAAGACCTTTATGGTCTTTAATTAACCACACTGGGCCTTATTATTAAGCTAAACACAAATAGATTTATTTGTAAATGAACATTTATGCATAAAATATATTTAAAAATCACATTTAAATCAAACAAAGGATGAACTGGTGTAAAGTAGTGTATTTATTTGTCTTTGCTTTGTTTAGTCCCTCACAGGCTTTGCTCTTGTTGTAAGCAGTGATGGAATGGTCTTCTATGCTTCCTCTACTATAGTGGACTATCTGGGCTTCCACCAAGTAAGTTTTAGATTGTAAAGTGGTGATAAAATGCATGTAAACGCCTTAAAATAAACTGTTTTTTTCTGCAGTAATTTGATGTCATCTAAGTTACAACCATGAACAAACAATGTGCTTAAGCTGATAACACACAAGCAATTCTAACAGTTAGAGTAATTAGTTGGTCCAACCTCCAGGCACATTGTGTTTGTGTATTGACTTCCAAGTGGATCAGATTACATTTTTAGTTCCCATTACTGCAAAAAAATAGATTATTTCAAGGGGTTCACATACTTTTCCTTGTCAGCGTATGTTTAAGATGAAACATTAAGATGAACAGCTTCATCTTATCTTAGATGAAAATAAGGCGATAAGGAAGAATATATGGCGTAGTTTAATAATATTCATCAATGTGTTGATCAGTCTATATTATATTTGATCTATTTGCCCATTCTTCAAGTGGATGAAAAGACACAATTAAAAAAGTAAATAGTTAACTGACCGTCACAATTATACAGTATGTGGTTTTAAACGTTTCAAAATTAGCCGCTATGACAGCATTAATAATCTCCACATCTGTTAGAAGGCTTTTTATTACATTTTAGGGCACAGCTACAAGACCTTCACCGAGATTAGGTGCTAATGATGGTTGGGAAGGTCTAAGATAAATTTAGTGTTAAATTTTAAGACAAAGGTATGTAGTGAGTTAGGTTTTTGTAATGTTAATGCATACGAAAATATTCAATTTGTTTATCTGCTTTCAAATTTGTGGAATAGTAGTGAGGTGAACATTTAGTTATGTAGAGTACATATAACAAGTACAACCCTGCATAAAAATTTGGGGTTATTTACAGAAAATGTTATATTAGGAATGAGCCTAGTGTGAATAGGTTTCCTGGAATCTGCCAGAATTTCTTTATTGTTGCAGCAGTTCCTGAATTATGCAAGATTTCTTTTCCTGTCTTCATTGTATTTATAGACTGATGTGATGCATCAGAACTTCTTTGACTACATTCACATAGACGACAGGCAGGAGTTCAGACAACAGCTTCACTGGGCCATGAATCCCTCTGTGTCTCCTGATCAGGCTTCAGCCACAGAAAATGGTTTGTTATTATCACACTCTGCACTTAAAATATTACACTGGTGAGACCAATACTTTTTTCTTTTATAAAAGCGGTGTAAAAAAAAATCATCAACAACCTATTTAGGGCAAAGGTGAAAATATCAAGATGTACTATTAGAAGAAAAAGGAAAACCCCTATCAGCAATACCAATAAAAAAGTCAATAAAAATGCAGAGATGAACCTGGAAAGTAAAATAATCTCTACCAAAGTGATGGAAAGTAAAGACAATAAACGAACCATAACATACAAGGTCATCAGTCTGGAGGTCATGTCATAGTTAGTCTTGCAGTGCTGCCTATGGAATGGGTTCAGCAAACCTTTGTTGATTTAAAGCGTGATTGTGGTGGCAACAGAATAAATTCAGAACACTACCCAATTTTTTTATTATTTACCTGGCCTGGTAATGGTCATTTTTTGCAAGACAATTGAAGATCTTACACTGGCCAAGCTGCTCACCTGACTTTAACCCAAACTAAGCATTAATTTTACCTGAAGAGTGAGTGAAAGACGAAATTTGCCTGAATCCAACAACTAAATTATTATTTATGGCAAACATGTGATATGTATTATTAAAATATTAGGAGGTATTTTTAGTTTGCCTCTAAAGTTGTAATGTTTAACACATCTAAAATATCAGAAAATTTGCTCATCGTAAATATTTCAATACTTTTAGAAGAAACTATATACGACAAAACATTATTTTACATTTTTTTGTGGTTGATCCTGTGTAATAACTTTTATTACTAAATTGTGTTTTTCACAGGTGAAATTTTTGTAGTTAGCAAATTATTTCAGTCCCAGAATTCTGCTGGAGCATCTCCAGAGTTTTCTTCTTTTCTGAACCGGTGTTTTGTCGCCAGAGTGCGATGTCTGCTGGACAGCACCTCAGGATTTCTTGTAAGTGATTTAATTTAACTTAATTTAATTTAACAGGATTTGATGTAAGTGATTTAATTTAACTTAATAAGTCGCAGCATGAATTATATATATATAGAGATGATTTTTTTATATTGTTCTTGTTTTTTCGAGATAAACATCATTAACTTTCGTATATCAATTTTTCTTTTAGACTGTTCAATTCCAGGGGCATCTAAAGTTCTTGTACGGGCAGAAGAAGAAGACGGCAAATGGCACGTCCTTACCCCCACAGCTAGCTTTGTTCTGTGTGGCCAAGCCTCTGCTTTTGTCCTCTATCACAGAGATGAAGATAAAAAACACAATGATTAGGGGAAAGCACAAAATCACAGACAATAACATGATCATAGATCATAGGTATGCCTCACTGTCTCATCCTGAGTTATCCTGCATAATTATAACTACACTAAGTTTTTATCAATTTTGATGTTTTTTTTTTAAATTAATGAATAAAAAGAATAAATTGCTATTATACACTGACATGTTCATCCTATTTAAATACTTTCTTACCTGCAGTGACAGAGAAGAACACTTAAAAAGACACTTAATGATGAATGAAGACAGAGATACACTCTTGCTGAATTCTTCCATGCCAAAAGCGACCTTACTCCACCATACACCCAGAGCACTATTTTCCAAAGAAAATGTCAAATTCAAGAACGAAGACTACTGTTGTAAGATAGAGTCTCTTAAAAGAGAACCTTTGGGTGGCCAAAAAGCCCCTGACACAACATGGCCTTCCAAAGGCTCTTATGGGTCTTTCTGCCCTGGTCATAATGTCAACTTATTGCTTGGTGGTCGTGTAAGCAAACATGGTTTCTATGGGAAGCCCCACAAAATATCCCCGGTGTATAACAACAACACGGCCGAGCTTTATATTCCAAAGATGTATGGAAGCCTTCCACACCAAGAAGCCCTGGAAGGTCATTATGTGGACTGCAACAAAATTGAAAATGCCAGTTATGAGTATCAAAGACAGGTTTATGATGCACATTTGATAGCGGAGTTACCAATTAAGGTAGAGCAAGACTCTGATGCAGAAAACGAACAGGACTTTTGTGAGGCTTGGACAAGGAAAGAGAATGATCTCATTTCTTACGATGACCTACAAATGAAAGTAGAAGATAGTTACTATGAACAGTATATGCCTTGCCAAAAAAGCACAGGAAATAATGGACAGCTGCACAGCAGCCCATACCCAAATATCTTTGGGGCAACTGCACAACCTCTAAAATATGCCTTTGATAAAGATCCAGAACATACCCGTTCCCATAGGCTGGGACACCTACAACCACTTTGCAGTAGCCAAAATGCTAACTGTATAGACAGCTATAATGTTGGGGCAACAGAGCAGAAGGGCTTTATACATCAGGATTTCAAACTTGCAAATCAGTTCAAAGCACAAGGACTGATTCATTCCATCAAGCGTGAACCGGTGGAGTCTTGGCATGAACTTGAATATGAACAGACAAGCGGGCAATGGAATATGATGCCAAATTGTGTAATGAATCTAGGACAGCCCAAAGCTAATCCATCTATTTTTACACAATAATGCAATATGTCAGTCTTCCATGTGACATCTACCTCTGTTATCGCTCATAAACCAAAGATTAACGATGCTTAATAAAAAATTAAAGCAAAATGTCAACTTCTTCAGGATAATTACACATGGAATTTATAGTTACAGGTTCCTTACATTTCAGGATATGGGATGGAGATTTTATTGTAATTAATACACATTTATATCAAATTTAAGTTTTTGCTAAGCTTTTTATGCACTTTTGACAGATTAATAGTGTTTGTCTAACTGTACATTGTGTATTTATTTGTAATTGTTGATTATCCTGAATCTTAGTATTTGGCCTATGTGTACTGTATTATAATTAAAATATTGTTTATTGTGCACTTCCTTTTAAATATTTAAATAGGTGGTAATACTTTTCTTTCAAATTATTTTTTTCTAATGGAAGCTTCATAATGCCAAAGCAGATAGGGTTGTCCATGTGGGTTTCCTCAATAATCTGAGAATAATTCCCAGAACGTTGTAGCCAATTTACTGCTGTACAAGGTTTGAGACAAATCTATGCTTTGTATGAGCAGGATTTATAAAACCTGACATGAAACGTAAAATTACATTCCATGTCAAGCGCACAAAGTCAATTCTTCTTGTAATAAACTTTATGTCCATTTGAATGGCATGCACCACAAATTAGACACTGCACACTTCTTTGGGTTTTTTTTCTATTGAGAAAATACAAATATTATTAGAAGACCTTAAAAATGGGATAAAAAAAGCGCTACCACAAACATGACCATAATCAAGACAGAAAAAAAAAAAATTTACGTACACATTTTTTAAACAATATATTTTAATGATTTACTTATTCAATTCCAGTGGTTCATTTCATTTTCTTTTTTTGATGAACAACTGTTTTTGGTATGTAATTGTTGATTATCTGGATTATAACTACTGTGTTGATGATTAGGAAGAGCAGGCCCGCACACCATATATACACAAATGTGTTGTGCCCTTCAAATTCCAAGTAGTAAGCTGGTGCCAACCACAAGCCCTAGGAAGAGAAGAAATTAACCATGTTAATCTTACCACATTCTCTGTACACAAATTACTCTTAACATACTGACTTTAAGACACTTAAAGATAACAGTCCTTTTCATCAAGTGCACACATTTTATTATTCTAATAAACAAGCAGTTAACAGTTTTACGCCTTGAGATATTTTCACTAAAGGATGACTGTAACTTAAAATTGTTCAAGATATTCAAATGTGTCAAAATACATGCATTAGAAATTTAATTGACATTAATTGTAACCTCTCGTATGGAAATTGTGGGAAACTTATAAGCAGGAAAACTGAGCTGGTTTTAAACTGCAAGCAACATATGGCAATATTTTGGCAGTTTTATCTATTTCTGCCAGTAGCCACATTAATATGTGTACAAATAATTTAAAATCTGCATAATTGTTACTAATGAGTCTATTCCAAATGACATTTTCATCAAACTGAAACAGGTGTAAAGATATTGTGTGTCTTTAAAAACAGGCGTTTTTGATTCTGACAACTTGTTGGACCCTGGTCCTGTGAGAAAAGTTTCAAGTTTCACATGGTTTCAAAATCTCAATAAGGAAATAAGTTTTGCAAAATTTTGTTTGCTTTAACTGATAGGTAGAAGCAGAATAAGAGATTGTATGTCAAATGGATACATTTAGTTTTAATTACATTTAAAATGCACTTTGGGGAATTTTGTGAAATATAAAAAAGTATTTATTTCACTGTATTTTTAGCCATTAGCCTGCTAAATAAGTAACGGGTAGGGCTAACAATACCCTACCTCAATAAAACTTGCATATCATTTAATACTGTATCACATAAATGCACTATATGGCCAAAGGTTTGTGAATGCCTTACTATCATACCTATTACTAGCATACCCTGAACTGTTGCCACTGAAGCACACAGCTTTCTGGAGCACACAGCTTTCTAGAAACGTCTTGTTTGTCGCAGGCCCAAACACTTTTCCAGCATGAAAATGTCTCTGTGTACCACTTAAACTGAAGCGGAAAAATTCAAGCCCTTTACAAAGATCTGACTTAAACCCCCAGTAAACACCTTTAAATTGAACTGGAACACTTGACTGCACCCCAGACCTCCTCACCCAACAGTGCCAGAATTTATTTAAAGACAATTATTATTTAAAGAAACAAACGACACTCCAAAAGTATTTTTATACAAGCAAGACTAAATCTGGAATATGATGTTCAAGAAATGCATATAGACATGATGGTCAGGTCTCCCAATAATTTTGTCCAATACATTTGTACAGTATATACATGTAGTGTATATTTCATACCTGGCCAATGAACCACAACATCAGCAGACCAATTCCTTGCGTAATTGTGAGTTTCAGGTGTGGCAGAACCAGAGGCAGTAAACACAGGTACCACAAAAAATACTAAAAGGAAACAGTGTGAAAAAACATCTGTAAACACAGCTAAGATAATAAAAAATATAATATATGAAAATTGGGGAAATGACTAAATCAGTAAATCATAACACGCACTCAGGTGTTTTCTTTAAAAAAATACAATGGAAAATTTATTTTGTGGACTTTGTAGTTAGGAATTGATATCTTTTGAATTTATTATTGGTTGAAACTAGTTTTATGGCAAATATTTAAAAAAGGTTACAATTAACATTAAACGTTTAGATTCATTAAAATGTAGTCACAGAGCCACCAAGCTGCCACTGCTGGACCATAAAGCAGCTAATGGTCAGCTGTATAAATGAGATAAATAAAAGACTGTACATAAGGATGTCTGCTAAAGTGTGAATATATAATATAAAACCTATGTTATTGAAAAGGATTTAGATCCACCACAACCCCAGCTTGCACAATTACAGTATGTTTAATTTTGCAGTATATTTTATTTTGTACTTTTTGCTTTTATCATCATATTCATTCATTCATTCATTCGGCCTTATACCTGCTTATTTTCTAACTCAGGTTCACAGGGACGCCATTATCATATTAATCTTTATTTAATTCAACTGTGTATAAATCTGTGTATATATATATATATGTTAATTTTTCATGCCTTTGTTATATTGTATTTGTGTATTTTTCAATTCTGTGTCCGCCCCCTACACCAAGACAAATTCCTTGTGCTGTAAAGTGCCCTTCAGTGTACCTGGCATGTAGGAGTGTGTTCCTTTACTTATAATACCAATACTAATGTCAATGGCATTCTTGTTGAATGGTTTCAAAGTCCAGCCCTTTTTGTAACTAATTTACACATCTTAAATATAGTTTATCTTTAATCAGATTTACTGTTGATTCGACTGATAATTTTATGTAAATCTGAAGAGACTCTCTGAAAGATGACAACTAATGTTTTTCAGATGTCTAATTTCTTTTATGTACTATAGTATCAGCTATTCATCATTTTAGTACATTTACAGATAAATGAGATAAAACATACTATGCAAAAACAGTATAAATAATAGTTTGTGTGTTACCTGTGATGTGCAGACTTTGTTGAAGCTGACAAAGAGGGCTGTGTTAAGGAAACAGCACAGTGGCAAATCAGCATAGAAGGCCAGAGAGGTAAAGAGCATCAGTATAACCTGGGGGAGAAAAGTCACTAGACCCAAAAGAAAGCTCCATTCAGTCTCCACTGTTAGATAAAACATGTAGAAGTATGGGGAGAAATTATGGCGAATGTCCCGCCTTGTTAAGTGGTAGAAGTAGGTTTCTTGGAGAAAATCCCAGCCATACCTGAAAGATTTAAGAGAAGTTACAGATTGTTAATTCTCCGTTTTATACAAAGCACACGTGATTCATATATAAATGATGTTTTTGCACAAAACAAGATTTTGCTAAAGAATTTCAGGCTAAATATTTCCTACAAACATCTGAAGACAGAGGGCAAGAGACATCCAAATCCAATCAACAAGGGGTAATATTTGTTAAGTAATTGTTTAAATGAAAATTTTTTTTAACAAAGCTAAATGTTCTTGCAAATCTGGGGGGACATTTGAAATGTGAAGGGACACTGGATTTGAAAGGTTGGGGGTCAAAACGGAATTTGAATGGTGGTGGTGGTGGGGGGGGGCACTAACAGAATTTGAAAAGTGAAGGGACATGACCCCCCTCGTCCCCAGTGTAAATCAATGCTAAATATCATGGCAGGTGTCAGGAGTGTCAGGAAGGTCATCCAACATATAACAAATAAACTGCAGCATCGATATGCTGTGGCAGCTCTAAAGCTCTAAATGTTCACTTATTGTGTCTTTTGCGCATTTAATTTAGTTTTTTCAAATGTGGGCATGCAGCAAGCTCATCATTGTGCGTTTTTCTTTTCTTTGAAAATAGATTTTGTAGCATTTACAGCATGGGTGATAATCCACGGCAAGAGTTTTGTATCGCAATATGTTATCGGCTTATAAAAGAATCAACCAGAAGAACATCATTATGCAGGACTGTATAGAGCACATTTATTTCTACTATGTGTAGATTATATTTAATGGGAGCTGTAAACATTGTACATGTATAATTACAATTTTTACCCTGACTTTAAAAGAAGCTATTTCAAATATGAACAACTGAATTTCAATACTAGAAAATTATTGAAAAATTCTTAAAATTATAGTAATTCTTCTAAGCTGCCTCAGTCGGCCATATTCTCAACAACCCCACAGAAATTTAACTTACAGGCAATAAAACATCACAGTCAGTCCAAGAAACACAGTTCCTGCAATGACTGCAAATAGAGTCAGAGTCTTACTGAAAAGACTTCGAATAGTCCTAAAAATGCCTCTGTTGTGCGTGTCCAATTCCTTGTGATTTGATATAAAGAGTCCAATAGGGAGGGCGTATATCACTGTATATATTTTCATATGGACAGAGAGACCGTAGAGAACTGCTGCTGTCCAAGTCCTTTTTAGGTGTAAACACAGGAGAGTGGACAGAACCAAAATCGCCAACAGCGCTTCTGCATTTCCACGTGTTGATACACCAATTGGCAAAGGATTCAGAAGCCAGAGAGCTGAGAAACGACAGGCTGCATCGCTGGATAGACCTCGACGTGTCAGTATGTGGTATAAGAGGGCACCGGAGAGCACATCACAAATCACAAACAGCAGCTTCCCAAAATGAGGGGTCAAGTAGAAGCTAGGCGATAACATCCATGCCAGGAGTGGTGTATACCGGTAGGTGGACCTATTGTATGGAGACTCACCCTATGAAAGCAGGAAGACTATAATCAAAACACTGTTTCATGACAATTTACATAAGGGTGTCTGCTAATTGTTAAAATTATGACTAAAAAGGTATGAATAAATGAATGAATGAATAAATAAATGAATGAATGTTAGCAGCTTGAAACGATTTATCTTACTTAGAGACTTTTTAGCAGAATGTACAGAGAAAGGGCAAATGCAATGAACTTATAGATAAAAACATTTAATCTTTGTTTTCCTGGCAGAAAACAACAGAAAAAATGTGAAAAACAGCTTTTAATTAGTTATATTTAAGACTTTTTAAGATTTTTTTTTAATACTAACATATAATTTAAGACCACCAAACATGCGATTGATAAAAATTGAGATTCTTGCTTCGTATACAATTTTTAGGCACCGGCTTCAAGCACAACAAATTTTCATCATTCTCAAACATATCACCTTAAAGAATCATTTACCCCATTGCAACAACCTGTATTCTAACCTGAACCTCAATTCTCTCTGATGATGCAACAACTACGGCAGGAAAAAAACTTCCTCAGTCTGTCCATGGATCATAAACTGTTTTTGCAGTAATATGACTAAAATATTTAAGACCTATCGAATCTGCATTTAGTTAAATACAATGCAGTGGCATAGAATGTATTTAAAAATAAATATTGAAGCGTTTAACAGTAAAACAACTAAGTTCATAGGTATTTAAATACCCAAACGCCTCTTTGTCCATTGGATCGAACGTCAACTCCGCCACCATCTTAGTCTATTATTGTTAGGCTGTTATATTATGGTTCTATTTCTTGTATTGCTATTGTTTGTCTTCTGCAACCAATATTCCATATATTTTATTTGTTATTAATCTATTATCTATGAATCTTTTTTACTGTAATTGTTTTTTAAATGTTATTCACAATTATTACATAGTTATTAGTTAGTAGTTAGACCACAAGTTCCTATTACACCTTACTTTTCTATATTACTAATATAACTGCTGCACTGTTGTTGTACCATGTCACGTACTACAGGTATTTCCAAAAAAACCTACATCCGTTATCTTTTTTTTTGTCGGTTTAGGATATTTATAAACCTGTATAGAATTGCAGAATTTTGGTGTTATAAACATACAGAATAGAGTCTGTCACTGGGGTGGGTAGTTGCTGGTGTTTTACATCATCTTAATTATAGTAAATTATTACTCAGTACAAGCATTTTGTATTTTCCCCAGTATTTTAAAGGAAATGAGGTATATACTGTCCTAAAGCTTACTAAACACAAAAAAAGGATTTTCCCTCAACGAGAAGATTTTATTTTTCATTTATAATGTAAATATAATTGTTCTAAAAAAGCCAAAAATATACATGACAAAATTCCTTATTTAATACATTTTTAACCATCGAGATTTTACGTATCTGGAGATGTTAGTACATCCTGTAGATTATACACAACTCTCTTTTTTATTTGCATTTACTTACAGGAAACACTTGCCCGGACAAATATGGCGGACGCGTTGACGTATCGCAGCGGCCATTGAGGGGTCTGGGTATTTAATATGTATGGTGTAGATACCCGTATGTATGTTTTCACTTTAAGGATCTACCATTATTATTTATAGGTTTTCATTGTTTCATGTTGTCTTTGTGTGACTAATAAAAAAACATTGGGATTGAAATCTGCTATTTTTTTACTAAAGTAAAACTCACCTGCGTTACGAGTCTGGATGCATCTAAGAAAACGTGAAAGTCGATATCGGTGTATTTTACTGCCATGTTTTTATCCTGATAAATTCCAAAGAGGATTAAAAATAAACGTATAACAAATGCGACGCTGTGCAGCGGCACAAAACTCATTAGCTGGAATGAAAACATGTCGCAATGAGACAGTTTAATCACTGTCTGTACAAAATAAACTAAAGCTACAAATACGATTTATTAATCATCGCTGCTGAAATATAATAAAGAGATCAGCCACAGGATAAAGCGTCATGTTTAAAGTTTAATGAATTAAAATACATCAGTAGCAGCGGGCGAGTCAACAAGTGTACTTCCTTCTTCCTTATTATTCTCATTGTTTTTCGTTCAAAATAAAAGTCATTAATCGGTTATTAATAATAGCAGGTTAGAATTTTCACAGCAGTTAAAAAATTACTAACATTTAAAGTATACTTTAATAGACTATAAAAAAAATGTCTATAATTTAAAAAATAAAGTCTAGTCGCAAACCCTGCTTCAACCTCGGCTGTAAAAAAAAAAGCGTTACACCCACGCAGACATATTTACTCCAGTCCAGTGGGTGGCAGTAGTTTATCAAATGATTCGACGTAGAAAAACAAAATTATTGTGCGCAAAAGCGTGTATACGGTCACGCTAAATCTGCCAGGTGTTTTGGGGTAAACCGGAGTGATGTTAATATTCGCATTGAAATACTAAATATATCAGTTTGTATACTTTATATTAATATATCTGCACAGCTATATAATTGATTAGATATATCCGAGTTTAGGAAGATTTCCTCTGGAAAGTCTGTGTCCTTCATTGTACCTTATAGCAAAATGCGTGTCAGTATTCGAGCGCTGATCTCGCACGGGCGCGTGGCTCGGCGCATGGGCCTCGGACCCGAGTCCCGCATTAACATTCTCCGGAACATTCTCACCGGTTTAATCCGACACGAGAGGATCGAGACTACACGAGCGCGAGCCGACGAGGTCCGATTTTACGCTGAAAAGGTGAGGTCACGTGGGTCAAAGCCGAACTGCTGGTTGGATCAAAAAAACAATACACGACTTTAGCTTTAACATGTCATCTAAACATGAAGGTAAAATATAAAAGTTTATAAACTAAATGACAGCATTTATCCTGAGTGATTTACATTTTTATCTTATTTATACAACTGAGCATTTAGGGCCTTGCTCAGGGGCCCAGCAGTGTTAATTTGGTGGTGCTGGGAATCAAGCCCACAACCTTTGGTAAGCAGTCCAACACCTTAACCACTGCGCCACCACTTCCCCCCTTTTACTGTTATTATGACTATATCACAGAAGCTGTTAATATTAAACAATGTTTTTCAGACAGTGTGAAAAGGATGTGGCGCAGTGGTTAGGGGTGTTGGACTGCTTATTAGAAGATCGGTTCAAATCCCAGCCCCTCTGTATTGCCCCTGCTGGGCTCCTGAGCGAGGCTCTTAACCCCCAGTTGCTCCAAGGGCATTTAATAAACATCTGTAAATAAACAAAATACATGAAATAGCGCCAACCAGAGGACGGACTATATGCACAAATAAAGTACCCACAGTATCGAAATATGCTGTGTAATACGGTATTAAAGCATTTTTGTCTGTCTTTATATGGGTGGCCATGTTAACATAGATATATATATGAAATGTGTGTGTTTTTTTGTTTACCTTATCAATATGATGGAGTTCCGTTCTGAGTTTTGAGGATAGCTTGGGCGGATATTGGGTTGGAATGGGGTATAAACATACATTTACTTGGATTTACTCATTCTTTACCCCTAAAGAGGTCCTTTACCATATTTTACCTGTGTGCTACTGCTAGTGTTTTAGTACTAATAACCGAGGATGAAAACACTCCTACTTTTTTTTTGACATTTTTTGCTTAGATATACAAGCAGTGCTGTCAATTTGAAGCTGGGAATCTGTGGCACTGGGAAATGCTACAAACTCTATTGTCTGCATTCGACTGCGGATCAAGAAGTAAATAAAAGAGGAGAATCCCTATTGCAGTCTGGGCGAATGTAGCGTTTAAGTTATAGTAATATATATATATATTATAGTGCATTAATGTTTTTATTTGCTTACAGACAAAACACACTTTAATAAACAAAATCAATATACATCAAAACACACAGTTGCGCTATTGCTGTTGGTGTCCATCTGAATTGATATCATGTCCCCCGGTCGCTTGTTTAATGTCGTTCAACTCGCATTGACAGGTAAAAATCCAATCTGTCTGTTTACATGGCAGACGCTAATGCACATATCTGATTCATATCCAATTTATTTCTACATATGAATAAGATATGAATACAATCTATGGTCGTCTGTCATATCCCATCTGTGCCACATTAAAGGAAAAAAATTGGAATTGGGTTACTTAGTAAATGCGGTGTAGATGCGGCCTCTGTAAAACACTGTGCACGCCTTTATAGAGTTTTTTAAATGTTTACATTGTGGCTGAGAAACAATGCCAACTGCAGCCAGTGTGTAAGTATGTGTTTTTCTTCAAATGGCCATCCTGTCAATTATGCTATAAAAATACTTCAGTCTCTTTAGGTAAGTGCTTAATGTGATCAAAAGACTATAAAGGATGAAATTGTAATTTATAATCTAGCGTTAATTAACATGACTATCACAGTCTGGTTAGAAATGTAAGGTTTGTAGATGCACTGGTTCTATACTAACTGTTGTATTTTGGATATTTTTGCAGTTGATTGGTTTGTTGTTTTTAAATGTTTTTTTTTGTTGTGTTGCCAGATAATTGACTATGCCAAAAAAGGAGATACCGACAAAAAGGCAATGGAAATGGCAGATTTTTGGCTGACGGTACGTACTACATGGTTATTGTTTACTTTATCCAACACAGTGCAGTTACAGATGATTGAAATTAATCCGTTTAACGACTTTTACACTCTATAGTATGAAATTGTTATTTCAAGTAGGCAGTATGTTTTTATTGATTAAGTATATACTTTTCTGGGGGGTTTTTTCAGGAGAAAGATTTGATTCCCAAGCTTTTTAAAGTCCTTGCTCCGAGGTTTGAAAACCAGACTGGTGGATATACACTGATGGCTCGTATTCCAAACAGAGAAAACCTCGATCGTGCTGCCATGGCTGTTCTCGAGTATAAAGGAAACCCATTCCCTCCTTTGTATCCTGTTAAACGTGTACACGAACTAAACTTGATTAACCAACTTCTAAAAGGGTACAGAGAAGAGAAAGCCAAACTGACTATAGAAAATAAAGAATAATTAATGATTGATTTATCTTTATAATTACACTATGTCTAACATCAGAGTACTTTTTTTTTAGTTGTTTTTTGAGACTTGTTCCTATAAATATACAGCCTCTATGTACCGAGGTTTGCTTATATTTTGCCTTTATTTATTTTTCATCTTTCAAACTTTCTGGTAAAACAAATTAAATAAATAAAAATATCTGAAAACGTTGTGAGGCTTTTTTATATCATTTCTATTTACAGGGTTTACATATCTACAGGAAATGAGCTAAATCATTATGTCTGCCTGTGTGATATACTGCTGGTTTAACGCATGCAAGTCAGCTTAACCCTATTCTCGTATAGCCAGACATTCAGACTGACGGCAGAGGATCTGGGAACACCGAATAGGACATATGACTGACTGGTAAGGTCTGTTTCGCTTTGTGTCGCCTTGTGATTTATGCTTACTGCCGCCTGTGTAAACTCGACAGACTACTTCTTCGATCAAATGGCTTTGGGTTGTTTCTAAGTGGACCGATAAACAATGTAACACAAACATCTCCAGCAAATCTTGAAAATCCCAGCTAATTTTGCCGTTTGCATTAGACATGCAGCCAGCATTTTGTGGATGTAAGTAAACCCACGCGAGCACGAGAAGAACATGCAAACTCCAGATATAAAAACCTCTGCTGGGGAGCTGTGAGGCAACAGTGCTAACCACTAGACCACTCTGCATAATCCCTAACTTCTAAATATAATCATTAATAGTTTGTTTTTAGTAAAAAGGTGATGTTTGTGTGGAGTGAGTGTGTGTGGTCCTGTGATGGACTGGTGACCAGTCCAGGTTGTACCCCTGATTTTTACCCAGTGACGGCTGGGATAGACTCTATCAGATCCCTGTAACCCCGATTTAGGGAATAAGCGGCTTCAGACAATGGATGGATTCTGCTGCTTTTAACAGGTGAATAGATTAGTTATTTTATGCCACCGTGAACATTCTTTTAAAAAATAAGTTCCTTTTAAAAGCTCCTCAAAATCCTTTATTTTCTGTTAAAGTATTAAAATATTTCTGATAACTAAAAGGCTGGTCAAGTACAGCAGAGGATGAAGGGAGAGAAGAAACGAGGATTCTGAAACTGACCATCGCAATCAATTTAAAATACCTTCTGCCTTCGGACCAACCAAGAATCTATGTTAATAAGCGCTGTATTTATAGCAGGAGATCTACTACACGCGACTGCATGACGGTAGGTAAGTGAATTTAATTTAAGCTTTTATATAACAAATAGATTAAACAAATGTATTTTTCTTTTAATGCTGTTGTTTTAATTGTTGCTACTATTATTATTTATGTACACTACGTTCAGAATAATATACGGGATATTTTTTTGTTGCAATACCGCAATGCATCACGGGAAAATTACGCAATTTAAATTATGCATCACGGTTAGCTTTCGCTAACGTCTTCAAAAACTTGCACCCTCCTCGCTGTTTTAAAAGCTCCGCTGTATACAAATTACTTTATAAAAAAATATACACAAGTATAATAAGAAAGTTAACGGTAACACATGCAACCCGCACAGGATAAATACCAACATTTCCAACGTTTATTCCACCATTAGCCCCGCCCTCTTACCCACGACCCGAGATACCGGGTTAAAACTATGGGGACCTAAGCTATAATACATTTGGGGGCCCCCTTACTATAATGAATTATTGTCAATCCTTAATTATTCACACACTATAAATCAAACACCCATGGTTAATTTTATTTGCTGTAGTTGTGTTTATCACCAGTTCCCAACAGGGGGCGTCAGTGAGCTCTGTGAGGGGTCGCAGTAAGCATTAAAAAGAACAATCATATTGCATTAGCCAAATTTATCCATGACCTTCTGGTTGATTAAAAAATGGACAAATTTGTAATTTGTTTTCCACAAAAACGATTAATTGTCACTGATTCGCCTTCAGCTGCTGATAGTAATGAGCCGGGCAGACTGGACCCTGGTGAGGGTAATAATATTAAACGTTAAGGGGGGGGCCCTAAAATACTTTATTAGGAAAAAAGGGGGTCTTAGACAAAAAAAAAAAAGGGATCCGATGCTTTACATCATACCGATATTTTTACCCTTCTTCGGTTTTTAATTATAACAGAAGCACTATTTATTTGTTTGTTTGCACTTTAGCTTTTATAGTTTATACTAATAAGTGACATACTTAATAATAGCTAAATAAACCAGATTTACTATTGCATTTGTTGTCCATTGACATAATAAATTTATTCAAAAACCGATCAGTCATTTCATGTACTCTTGTGGGCCCCCACAGAGGCCCCAAGCAAAAAAAAAAAAGATCTTTTTATTTAACCAATATTTAAATTTTTTATTATTTAAAAAACTCAAAAAACTAGTGTGTGTGTGTGTGTTCAAATAAAAGGCACCTTAGTGTTTAACTCACCCAGACATAAACATAAAAAAATCATCAATTTTTTATCACTGCATGTTTTAGCTTTGTGTTAACCATAGAGAAGCAACAGAGGATACATGTACTTTATATTTTAAAGCATATTTATTATAAAACATATGTAATGTAAAAGTAACATTTTAGAAGCATTTATCACCAACAAATACCAAGATATAAATTTAAAACTGAATACATACTGATTGTTTTTCTTTTAAATATCATTGTAGAGAATATGCAAAAAAATATGAAAAATCTATTTCTGCTTTCTATCTGACACAAACTTAACAAAAGTGCCATTTTCATGCTCTTTTAACTCCTCGAACACTTAAATGAACATCTCCGTTTGTAAATGTAACATTTTGAACGAGTACATTTTTCCCCAGAACATGCAATTAAATATTTAATTAAAACAACTCTTTTTGTAGGTGCTTTCAAATACAAATACCCTAAAACAGGACGATCAGCGTAGTACATGAGCATTTATCAGATGTAACTAATAACAAAAATCATATGACAAAACAATTATTAACTTGCTTTGATTATAAAAGACATTTCTTTTATTTCTGAAATGTCACCTTTACCGTTATAGTAATATTACAAACAAGGTATAAACAAAGATCATCTTTGATAAAAAAAAAAAAATAAAAATAATAATACTAATCCAGAAGAGAGACCCTTGAAATGAAAACTAGTGCCAGAATGACATGCTAAAGTCCTGTATTTCTGTTTTCTTTCAGATACTGTTTCTCTACCACCTCCTAAAATAATTGCAGTGGGTGGATTAGGAATTTGTTATTGCTGCTAGGTGTGAATGAGTGTGCTAGTGTGTATGATACCCAGTGACGGGCTTACATTTTTCTGTACTGCGACCAGTGTTTTAATGTACAAAACAACAACTCGAAAATGGTTATTGTAAAAAATACAATCATTGCTGAAAAACTGTGTAATTTTGATTTTATCTTATCTTTGTCTTAAAAAAATATAGACAAACGAACAGATAGACAGACAGATAGATAGATAAACAGACAGATAAATAGACTGACAGATATCTACACAGCATATGCTATGAACGATATGTCTGACAATAAAGTACTTGAATTCCAGTGTTAATACCATTTTGTGCACTTGCATAATTTTTTTTTTCCAGTGAAAAATGAACCTTTTTTTAAGTAGGGAAAAACTCAGACATCCAGCAGTTCTACATAACAGTGGATTATTAAGTCATACTGCACTTAAACAAACTCTCAAATGCTATTTTTCCCCATGACTGAATTCAAGTTTTTAGTATTTTAGGTTTTGAGACTTTGGGCTTAACATGAGTACGTGTAAAATCGTAACATACTGAACTGAAAAGTTCAGATCTCGATCTTGGCTTGGCTCCGAACTGTTACTGGTGTTTCCGATAACAAACAGCAGACTGCTGCACTTTATTTTGGCATCATGCATCAAATAAAGCATACTCCAAGACAGTTATGATGGCACTCTAGGAACCACTGCAAAAACTGCAATGGCTGTAAAACCGTTAAAAGTAAAACCGACTTGCAAGGTGAATGTGATATCACAATCTTGATAATCTTATATCAATGTAAAAAATCTGGAGAGCTCAGATTCATGACGTTTACTGTAAAACAGGGGTGTCAAACTCATCAGGCCATGTAACATCTTATCAACAGGGAATATTATAAGAGACTGTGCTTATTAACCCTAATCCATAAAAGTAATCACATTACAGTGATTTTATATTTGTGCACAACACACTGCAAAGCTAAACCCATAATAGAATAAAACTTTTGGGTGGTAAAATTGCAACAAAAATGTAAAGAATTAATTGCCAATATTTCTTAGCACTCAGTGTGAACAAAGGGGAAAGTTAACAACATTCTGTGGACATAATAATGGTTTAAAAATGAGTTTTAATGATTTATACCAGGTGCAATAATATCAAATTTATAACAGCTTAGAAAAAGTCCAGACAATCACGAAAGCATTAATTTACTTCAATATTTCTGCCTTTGAGTTTGACACCAACACTGTTTAAACACCTAAAAATATTTTAAGCAATCTGCACTGGTTCCCCAGTGCCACTGACTCTAGTTATGGTACTACCAGCTTTGCTGCTCTTTCGCTCTTTGCTACTTTTTCTAGAAATCTTTTCAGAGGCAGCCGGATCCTGTACAGATGATTTAGATGAATCCCGCATTTCAGTCCCTGAACCTGGTGTTCCCTTTAAGTAGTTGCTAGTGGTTAAAGGTAAGTCATGGTTAGCGGTGTTGGTTGTTTGGGCACTGGTATTGGTGCCCATGGATTTGGAGATGACCTTTAGCTTGTGGGAGCTGGACTTGCAGTGCTTTTTCTTATGCTGCACACGGCTATTGTGCTTCAGGAAAAATTCGCAAGACTCCTGTAATACTCGCCAACTCTCGCTGACAGGGCTGTGAGGGAGTGAAAGGTAGCAAGAGAAAAAGAGAGAGCGACATAGAGACAGTGAAAAGAAAAATTCATTTAAAAAAAATAAGCATATCTTTAAGGGAGCGCAAAACTAAATACTGTATTTCCTTTAGTTTACAGGGTATAAAAAAATAAATATTTCTAGCAAGATGGCTTACTGAGCCGGTGTAGTTCTGCATTACTAATGAACAAACTTAAAGTGGGTTTACCCTGTGTGATTCTAAATACCCTTTTGTTGGGGTATTGTTGCTTGTTAGACTGTACAAACATGATCTTCATTTTACACTGTGGGATCTCCGGGGTCATAATGTCAGACTGTACGACAGACAAAACAGCCTAAAAACAGACGCAATTCTGGCTAGAGCCTCGCATTCGTTGGTCTACTTATCTGACGAGGACCTTCTTTCTCATTTGGACCATGCTGCGTCTCCTACAGGACCGCAACTTTGCCAGCGGTGAAGGACCCACAGACCCCCAATAGGAGCTCATGGGGATCTTAACAAAGGCTTTTCATGAGCTAAACCTGGGCTGGGACCCCCTCCAGAAGCTGTTTAAGAGCAAGCTTGGCTCTAGTTTTCTAAGCCAGCCACTGCGACCCTGTAGCTAGTACATTGATGCCCTTTCCCCCCAAATGTTCATGAGTAGGTGCTTAAGATGTGGTCTGCGCCCCATTTGGTGCTCCTCCACCCAAGCTTTCTTTGCCCATGTGGATGGATCGAATGGCCGTGGTTAAACCCACCTAGGATTATAATAAACTGATAGGATTATAATAAACCTTTAAATGTTTTAATTAGTCTAAAATAGTATCTAAAATCACACAGTGTAAGACCAGATTTACACACCTAATAACAGGCTAACAGCAGAAAAAACACCCTGATACAGACTGAAGTGAAACAGGCATTTTAACCTGGAAACAAGAAAGTCATTCTAGTGACCAAAAACTGAGACTAACCTTTAAAAAAAGAATAATAATGTTTTTAAATATAATAAGCAGTTATTTACAGGTCTTTGAACTCGCAATCTAATGCAACTTCCCAAACTGGTATCTGTACAAATTTCACATGCTACAACAAGAAATTTGCTGAATTCACTCAAACTATTCAATTAAAGGAGAAATAAATGGTAAATTGGGGCTTTAAGAATGATTAATATTTATGTATATGTGAGGAAAAGTTAAAAAGTGAACAGTGGCCTTACTCTTCCTTGCGTGTTCTTCTGAAAAAGTAGACCCACTCGGACCAGGTCTTCTTACTGCTAACCCAGAAAACAGCCGAGATGCCCACTACAAGCGTCATCAGGTATTTAATCAGAAACAGAGCTAGTTCCGGCCGAGCAGCATCCACCTTCTAGAGATGAAACAAAACACACAAGACAAACCTGCATCAGCATTTACCTATTTTTAATTACAGCCATTGTAATATATATTTGCAGGGAAAAGAAAACCAGGGCTCACTCTGTAGGGGCAGGGGATGCTATACTCCTGACAGTGTTCGTTGAGCCACGTGTTCTCCCATCTGCCCCGCAGGGCCTGTTCGTACAGATAGCAGGCCAACAGTGTAAGTAAAGGAAGAAGGTACAGGCCACTAAACACACCTATGCGTATCATGAACTTCTTGAGCTTTTCCTGGTTGCGCTCATCATGCTGGATAACTTGTCGCACATGGTTAAGTGAAACAATGCCAGCAAGGAGAAGTGAGAGTCCAGTTAGCACACCAAGAGCCTGAGGAGCCAATATAAACCATCTCAGGGCTGTAAGGTCATACAGGCCAACAAAACACACACCACTGATACCATCCCCTTCCACCTTATTGAGGGCTAGAAGAACGACTGTCAGGCTCCCTGGGAGGCCCCAGGCCACTGCATGGAACCACACAGCCTTCTTTTCAATAGCCTCACAGCTCCACTTGGGTCTTGCTGCAAGAAACCAGGTGATTGTGAGAATAACCCACCAGACCATTCCCGCAGTGAAGAAAAAATAGAGCATCATAAAAAGCAGCGTACAGACTTTGCTCTGGCTCCCCAGCACCACTGTGGACACAGCACCTAGCATGCTGGGCTTGTTACACGCCGCTTCATTACCCAGCAGGAATCCGATAAAATAGATGAGAGACACAAAGCTGTAGCATATGGCATAGAAGACGATCGGCCGCTCTGGGTAGCGAAAACGCTTGACGTTAATTAGAAAGGTAAAGAAAGTAAATAATGTTGCACATAAGCAAACAATAGAACAAACGCCGATGAACGTCTTGGCAAGCTGAATCTCGTGGGTTTTGAAGTACATGTTGGCACAAGGAGGAGCACAGTCCTGAGCACCCAGGAAGGACGAAGCCTGACCAGGATGCGTCTTCAGCTGTAGGGGACACCAAAAGCCCAAATCTCTACTGGCTGATGCTTTGGGTGTTGTAAAGTCAGTTTGGGGCAGGTCAGTAGATTCATCTGCAGAAATGTCACAGGGCTTAAGCCTAAAACACACAATGCCAATGTGCTTAATAAAACTGGAAAATGTAAATTGATTAAAAACAGATAAAGTATATATAAAACTGTGACTGTTTTGATGACTAAACAGAAACAAAATCTACTTCAGAAAATTTATAATAAATGATTAAGAATGTGTGTTTTGTGACCTGTCACACGATAGTTCCTGTGGCCAAGTGATGCCAAAGGTGTGCATGTCTCGCGAACAGTCAGCGAGGACGCGCACACAGTGCTCTCTACAGGGTCCACGCACTTGTGTTTTCTCTGTACACTCTGGAACAAAGGCTTGGCACAGGAACACATGCACGTTTGGCGAGCAGCGTAGACTAACCAGTGGCATGAAGTGCTGCAAATGCAAAAATAAGAAGGCTAATCAAGTTGTTTGTCACATTCACATAACTGAACAGTAAAAGTGTTTTCTTCGCATATCCCAGCTTAAAAGTTAGGGTCAGCCTAAATACAGCGTCCCTGGGTTAAAGGTCTTGCTTTAAACCCCAACAAGAGCAGTTTAGCAGTGGTGTAGCTTCAACCCCAATCTTTCAATCAACAACAAAGAGCGTGAACCATTTGAGCTACCACTATCTTTTATTGTATAGTGGCTTTGTTGTGAATATAACAAATCATTGCATTAATTGGTTACACTGGCCGTTTAAAACCACAATTTTTATGAGTATAACCATATGATGGTCTTTTTATTATGATACAGTAATGCTCATTGGTCTTGCATTTGCAGCAGAGAAAGACCTTGATGCAGAGGTATTTAACTTTTTCCATGATATTCACTTGTTCGTTGAAGCTTCTCTCCTTTCCTCGTCAAGTATAAATTGGCAATTCGGCAGCAAAAAATAGCAAAAAAGGAAAACTTCATATATTTTAACACATAACTTCAGTTACCATGACGCACAAAACAGCTCTTGTGATCAATGACATTTAACTCCTGATGCTGATTTGTGATGTGACTGTCACACCTGTTACTTTCTCCGCTTCGTCAACTCCCAGTGCCAATTCTACAGCTTGTTTGTGCAACGATGAGGCGGACAAATTTTGATGATGCATGTTTATTAGAGTTACAGCGAACAACAACTCCCAGGCGGACTGACATAACCGGTGTAACACCGTCAACACAGACTACTGCAGCAAGCCTATCGGGTTACTGTATTATAAACCCTGCTTCTAACCCTTGATGATGATTTTTTTTCTTATTGCAATTTATATCACAGGCAAAATAGATATCGCAATGTTATTTTTCCTAATATTGTACAGCCCTAGTATACAGACAGACATCATTTGTTTAGTTGCCTTTTTTGTTGTATTTAATATTAGTAAACTTTGGACGTTTGCTTTGACCCGCCCTGAGTGAGAAGCCTTTCTATTTTGTTCTATCGATTAAATTAACAACAAATTATTGTTTACTCTATATAGTTAACCACTCCCAACGGTTAGCTAAAACCACCACTAAAGGCATGAATTATTGCAAAACTGCAGCTCATTGTAACCGCATGTCGGTAAGGCTGTGTAAAAATATCTATACATCTAAGTAACACCATTTTTTCCATGACTGTGTATGAACATTCTAACATCTAGGGTTAATATATATTTAAATTATGTTTTAAACTGATTAATGTTTACGTTAATATTTAATTAAAACCCTCTGTGCATGCCTTCTTTTCTGTTCTCAAAACTTTCTCTTTCCTGTCATCGCTAACACATACGACCTCAGAAGACAGCATTGTGAAGAAGATATTGGCACCTCCGGCTTAGTATTTTACGCTATTTCTTTTGTATTTTTATTTATTTTTTTAGGTATTGTGATATATTGTATCGTGACCTATGTGCTATGATATGTATCATATAGTAAAGCCCTTGCCAATACACAACCCTACAGGCCAGGGTAATTTATTCAGCTTTGCCTGTATTATAAATAACTGTTAAGTGTTGTGTTGCTTGTAGTATCCTTTGTTTTTAATATAGACAAAAATATGTCATGCCGACCCGCCCAGCAGTGTTCAGCGTGCAAGTACAAGACGTCTTTAAAACAATATATGAACTCTATTACCTTTTGCTCCACTATTGATTTGCCCATTTCACATATTCTCGAACCAGCAAATTAACAAACTGCATTTTAAATTAAATCCCAGTCCAACAGCTGTCACATGGACAGTGATAAGTGACAGCTTAACCAGTATTACTTTTTAAAAACCCAACCTCGGTTTACTGAGAACAGTGCAAAGAACTATCATACATTTTAGTGTTAAAATGATGCCCTACCTTCATCTTGCTTGCAGCAATGTCCTGGTCGTAGTGCTCGAGCATGTTGGGGAAGAAGGTCTGGTTGTACTCCATGTTGTGACACCACTGCACCTGCACTGGTTCACAGGTGAACGAGCTGTGTGCTAGGCATGTGTTGAGCAGCAGCACACCCAGCCAGGCGTATTTCCACATGGTGAACAGCTACTTTAAACTCTTTAGCTCTGTTGTACAAATACAAATTTGTTCAAGGTAAAGAGAGTTTGGGCTAAATTTTGGGCAAAAGCTCTGGCCGTATCCATGGAGAAAAGCAGCACCGTGACCAGATTCATGCGCTGATCATCTGAAATAAAGATTTACATAAGAAATGAAACTGACAGAATACAAAGCAGTCTAAAAATAAACTATATGATCATAAAATCCACATGTGCTTTATAAACATGCTATTCCTAATATATCTCACTCTAAGTCCTTTAAGAACCTCTACATCTCTGGGAAGGTATTTCACTAGATTTAAAGTGTGGCTGTTGGTGCGATCAGGCAGTAATGTTGGGCGCGGAGATCTGCCGCAGGGCTAAAACGACTAGTGGTCAAATAGTCAAATAGTCATATAATCTCATGTGACCTAATGTAAAGACCTACAATAGCACAGTTTACTCAGTGCTGTAGTGCACCACTGCTATTCTGTGTTCGAACAGTGACTTGTACAAGTGGCACTTAGTGAAGTAACTAAGTCATATATACACCTAGTAAATACACCTTAGTAAAGTAACTAGTAAAGTAACTAGTTAACCTATATACACCTTAGTAAAAGTACTAACTAGGTTATATATACACCTTAGTAAAGTAACTAGGTTATATATACACCTTAGTAAAGTAACTAAGTTATATATACACCTTAGTAAAGTAACTAAGTTATATATACACCTTAGTAAAGTAACTAAGTTATATATACACACCTTAGTGAAGTAACTAGGTTATATATACACCTTAGTGAAGTAACTAGGTTATATATACAACCTTAGTAAAGTAATTAGTAGTATATATACAACTCAGTAAAGTTAATAAGTTATATATACACCTTAGTAAAGTAACTAGGTTATATATACCTTAGTAAAGTAACTAAGTTATATATACACCTTAGTAAAGTAACTACCTTAGTAAAGTTAACTAAGTAACTATATAACCCTTAGTAAAGTAACTAGGTTATATATACCTTAGTAAAGTAACTAAGTTATATATACACCTTAGTAAAGTAACTAAAAGTTAATATATACACCTTAGTAAAGTAACTAAGTTATATATATACCTTAGTAAAGTAACTAATAAAGTTATTATATTACCTTAAGTAAAGTAACTAAGTTATATATACCTTAGTAAAGTAACTAAGTTATATATACAACCTTAGTTAAGTAACCTAAGTATATATACTTTAGTAAAGTAACTAAGTTATATACACATATTCACCTTAGTAAAGTAACTAAGTTATATATACACCTTAGTAAAGTAACTAAGTTATATATATACACCTTAGTAAAGTAACTAAGTTATATATACACCTTAGTAAAGTAATATACTAAAGTAAACTATATATATATACACCGTAAGTAAAGTAATTAAAGTTATATATACCTTAGTAAAGTAACTAAAGTTATATATACACCTTAGTAAAGTAACTAAGTTATATATACACCTTAGTAAAGTAACTAAAGTTATATATACCTTAGTAAAGTAACTAAAGTTATATATACACCTTAGTAAAGTAACTAAAGTAACTAAAGTTAAAGTATATAACACCTTAGTAAAGTAACCAAGTTACCACTTAGTAAAGAACACAATTATTTAGATTGCCTTAAACATCTTAACATTATTACATAAGTGAAACAGTGTAAAACTTGATTTTCTGCTATAAATCAGCTTGCCAGTCAGTACAGAGCTGATAGTGAGTTATGAGTGCAAAAAGTACAAATAAATAAATAAATAGAATGAAACTGAATTATAAGTAAAAAATTTAAGTACAATTATTTTGTTATTTATCAGTAGACAGTAGGCATAACTTAATACTTTCCTATAGTTAATACAGTTCGTCCTAAAGTTGTTCATTAGAGCTGAGGTCAGAGGGTGGAGGTGACTTGGCCAAATAGGATGTGATCCTATATCAACATATTAATGAACCAGTCATAACCACCCGATGCAGGGGTGTCAAACTCAGTTCCTAAAGGGCTAGTGTCCTGCAGAGTTTAGCTTTAACCCTAATCAATTGCGCCGTATCCAGTTAATCATGTCTTTTATGGTTGAAACTAAACTCTACAGGACACCAGCCCTCCAGAAACTGAGTTTGACACCCCGATATGATGTCATTAGTGTGTGCCAACCAAAACTGCCTCCATCCATTTTTGAATCTTTCCTTCTATTGTCCACCATCTAAACTTTACCTCTGATTATTTGCTGAGACTAATTCATTCATTCATTCATTCATTCATCTTCTATACCTATTTATGAACTAATTCGAGGTCATGGGGATCTGCTGGAGTCTATCCCAGCCATCTTTGAAAGGGGCAAAAGGCAGGAGAGGTACAACCTGGACAGGTCACCGGTCCATCAGAGGGCCACCCACACACTCTTATGGGCAATTTAGAATCCTCAATCAACCATACATGTTTTTGGACTGTGGGAGGTACCCAGGGTAAACCCACACAAGCAAGAACATGCAAACTACTACACAGAAAGGCTCCTGCCCAGAAATCGAACCCGGGACCTTCTTCCTGTAAGGCAACAGTGCAAACCAATAAAACCACCATGCTACCCCTGACTGAGACTAATAATTCACTAATTCTGGAACAACTTAATGACAACGACAATCAAAAAACTATGAATCTACGTTTTTTTTCACTCAGTTAATCCATTTTTTTCATTTTCTCATTCTTTCCCGTGAATTACAGAATAACTTAAAACGTTTTGTAAGAATGTTAAAATTTATACTTTAATATGCAACATGAAAAAAGAGATAAACGAGACCTGACTGAGACTAATAATTCACTAATTCTGGAACAACTTAATGACAACGACGATCAAAAAACTACGAACCAACTTTTTTTTAACTTTCAAGTTCTTCCACATCAACTCATCTGATGACTTTAAGGGGTTTGTGCACAGACACACTGTCATGCTGGAACATGTTTTAACTTCTGAGCTGCACTAAAGGTAAAGTATAAAGTCAAAGCACATCCTGGAGTAATATGTGCTTCCTGGCATGGGTAACAGTTAGGGGTGAGCTGGTAAAGTGTCCGCACACTTTTGGCCATATATATTTACATTTATGGCAGTTGCACTTATCCAGAGCGACTTACATCCATTTCCATTATACGAGTAAGAAATTAGGGGCCTTGCTTAGGGGCCCAGCGGTGGTAGTGCTGGGAATCGAACCCACAATCTTTCGGGTAGAAGTCCAACACCGTAACCACTTAAAAATTATTTATGTAGTCAGATTTTCGGCATTAGTCTAAAATAATAAGTGTAACTTATTATTTTATTACTATAACTAACCACCACACGGGTTACTGGTTCAGACACGTTGTTAATGCTGGAATGTCGGCAAGTTTGTTTTCAGTCCACGCCTTAAAGTCGATTGTTTTTAAGTCGTGTGTGTGTGTGTGTGTGTGTGTGTGTGTGTGTAAAAATTACATTTAACTTGATCAAAATGCAAAATATACAAAATTATACAATCCAACGATCATTTATTTTAGTCGCGTTTTAATGTTTCTTATTTTGGCGACGTTTTCTTTGTCCCGCACGGACATCTCATGTCCACCATTAAAAAAAAAACCCTTCTAATTGTTCTTGTTTTTATGACACAGTACAGATCCGAAAACAGAGTGGAAAACATAGTTAACATTAACTTACTGATTATCTTCATAGACCTCTCGGGTGGTTCTGTTTTATTCTCTAACTCCAGTATCTTTACTTACTTAAAGGTCCAGTTCTCCGTCACATTCTGCAGCCTCAAAAACCAACTTTAACTCTTTTGTGTTGGAGCTCGATTGTAGATCCGTAAGTAAAGACTTCCTGTGAATTACGGAATAACTGACAGGGTTATCGGATTTGCGCGAATTTAAAAAAAACCTGCACTTTAATATGCGCATGAAACTAAAGAAAACAACGAATAACCGCGTAAGAGCGCATTTACACACAGGACAACCGGAGAGCGATGAATAAAATAAAGCCAAATGATTTCAGTCGCCCCCTAGTGGCTGAGTTTAGCTTAACACGACTATAAAAGTGTGATATTACAGCGTATTCAGTGTCACAATATATCAGGGGAAATCAGATACATTTGGAAATAATAATAATAATAATAACAACAACAACAACAATAACAAGAAGAAGAAGAGGAGGAAGAAGAAATATTTTATGGTACACATTGACACCCTTATTAAAGCTCACTCTTTTTTGTTTTTTTTTTTTTCTTATTTTATACACGAAAAACAGCTCAGTGTCAGATTTGAGATTTGAACTCTGACTTTCCTACCAGATATCTAATTAAAGACACTTGTTTAACCCCATACACACCTGGGAACAGAACCAGAAACATACATTAATAATTAATACAGATTAAAAAAAACCTGTACTTTAATATGCGACACGAAACTAAAGAAATAATGAATAACCGCGTAAGAGCGCATTTTCACACACAGGGCAACCGGAGAGCGAAATGAAGCCAAATGATTTTGGACGCCCCCTAGTGGCGGAGTTTAGCTTAACACCACTAGAAAAGTGTGTGATACTACAGCGTATCCACTGTCACAATATATCAGGAGAGATACATTTGGAAATAATAATAATAAAAAGAAGAAGAAGAAGAAGAGGAAGAAAAAGAAGAAGAAGAAATATTTTATGGTACACACTGACACCCTTATTAAAGCAACTCTCTCTTATTTTATACAACAAAACAGCTCAGGGGCCTTGCTATAGAAGCCCAGCAGTGTCAGATTTGAGATTTGAACTCAAGATATTGATAAATTAAACACATTAAAAATAATTAATACAAGTATTTCGATTTTTTTCATTTTCTTATTCTTTCCTGTGAATTACAGAATAACTTGAAATGTTTTGTGCGAATGTTAAAATTTATACTTTAATATGCGACATGAAAAAGAAACCACGAAATCCACAAGTAACCGCATTTACACACAGGACAACCTGAGCGCGATGAATATTCAAATTGTTTTAGACGCCCCCTAGTGGGTAAATGTATCTTAACATTTACACTTACAGCATTTGGGGGGCGTCCTTATCCAGAGCGACTTACATTTATCTTATTTATACAACGGAGCAATTGGGGAGTTGAGGGCCTTGCTCAGGGGCCCAGCGGTGGTGGCTTGGTGAGGCTGGGAATCGAACCCACAATCTTCGGGTTGGTAGTCTACCACCCTAACCACCACTTCCCCCTTTCCATGACCCACCACTTTCCCCCTTCTTAACACCACCACAAAAGTGTCATTTTACAGTCACTATATATCAGGAGAAATCAAATACATTTGGATGTGAAATATTCAAACATATAAATAATTTTATTGTACATTTCAGCATTGACACCCTTATTTAAAGCAACTCTCTCTTTTTAATACACCAAAAGCAGCTCAAGGGCCTAACTTAAGAGCCCAACATTGTCAGCTTTGAGATTTGAACTCATGACTTTCTGAACAGCAGTCTAAGGTCTGTATCACTGAGCTCTACCCCTGCCCACATTTATATTCCCTTTCATCTTCATATTTACTTCCATATTCCATATATAGTGTAATTTAACTGAGCTTAAATACTATCGTATTCCCCGTCTATTGGGTCCTACTATTTTATTAAGAAAATACATGTTAAACCACTCTTCACTTTTGCCACTTTATAACGCAAACTACTCCTTAACGTGGCACGGGTATTATTAAAAGAAAGAAAACAGTTTTGAGACGAAATGCAGATCAATTCTAGTCCAGATTTTTCAAGAGACTACATTACCCATGAGCAGGAAGCGGAAGTGCTGCTTACACGTGTTTTTATAGCCGCGTCTTGCCGCTCGTGTGCTGAGTACTGCAGGACAGGATAGTACTGTAGTACTGTATCCTTAATTAATTAATTGATTAATCAATGTTCGGTTTTTATAATCGGACCAACAGACACAGTGAGTATTTAAAGTCATGTCTGATATAAACAGTAGCTGTACTGTTTTTTATGATTTATGTTAGCCAGGTAACGTTAACTTCAGTAGAAGTCCAGAAATGATGCCTGCACAAAAAAATTTTTAAAAAAGACTTTTTTCTTTTTGCGCTAGATGTCGGGGGCTAAAGGCAGAATGCGGAACAAGAAAATGAGAAATCAGCCAACTAACGTGACTTTTTCTCAGGGGCGCGACGGCAAAGGTTGGTTAAAAAAAAGCTGGAAAACAAACCTTCACCCATATTTATTTAAAGCTCTTTGCAAAGTTTTTGAGCTTTTACACTGAAATGTCATTTTAGGTCGAAGCTCCGATTCTCAGCAGCAGCAGCAGCACCACATGATGGAGCACCGCAGCGGCTGCATGAGAGGGAATCAGGATAAGCCTGAGGAGGCACTGCCCAAGTACATCACTGGTTAGGATCAGATCAGTAAAACAATTTTTAAACTAAGTGTTTCATCTGTTTTCTCTTTGTTTCTTTCCCATTTGGTAAATCTGTGTCTGCCTGTCACATTTTCCTTCTTTGCTAAGAGTAAGTTTGCCTGTTTTGTAGAAAAAAGTCTAAATTCACATTGATGTCTGAATTGGTTAACGTTCAGGAATTTGCTATTGTCCCTTAAGCACTGGCCCTTAGGGAGCGCTGTATCATGCCTGGGCCATGTGCTCTGAATCCAACCTCCAAGCTGGAATATAACAATTTATATCTTTATTCTAATGTGTGGCACTAAATATATTTTAATTATTTTTTTCTCCAGCGTCCCTCTTTGCCAAAGCACGAGCTGCAGAAGTCAACGCCATGTTGAAGGCAGTCACAAAGACGACCAGTAGCTCCCATGTATTTGGAGCTCTCCCAAAGCATATGCGCCGAAGAGCCATGAGCCACAACACCAAGAGATTGCCTTGTCGACTGAGAGAGATGGCACAGAGACTGGTATGCATGTATTTCCTTGCTAGGTTCCAAAATGTAGGGCCTGTAATTTTCCTGTTTTCATATTTGTTGCAAATTTATTACAATAACCATGCATATGGCAGTGTTAAAATGTTTATAAAGATGTCATCATTCTGTATTTTATTTCTGTATACATTCAAAGAATGTACTGTTCTGATACATCTCAGTTGAAAGGTTAGGTTCATTTTTTTTACACACCTCAAATCTGATGTTCTGAGCAGTTCTAGGTAACAGTTCCCAACAAGTTCTTTTAAATCTCTAGCACAACAGCTCATCATCTGGTTTCATGTAGGATAGTTTAACATCTGGGATTGAGCCATCTGAGCCACTCGTGTAACCCATGCACACTTGTGACTGCATGACAGTAGTTTACTGGGAACAGATCGTAATTGTATTAATTATATTAATATATTTATAAATATGACGATATGCATTAACAACATGCATATTAATAAAAACAATTATTTAAATTTTTTGATTTTTTCTTTCTTTTTGTTGCCTTTTTAAGTATTAAGCTAGTAAACGATGTGTGATGGATTTTTTTGCCATGTCTGTCTTGTGGTAAATCTGCAGTAATGCACATCCTAGTGTGGCTTTTTGCTTTATTGTAATAGCTGGTTTGTGTAAAACAGTGCTTGCAGTGACCTTATCTTTTTTGTTTAGTTGGAGAAGAGTCATCAGGCAGGCAAAAACGTGAAAAAAGAGCAGTCCAAGACCAAAAGTCGACGGGCTCGACGTCGCCATGGCTGTTTATTGCTGGAGTTTAACCGACGACAGCGTAAAAATAAATGGTTAGAAACTCACATCTGGCATGCCAAGCGTTTTCACATGCTGAAGAAATGGGGCTACTGTCTTGGAGACAAACCCACCTACAAGTGCTACAGAGCCAGCTATAGGGCCATGGATTCTGGCTGTCTTCTGCAGGTTAGTTTGCTGTTGGTTTCATGTCTTTAGCTTCTTGAACAATTTCCACCCATTTTGTACAATGCTTTTTCTGTTCCTCAAGCTATTTGATTCCTGTTTTTCAGTTCTTTGATTTGTTTCTACTACACGTTGTTTCTTCTTTTATTCAGGACCTTTCATACTACTGTTGCTTAGAGCTTCATGGTCCAGAGGAACAACTGCTAAATGCGCTGTCACGGCTTACCAGCAAAGATGCAGGTGTATATTTACCACCTTTTTAAAGCCCCAGCATACACAATATAACCAAAAGTTCACCAGGACACCCAAATGTCTTTTTCAACACTGTTGTCAAAAAATGTGAAAGTATGCAGTTTAAAATGTTTTTGTATGTTGTAGCATTACTTTATTTCTTCATTGTTTATTTCTTCATCCATCAATATACTGATTGGCCGTGCAAAGTTGGGATTTAAAATCCTCATCCGAGCGCTGGTTAGGAGATACAGATTTCCCTCTTGTGCATATTTTAGCCGCGTTACAATTCCACAGCTTTACACTAAATATAGGATTAAAATGTAGGTGAATATTACACTAAAACAACAGACCTGTGGTTTAGCCGGACGATTGAACTGTATCTTAGTTTCACTGTGCGCTATATTAGTGCTGACTTTGAGCTAAAGACTTGTGCAGTACTACTGATGGCTAAAACACCTACCTTATTTAAGAAATGGCTTGTTTACAGAAGAAAAGCTTGTTATTTTGTTTAATTGGAAGTGATTTGCATTAGAAGAATAGTATATTTTTTTAAAGATTTTTTTAAAATTAATAAATGCTGGATTATCTTTTTTTTTTTTTTTTTTTTTACTAAAATGCATTAAGGCAGCAGTGCCTGCAAAATAGCAGCAAGAAGCTAGCTATCTATTTGGTGGAAAGGCACACTGCATTTGCTGGACTACAATGAATTAAGGAATCTATAAAATGTGTGCTGCACACTATTAAAATGACTAAAGCGCAATATCTCCCTAAATCGCACAGCCCTACGCAAGACAATACAATACATTCAATTGCAAGAATATCCAGCTTTGTGCACAACTAAACAGCCCCAGGTTTCACACTGACGAAGTAATTCAAGTAAATTGAGAATAGATTTTCTTTATATTTTAATAAAATGATATACTTTTTGTGACATTTTTGTTTGGTGGTGTGCATTGTGATTTTTATAGGTAAAATATGTGCCGTGGCTCAAAAAGTTTGGAAAAACACTGTCCTAATCCACAAATCACAACAACGAACATTTGAAGGGAGTCAGAATGCAATAACAATGTCAGTATGAGGCAAGATTCTAATTTAATCGAACAAAGTGTTTTTTAATACATTTCGACTCTTTGCAGGCCCCACGTTTGCAGCAGTATCGTGTTTGTCTGGGAAGAAAGAGGGGAATGTTATGCTCTACAAGGCTGATCAGTACCCTCACCAGCCCCTGGGTCCTGTTAGCTTTCTCTGGAGACCCTGTTGTTCTACATCACCTGATAGGCAGCTGTGGATTTGGGCACATCCTTCCTTAAAACAGGTGTGTGTGTGTATATACAGAAGAGCCAGTTTATTTGGTATACCTGTGGTATAGTCTTTAACTGCAGACTGTGGTCTATCTGTTATCCGGCCACTTATTTCTCAACCAAAAATTGTGAGAGAACAGTACAAGATCACATCTGTTTAATGCCAGGTCAATTTGGGCTTTTATGACATTTTTTTATTATACTAATTTTGTCCATGGATGAATAATTAAAACTTTTAATGACACCGATGGATATTTCAGCATTATGGTAGTAAAAAACGAAACTCGCAGACAACCATAAAGTAAGACAAGATATAATAAAAGGGGGCCTGTCACTATATTATTAAAAAAAAAGTATAACTCATAGGCAAGGCATTTAGAAAAAAAAGAGGACGTACTATTTAAAATTTGCAGCGATTGATTCCAAAAATCCTAATAACAGCAGCAGGAGCTGCACAGATTCATTACATTATAATAATATTATTATAACATTTTTAATGTTAGTAGTTTAATAGTTGAGAGTAAAGGTGTGTAAGGAACACTGTATAGCCAAAAGTTTGTGGAAATGTTTCCAGCATATCCATGTGCAGGCATTTCCAATAATGTTAATTGTTTAAAATGTCTTTTTCTTTCTGGATATATTTATCTATTGTAAAATCTTGGAGTATGTCAATGCCCCTGTACACAAAGCAACATCCATAAAGGCTTTTTAAGGTTATGCCTATGGCAGGTGTCCTTATCCAGAGTGACTTGCATGAAGAGTTGGTTTTTTTAATGCTTTCTCAGTAGTCTGAGAAATGGTGGGACCGGTTGAACAGTGTGTGAGAACTATAGGAACTACAAAGTGCAGGCAGATAGAGGAAACCAGTGGGCTATCAATTCTGTATCATTCTGTATAAATTGCAAAGCATTGTTGTCATGCAGAGGCAAACGTGCACGACCCAACTTTCAGTAGTACAATCTCAATATCACAAACAAGCTCTTTAGTGATGTGTGTCAATAGAAAAGGACAAATCCATTTTATTTCACTGGAAAATTATCTACATGCCAGCAAATATAATAGGAGAGCACTCCAGGCCTCCATTGTTGCCTGAACACACTCATTTTTTTTCTGCTAAAATGCACACTCGTCCATAGCTCTAAAATCTAGTGGAAAGCCATCCCAAAGAAGGGAAGATAAACCAAACATAGAATGTGATGTTCAGCATACACTTTTTTAGGACAGTCAGACGTCAACATACTTTTGCACATATTGTAGGTGAATTTAGTGCTATGCAACAGCATGTTTTGTTGTTTGTGTTTATCTCAGGATCTTCTACCAGAATTGCAGGCAGTGTGCCAGTGTTTTGAGGCAATTACTCCAGCTGTTGTAGAAGTGGTCCCATCGCAAAACCTGGCAAAAGAAAATCCAGCACCACCTGCAACATCTGACACCACTTATAAACCTCAGGGTACACTGAAGAGGAAGAGGAAACTGGCCTCTGACATTCAGAAGGAATACCCGGCCAAAAAAATTGTAGGTGATGGCACCCGGTCACTTACAACTCCTGTTAGTTGGAGGTCATGCAAGACTTCAGTTGTCATCAGGTGAGCAGTTTTTACTGGCATCACATGTGTTTTTCAAAATTACATGCATATTTTATATAATTTTTATTTCTTACAGTGATCTCACTATGGAAATTGTGCGGTATCGTCTAATCGGTCCTCTCTCTCACTCTGTCCTGACCGAGATACTCGTCCCAGCAACAGATTGTGAGGTAAGTCTGGTTGCATGTGCTAACCTTGCACCTGTTAATACAGTGCTGCTAATGTCATTATAATGCCTTTGTAAAGACGATAGCACATTTAGCATTTATGTGTAAACTGGTCTTAAAATATTGCTAAAATATATATTATACATGTAATATTTTTTTAGAATGATACCAAAACAACTTTATCCCCTTTCTGGTGGCCAGAGGAGTGTAAAAAAGAGGAAAGCATGTCCCTTCATCGCCAGCAAACAGAAATACTTCAGCTGCTGAGGGGTATGATGGCTTTTTTTTTTTTTGCAATATTTCTCACTTGTATTTTAGGAATTAATCACTGAATTGACATTTTGTTTATCAATTTAATATAAAATAAAAGCATTTATTTATGTGAAAGACAACAAATTCAGCTTTTCTATAGACAAACATAGGACTTTGTTTTGATTTCTTCAGAAAAATATGAAAATAATTAATGTTTATTCAGGTGTATACTCTACAACTGAGCTCCCAGCAGGCTGTGTTCTAGGGCTGACTGTAGATGATCCAAGACTGTTTCTGTCTGCTAAAAAGGGGAAAGCTATGCCAAACCTTTATCAGATTCAAGGTGAATAATTTTATTGAATATTTTTTGACCACTTGAACATATTTAAAATAAGTTTCAAAGAACTGTTTAAGCTGTTTAATATTCATATAGTAAGGATGAGAAAATGAAAACGCATATTCTGATTTATTGTCTCAACCATTTTTTTAATTTGTAACCCAAATGTTTTAAGAGCATAGCAAGAAAACATACGAATGGACTATATGCACTAGAGCTATGATATACTTCTGCTAAAATCTCACTCCGCTCAGTTGCTTCTGGTATCATATGGCACAGGTGCGCTGGTAGCTTTGTATTAGCACCGAATGGACATTCCTGAGTACAATCTGTGAAAATGCACAAATCTGTTACAATTTGATAAAACTGCAGAATTGAAAAAGATTGTACGAGTACAGCGAAAATGATTTCAAAAGTTTATCATCTGCATATAAAGATAACGTGGAAAAATTGCTAAACAATTTGTGCGAGCTAAACTTGTAGACAAATTATTTGTCATTATTTCGCTCATCTTAATAACGGAACACAGAATGTGTGTAAATGAAGGAAGAAACCAGTACACAGTTTCTGTGAATCCACATTACTTAGTGTAGATATTTAAATATTCATAAATATTACAACACACCAGTGTTATTTACAGCATATGAAACAGGATATGTATTTAATATTCAATTCTGGATCAATCAATTAAAAGTAATCTGACAAACGGAGCCTGTCTTATAAACCAGACTGCTCTGAACCTGCAGGATAACATTCGCTTACACTCAAACTGTTAAAACTAAGCTCGACAATGACGTTTGATATATATAATAGTAGACGGACACACGCATGAGCTAGCATGTCTACATGTCCAATTCTTGTGTCGATGTAAATAATTGTGGCTGTAGCTTAAAAAATATAGCTTAAAGCCCTTTTCCTTCTTGGTTGTCATTGCATAACAGTGTTTGGATCATTGGACTTACAACGTTGACTGTAACCCTAGACGGATCTTGTAGCAACCGAGTGAAAACCGGTGTAGTTTCTGTGTATGCTATGCGAGCTACGAGAACGATTTACAATGCGGAAGTGTGTGTGCATAAAGCCCATTGGACTTAAAGTTCCAATACCATTCGAGGTGCCTGTTTTTCTGCAAGACTGTCCACATAATTAAATAATTGAATAAACTGTAAAGATATTGTAAAACTGAAACATAGATTGCAGATTTTCTGTCACATTTAATTGAGCTTTCTTATTAATCATTCTAACTCAAATCTATTATCTAAGCACACTAGTTTATACTATTACCCATTCTTTGTCAGTGTCACATGCCTAATATTGTTTTAAAAAGTGTAACCTGAAGCGTTGGTTTATTAATGTTTACTGTGTGTGTGTGTGTGTGTAGTAGGTGTTAATGAGGAACAAAGAAAAAATTTTATATTAGGAGGAGTCCCTTCTGCTTGTGCTCAGAGTGCTTTATGGGAGAAGTCTGTCCGAGAGAATGTTACAAACAACAAGATATCAGAGCAGGTATCACATTCATGTCCACCTTATTTTAAGTATGAATAATATACACTCACTCAAATCTTTGAATCTTAATGGAGAGTTTAAAATAAGAGTTTTATTAGGTAAGAACAGGTTACTGGAAACCTCTCTGGAGATCATTGTCATTTTCAAGAAACCTATTTGAAATGACTTTTGTTACGTGGTGCATGTGGAAAGTAGCCGTAGAAAGAATCAACTGTCCAGAAAGAATCAACTGTCCAGAAAGTGATGTATGTTGTCAGCAACAAAACTTAAATAGACTGTGGCGTTCAGGAAATCATTTATTGATATTAACAGGTTAAAGGCGTGCCAATAAAACATTGTGCACATTGGCTAACTACTTTAATTAAATTGGACTGTGTGAAAAAGCAGATTGGGTTCCTGGATACATTTAGTTTGTGCCAAAATTAGATTCTTCCATCTACAGAAATCAAGATTCATTAGACCAGGAAAGGTTTTCCATTTTAATAAGCATGTGAATTTTTTATCTGGAACGAATAGTGTCTGTGTATGCTTTTCTGCTCACCACAGTTACGAGTTCCTGCAGCATTTCTGTCGGTGCAGTCAGGCTATTCTATTCTCTCTATAACCTCTCACATCAGAAAGGCACTTTCATTGCAGTTGCAGAAGTGCCACTCACTGCCTATTTTTCCATCATTGCATTATTTGATTAGACTTTTAATACTACTAAGTGTGAAAATCCCAAGAGCTCAGCAGTTAAAAAAGATACTTAAATCAGCATTTCTGACACCAACAACTTTGCCACTGTAAATCTTACTGTATTAGTAGTTAGGGTAAACATTAATGCACCAACATTAATCAGCCTTTTTTAACCCTTTGCTCATAATAAATTAAGTGTGTGTGTGTCTGCATTAGGATTTAAACAGGATGAAGAGGGAGCTGTTGGTTCCAGGCTCCAGGTTGCCAACCCCAGCACAGGGCCGGGTGCCAATCTTGCTGGTTAACCGAGCAGGAAAACAGTTGGGAGAGGAGCGGATTGGTTGGGGATCTGGATGGGACTTGCTATTACCCAAGGGTTGGGGCATGGCATTTTGGATACCTTTGGTAAAAAAGTTTTTATTTATATATTTACAGCTTTAAAGCACCTGGTATCCAGGAAATGGCTTACTTTGTGTACTTTGAAGTAAAAAAAAAAAGTAAATCTTTTTTAAACTGTAGACAAGGTAATGTTATTTTACACAGTTAATTTACATAAAAACAATTCAAATAAAAATTGCAATTAAATTTTATTGCATATGCTAAAATTCTAGTATGTCAAGCAACTAAGCATTCGACTTTTTAGGTGTAGTTATGACGTCATATGGCTTGAAAATAGTTAAATGTTCATTAATATGTGATCTCTGTGTGTTTATGTAAACCTGTGTATTAGGTGTACTGTGGTGTTCGTGTTGGGGGTCTCCAGATGAGTTTAAAACACTCCCAGTATAGATGTGTCCCCCACTTTCCTCATGATTACCCAGACTGCCCGGCAGGTGTCCGCTTCCAGGAGCAGCAGGAGATCGAACTGCTGGAAAAGTTTAAGAGGTGCAAGAACCTAATTAAACCATGTTCACTGCTGTAAAAAAGTATGCCTATGCTAAAAAAACCTAATTACTGCCCTTAAACCTAATAACTGGTTGAGCCACCGTTGACACAAACATCTGCAGGGTAAGATAACTGAAAATGATAATTCACATCCCTGTGAAAGAAAGTTTGGCCTACTGTTCTTTGCAGAATTGTTTTTATTTGGCCACATTTGTGGGTTTTTGGGCAGAAACGGCCTGTTTGAAGTGCTACACATCAGATTAAGTCTATCCTTTGACTAGGCCAAATCATATATTTTTCTTATATCCATTGACACAGAATTTAAGGTTATGGCAAGTTGTCCAGGTCCTAAAGCGGCTCACGCTAAAGACTGTTCACCTTCTAAAAAGTTTAACCTTTGTCCTGTTGATCCACGGAATATTGGCCCAAAGTTATAAAGATATTTAGGATAAACTTGCAAATGTGGGAGGAGCCTTTGTGTTCTTTTCGGTCAGCGGTGACTTTTACTTTGGAACTTTTCAGTGGCTGTCGATTTTTGCCCAGTGCCTTTTTTGTTGCATCACAAACGTTAACCTTTACTAAGCCAAGCGAGGCCCTCAGTTCTTTGGATGTTCTGGGTTCTGTTATGAGCTCCTGGATGAGTTCTTTAATCTTTAATGTTGGTAGACTGTCCACTCGTGATGCATATTAGTTACTTTGTTTTGGTATTTCTTTAGATCCCGGCATGATGTTTTATTTTTTTAAGATCTTTTAACGTGATTTCTTTTGTCAGAATTTCTATTTAAGTGAGTTCTTGATTTAACAGTAATCAGGCCTGGATGTGGCATGGAAATTCAACTGTGGTTAATATACAGTTAATTCTAGATTTAGCAAGGAGGCAGATGTGCAAAAAATACTTTTTACAGAACTGTAATTTCTGCTAGTAGAAACCAAGCATTTTTACTTCACTGATGCATTTGTCATTTCTTTGTGATTTCCTGCAGGTACCCACCTTCCAAACGCACAAACTACATTAAATATGGCTGTTTGGCTCCTTTCCGGTGCCCATGGCAACAGCTGGTAGAGGAATGGGAGGAGAAACTAAAACATGTAGACATGCAAAACACCACGACAATCAGTATGAAAGATGCGACATTGCTTTCTGGAGATGGTCTAAACTCAGCATCTGCTTTCAGTGTACTCAGGTACAATAGTTGCAAATGTTTCAAATTAAAACTTTTTTTTTTTTGGTAAAAGATCAAAACTAAAACTAGTCAATTTATCTGACATATGTTGTGGGACCTATTTGTCAGTTCTGCATGTTTGGGACCTGATCTTTTTTCATTTTTAACATTTTTCAAAATTACTGTCACATTGAATAGTTAAGAACAATTTTATGTAGTATTTTTACTGGGGCAGGATCTGGGGTTTGTCTTACAAATTCAGGTTTTTGTGCTTTAGCCATTACAATATAGCTTTAGCAATGTGCTTAGTTTTAAAACCTATTGGAAAAGTTTTCCCTGATGTTTGTCTCCTTTTTGCCCCACTACGAATAATTTACAGCCACAGTTTTTCACTGCTGATAAAGAGCATTCCCTAAACATCTGAACTGTACAACTGTATTGATGGTATTGGCTGAAATGTTTCCAGATTTTTTATGTATGCTTGTGGTATTTGGCAGATGCCCTTATTTAGAGTGACTTACATTTATACAAATAACCAATTGGGTCATTAAGGGCCTTGCTCAGGGCACCAGCAGTAGGAACTTGGTGGTATTGGGAATCGAACTGGGTTTGTGTGTATGTTTGGGTACTGTGGGTTATTGTGTGTGATGTTTACATATTGTGTGATTATCATATTTTGGCTTTTAAAATGTTTACATGCTTTGTCCTTAGTCGATAAATACAGAAAGCTGGTTACGAGTTAATTGTGTTTGCAATTGCTACTATCAGTGAGTAAAAGCAACCAAATTTGGCCCTACAACAGAATAAGAAATATATCCTAAAAAATAAGAACTGGCCCACCAACCAACCAACTGTGCTCCCAGTGACAGTTTGCAGCCTTGTGCTGCCATCGTTTAGTGTGTCTCAGAACTTTTTCATACCCCATTATACAACAAACACTATTTTTGTCAATATTAAAACTCTGGACAACAAACGTTTGTTAATTGTCATCATAGTAGCACTTAAGCTCATACTTTACTAAGAAAAAAATTTTGTCTGTAGGAGCCGTAAGGTGCTGAGGCAGCTGTCAGTCTGGTGTCGGCCATCTTCAAATACACGGAGAGCACCTAGTTCTTGCTGCGGTGTGCCACCATTGAGCACTGAAGCTACCATATCTCTACAGGCACAGTGGAAGCGGTGTATTTTGTGGGTGCGTGTACGTGTTCTGGGTAAGGGGCAGCCTGCACTTCATGCCATGCTCTGCATGCCTACCGCTAAAGACTTACAACAATTGCGTGACGACCCCCAGTGGTGTGGTCCCACTGAACTGCAACACACAGACCACCTAAAGGACCAGCTGAAGAAGAGAGGCAAGAAAGATCAAACTGCACTGTGCTGTTCTAATCTAAAGAAACAAGAAGAGTGCAACTTTTCTGAAAGTGTTGAACCTAGTTCTGGTCTCAAGATGGGAAAAAATCCAGATCTTGTATCTGTGAATCAAAACACAGAAAGTGGCCCCTCTGTTATTCTCCAGGATCCTCTACCTGATGTTAAGTCACATTCAAATTCCACTTCAGTACAAGGATTGTGGACTGAGCAACTACCCAATATTTCATCTCATTGTACCCGTATGACAATAGGCTGGGTGATGCAGGGCGATTTCTCCCTGGCAACAGGAACTGGGGAAGCTTTAGGGTTTATAAGTTTGCTTGGCTTCTTACAAACACTTCTTATACAATCAGCAGATCAACGAGGCATTGTGCTTCTGCGCAATCCCACCTCCCTCCAGTATCGCTTTGCAAGACTTCATATAGAAACGTGAAGCCTTGTTTATTCACTATAACTAAACTGAAATGGTTTGGCATCAACATACAGTATAAAGCATTGTTTTTTTTTTAATACTTTGAGGCATTTGGAATTTGTTTGTATACAGGCTAGATTTACTGTATGCTTTTTTTTTATGGTTGAGGTTTTTGCATCTACTCTAATTTTTTTCTGATGTGTTAAGGCTGCCTTGCGTCTACTATTTTCAGACTTAATTATAAAAGTTGTTTTAGAAAATTACTCTTTTATGGTTTGAGACACTTTGTTTACATAATGAGAATGTAATTGACAATGTATTATAACAGCTTATTGTGGAATTTATTTTCAGAAACAATTAAGTAATCGTTTATTACTGGCAATATCAATAAAATTGCTACCAAAACTGTAAACATTAAAGTTTCATGTTTCATAGTATTTCTAATTTATTTTTCAGGTGTTAGAATGTATAAATGGTATAGAAAGTACAATGGTAGGGCAAAAACTAATTTACAGTCAGGAATAAAGCATTTGTGCTGGATATCAAATTTCTAGTAATTCCTACCTTGATTGTTAAATAAAATAATTTCGATATACTGTATTATTTAACTTTCACCTTATATCATTTTTTTTTCCTTCCAACAAAATGTTTGATGCATTTTCCAAAATCCTCATCTAGATCTGCGAAGTTTATGCTGGCCAGATTGTTGTGTTATCGCAGACAGGAGATTTCACAGCCCATCTGGTTTCTCTACAGGTTCATCCATCTTATCGACTCTTCTTGTGGGTTTAAGCTTCGTTATTCTTTTGAATACCTAGAATTTGTCTTCAAAATGGCTAGAAATAATGAAAAAATTTGATTTTTTTTATACAGGTCTCTTAAAAACGTCCTCTCTTTTTTTTTTTTTTTTTTTTTTTAATTTTTTTTCTTTTTTTTGCGCTCTATAGTGTCCCCCAGCAATTGTATGGGTTTTAAAAATATATCATCATCCTAATGTTTGTTGGAAAACTTTTCCACACTATTACTGACATTCATTTGTTTGGTATAATGTATAGATTTATAGTAATGTATTCCTTTATACCAACAAACACAGTGCATGTGCACACACTGTAAGTTGTGATAGGCACAGGATGAGGCACTGAAATAATAGTTCCAGTGTCATGGAAGTTAATGGCCGATCCCCTCATGCAACAGCTTCATCCCACCCAGCAGTGCTGAACCCCCCCCATCCCTTATCCTCAAGTCCTGCAGAAGCACAAATCTCCATTGTCTATTTATGCACAAAGACTTAGTTTGTACACACATGCGTTTCACTCCGTCGAAGACCTTTAGTATGGTCCCACCAGCAAATGCCGGTGCTAAGAAATCGCTTCCTTTAAGGTATTGTTTTTAAAATTAGAAATAATTCTAGTCACTTTTGGTGTGAAAATGAATGTGAATAGTTTGTTAATTGATTGTGTACTTTACATTTTTCGCTGTTACATTCTGATGTTCTTCTCAATTTCTGTTTACTGTTACTTTTCTTTACAACACAGTGTGTAAGGAACATTTATCTTCTTATGCATCTTGGAGGCTACACCTAAATATTCAACATGGAGGTAAAGACAAGTGACAACTCAAACTAGCATTCAAAACGCTAAGTCCAGTCACAGATTAATGCAGCCTATATTTATATAAAGCCTAATCAAAACTAAAACATTTATCCCAAGATAAACATCGATTTACTAATAACAGATAATTATCAGTTAACCTCAGAAGGCTGTACTAAATCTCTGTCTTAAAATTTCTCCTAAACCATATCTAGTCAAAATACAACCTTGGTTGCTGACCTTAGCGTCACCGTTGGACTAAAATATTTTTAATTAATCGTATTTACTAACAATAATGGAACTATAAAACATTTTCACCAGATGCAATATACCTAGAAGCAAGTTTTTAATGATTTTAACCCAGATTTTAATTTTTAAAATTAGTCTTACTTAGATGCTTCTATATTATCACAAGTGACTGGCTCTATTTTGAATGTTTTTTAAGATTTTACAATTACATTGTCTTTATATAGGATTCGCAGAGTAATCAGTGAAGCAGAGTAAATGTGAAATCTGTTATGTAAACAAAAGGTTTAATATTCTTACTGCATTTATTATCATGAAGCAGTTAAATGAATAAAATGGCATGTTTATAGAGATTATGCCAGACAATAATAGCCTCTGTTCACATATGATTCAGATCTTTCATCCGCTTTGTTTGTAGGAGGCTTTTGTGAATGTAATAGGTCAAATAATGAATACATTTTGATGAATAAAATTAAAATTTGAGAAGAGGTCAGTTACTTTTGTACTTGTAGTAACAGGCCTCAGTTTAGCCTGTTAGCCAGTAGCTAGTGTTCTAACAGGAGAAACTGCCTCTTTATTTTTATAGATACAATTGCTTTTTTCTTGTTATCTTGATATCTAAGTATGTGTAGATTCAGGTTAATCATCAGATGCTGTGGGTTTTTCAATGGTTTTCCAATAGATTTAGAAGGAAATGGAAAGCAGAGTGTATTTTGCAACTTTTATTCTACATAAGATGAGTTTAAGAATAGGCATTCCACCAGAATCGTTCTTTTCTTTCTCTCGCCTTTCTTGTCTTGGCCACAGCGAATGTGTGAAAACAACAAACAGTCTGTAAAAGTCTTATTTTTTGTGGAGTTTATTTACTGTGTTTTAAATGTGCATATAATATTCATTTAATGTGCAATTAACGACACTCTGTGCTATCAGTGTAGTTTACAGTGACTTAACATGAAACTTTGCAGGAAAGTGGTAGCTTATTGGTTAAGGTATTGGACCGATAATTTAAAGATCATGGGTTTAATTCTCATTGCCACTGCTTGAGCCCTGGGCAAAGCCCTTAACACTCAGCTGTACAAATGTAAAGTTATAGTCACATCTTTACTAGGTCTGCAGTAATGGTACTTTCTTTTATCATACTTTTTATAGTTTATATTATCATATGTTATTTTAACAGTTCTACCAATTTCCAAACCACATTTTGGTTTAAAAATTGTTGGTTGAAAAAATGTTTTATAAAGCGCTAATCTTTTTACACTGTTATAGTAAGGTCTGAACTCGTGTAGCATACAAAATGCAAATTGTTGGCTAAGCTCCATTATTTGACTATATAACATCCAGAAAGTAGGCTATGAGTTTATAGACAGAACTTGCAGGCTCCAAACCTGTGCTTACAGCAACTGTTGTATAACTTTGAATGTGGTTTGTCTCTCATGATTATTCTGACATACAGCTTGGACACAAAACTGAATAGCACTAGACTGAGTCAGGATAACAGCTGATCAGGCTAGGAGTCAGGCTCATGTATTGTAGAAAGCTGTTGATGCGTTATTTCATCCACAGACACAGTGTACATTGTCTTCCTAGAAAATAATTTCAGAAAAATTTTCACTCCTTGCTTAGTTATATATATATATATATATATATATATATATATATATATATATATATATATATATATATATATATATATATATATTTCTTTCTAATCTCATTTAAGTCTTTTGCACTATACTGCACTAGTTTGTATTTGATCCCTGTTTTAATTACTCTGTGGACTTTTAGAAGACTACAAATGCTACATACAGTTTATAAGGTGTTTCCCCCCCCCCCCCCCCCCCCCCCCCCCACAGAATATGATGTTTTTTAAAAATAGCTCACATGGACTACACATCTGACTTCACACAGCTATTGTCATGTTTACTCCAACCTACCTATTTATTTGCCTGCTTTGCTAAAAGACAAGCCAATTTTTAGTGTACTTTTAGATAATTTACATGCTCTGTGACTGGATGAATTATTAATATTAATTATTAATACTTTTTCTTGCCCATTTAAAAACTGCATTCGCAATGTAAAAGATGAAAAGTTTTCATTTTTATGTATTTTATACCTGTTTCCAGATTGGTACCTTTGTTACATGAAACTATTGTGTCACCTGTGAATACATTGTCTATTTCAGATATATATTCTCGGGATTATTATTGCAATATGTGGCAATCTTCTTATCAGCATCTCATTGAACATCCAGGTAAGTGTGCTCTAAAGCCAGACATACACTGTGTGATTCATGTCAAATTTTGGGGCCATTCTTTTTGTGTCGGACCGATTTTCAATGTAGTCGTGCATCATTTGTTATGTAGTGTACACTGGGTTAAAAATGAGCCATTCCCAACTATCAATCGGATGATTAGAAAAATGTCTGACATGCCACCTCTTGTGAGTTTAATACAAGGCAAAATGACTGTGTGTTTTTGCCTCACTGTGCCTGCGTGAAAACAGAACTTGAGTTTAAAACACAAGCCTGTATGTAGACATATTTACTGTGTATGGATTACAGATCATTCTATCTTTATCACAAAGAAAATGAAAAGAGAGATCTGTAAGTTTTATAGCTATCAACCTATCTGCAATACTACCTAACCTTATTCCCCCCCCTCCCCCGTGCATTTATTTATGCCGTCGCCGCTTATTTATTTTAATTTCTATTACTCATATTAATAGCTTAATAATAGCTTATTAATAGCTGTATAATTTCAGGTTTAGGGTTTTAACGTGTCCGTGTATCATGTGCTCACTTGTACAGTGTAGTCAATCACAGCTCTATATAAATATAAATGTATATATATATAAATATATATAAATCACTGCTGGTATATGACTGCCATTTACTGCTCTCTATACAGAAGTACACCCATACCCGCCAGTCCCAGCAGGCCACAAAGCCATACTACAAAAGTCCACTGTGGTGGTATGGAATCCTACTCATGGGGCTGGGTGAACTTGGTAACTTTGCTGCATATGGATTTGCACCAGCTTCCCTTATTGCTCCTCTTGGCTGTGTGTCTGTTGTTGGTAAGGTCAACTGTCTCTCTCTCTCTTAGCTAATAACAGTGAAACGACGGCAGTAGGAATTGGCCCTTATGCACACGTGGCAAGCTTTTAACATTTTGCTTCTACTTTTTCACACACTAAAACTAAATTTAAGCTTCACTAAAAAGTGTTTTAAAGTAATAACTTACACGTGCATGTTGTCCTTTGTCTGCGTGCTGGAATGACAACGTAAAGCTTAGTTTCTGTTCTAATAAAGTCAGATCTTGGCGTTTGATGATTGGATAATTCACACATAAATGATGATTATGCTTTTTGTCCACATACATCTGTGAATTGTGTTTGTTAAATATATTTTGCAAAAATATATATATAATATTATATATATATATATATATATATATATATATATATATATATATATATATATATATAATTTTTTTATTTATTTTATTTTTTTTTGGCGCATATGAATTGTTTTTTTTGTGAATAGATTTTTTTTGTGCATGGTGACTAGATTTCATGCATGTGAAACTGAGATACACGTGTGCATCCTGTCTTTTGTGTGAATTATTATTGAGGCTATTGCAATATTGAGCCTATGTAGTGCTCTGGATCTACCGTCAGTGTGTTCAATCAAGTGACTGCTGACACATACACAACCTTTTGGTAAGGAATAAAATGTGATTGTACAAACAAACAATCATATATTTAACTCCTTTTTTTAATACCTGTTTGCGATTTTCATAGTTTACATTGTTTGACTGGCTTTTACTGCAGCTGCCTTTATTTACAGCTTGCTATCTTGAGTTTTAAAGCAAAACATTAAATTAAATGCATACTAAAAATAAATTTCGGGCCAGCAGCTTAGCCACTGTAGGGCATCCTATTTAATTGTCTTGAAGTCAAAGTGTCTTTGTGTTAATTGCTGTGCAATTGGTTTTAAGGCGATTGGCTGAAATTGAGCAAATTGAATAACTGTTTCTAATAAATCACCACAAAAACAAGGAAACCCAATTTCTTTCCCCAAATCAGTGCTGACCTTTACACAGATGTGGGCACCTCCTGAAGGCAGTTCTTAATCTGTTGTTTAGGTTTCCACACTGGTGAAAGAATTCCTCTGTTGCTTGGTTTGCATGTCATACTTTTTAGCAGTCATAAACGCTTCAGTGCATTCTTACTTTTCCGCAATCGTCTAAATGCATTGCTTCAATACCAGTCCAACAATAACAATAATAGTAACAATAATTTTGTCCAAAATTTTTGCCAGTTATGACAAAAATGGGTATTATGGGCTTAATTATGTTCTAATAAAGTTTAAATATTTTGAAATCATAAAAATAAAAGCTATCTCTCACTTTATCTCTTACTCTCTCTCTCTCTGTCTCTGACAGCTAGTGCTGTAATCTCCGTGGTATTTCTAAAAGAGACCTTACGAGCCTCTGATTTACTGGGTAAGCTTTTTTAAAATTATTTATTCAAAAGTTAAAGGAGAAAAGTTATAATGTGAGAGCAGTTTTAAATAAATTGTATGCATGATATATGCAAATTTTAGGGCTTTGAAAAATTCTCTGTAATGCAGTGGTCCATGTGTCCAGTAACTTTTCCTTGTCTATAGGGGGTGTTCTTGCTCTAACTGGTACATATATGCTGGTGACCTTTGCCCCACACTCTGCCCCTCATGTGACAGCCAACATGGTGGAGCGCTGCCTTATCAGTGTGCAGTTCCTTGTCTACTTTGTATGTCTTTTATCAAATTATACTGGAATCAAATATTTTTTGTTTGGTTTTGGTTTTAGAATTTCTTAGAAGTATGCTGCTCAATTCAATTAAGAGAACCATTAACTCAAACATTAAGTCTATCTAGGCCAACAGGTGTCAAAACCACCGCCCTGCAGAGATTTAAGCTCTTAACCCTATCAGGTGTCAACTACACCTGACCTGATCCTCAGCATTTTATTTAGCTTTTAGGCTTTTAAAAAATCCTGTATTTTTGTGGTTTGGAAAAAGGTTTTATGTTTTGTGGTTTGGAAAAGGTTTAACTAACTCTGCAAAGCTTTGGAGAGGACAGTACTCTGCCATGCACCATGCAGAGAACGCAGGGCCAACGATGTATCAGCATAAGTCCTGCTAACACTAATCATGTTGTATTATATTGCAGGCAGCATAACATTACTTACAGTACTTTCACATCTGTACTTAACTGGCTCTGATTTGTGAGGGTACCAATGGTGGACCTGCCAAATGCCAATTGTGCAGCGTGATGCTGGTCTATAAGCACAGCTTATACTTAGAGAATGTCAGTCCCTCATGGAGAATATTTTTTTAAAAGTTTGGTTAAAATGCACACCTGTAACTGTCATTGTGCAATAACCGGTCTCTCAGTCTCTCCTCCATGCCCTTAATACTGTCTGGAAAATGCACCAAAGCTCTGTGCAATAGCGGGTATAAAGGTACCATCCTGGAGAAGTACCTGTGCAACCTGAGGAGGTTGCTGGTATAGCCTTATGGTTAAGTTTAGTAACAGAACACTAACTACAAGAAACACTAATAGATTTCTAGAGAGACAAATTAGTTAAGGAAAAAAAGAAAAAAAATTTATCCTTAGCCACCAACTGTAAAATCAAATTACATTTTTCGGGATTATCTTGCTTCTGGTGCATGCCAGTTAGCATCTCTTCAGGTGCACCTAGTTTTCAGGTGCAAAGCTGAAATTTAAAGGATTTTATGGTTCTGAACAGATTGATTTTTAACCGGTTGTTATACTGTCCCTTTATTTCTTAAGCAGTGTATATTAAAAAAGTGTATGCAAACATTTTCCTTAGCAATTTAGTTGACTACAAAATACAATAGAACACAGTTACTGTATAACATTGTAAAAATTGTCAAACAGTTAATAGTTGCATTTTGAACTCATGTTAAGAATTATTAAGAATGGTTTCTTTTATGGTTTCATTTTTACTGCTACTGACTTTTTGTTGATCTCTCCCACAGTTTTTTGAAGTGATTTTATTTTGTATCCTGCTTTTCCTGTACAAGTGCAGGAACATGAAACACATCGTTATCGTTATGCTTTTGGTGGCTCTCCTTGGTAAGACCAAGCACATCTTATATTGACAAGAAACCAACCGGGCCCAAACACTGAGTTCTAAACAGCATTAAAAAAAACTTTGTGTGTACTTCAGCCTCTGTGACTGTGATCACTGTGAAAGCGGTGTCTGGAATGATCACAGAGACAATTCGTGGAAGTCATTTACAGCTCACTTACCCCATCTTCTACATCATGTTTATCATCATGATAGTTTCATGTGTCTACCAGATTAAGTAAGTATTTTCCATTCTATTATATTGTAATTATAGCCACTAGTGCTTTGTCTTAGTCATGTGACTGAACAAACCGTCCGAACTGGATTATTGTGATTATGTATTCATTTTTCACAGATTTCTCAATGAAGCTATGAAGATGTATGATGCAACAGAAATAGTTCCTATTAATTTTGTTTTCTTCACAACCAGTGCTGTAATAGCAGGTACTACAACATGTTTTAATGGTGAATTAACCAACATGGTTTTTATGTTTAAATACTGATTTGCTAGAGTAACATAGGCTCACTATCATAGTTCCAATGTTCTTCTTACCTAATCTCTTAGTTTACCTCTGTGTTCCAAGTTAGGTCTGATAACATGTTGGGAAGGTTTATTTCTTTTGTGAGTCATTAATTTGAGACTAGTTGGAACTCTAATTTGAGACTATATGGAAACCTATGTGGAAACACCCTGATCCAAGACATCAAACATAACATTTATTGCTATTTTCCATAAAAATACACAAAAAAATACTAAAATCATGAATGATTAATTATTAGCGAGTTATTTGTGTGTTTGTGGAAAAAAAAAATTGACTTACGGCTGATACATTTTGTTTTTTCAGGGATTTTATTTTATGAAGAGTTTTATGGGTTATCACTGATATACATCATCATGTTTGTGCTTGGGTAAGCACTAAATTAAAGTTACAGTGTGTGTCTATCATTTTTGGCATTGCATATGTACAGAATAGTCCAGTTTATTGACTATCGACTATATTGATTATTATTAGGTGCATTTTAGCATTTTCTGGAGTATTTTTGATTGCTAGAACACGACCTAAAATCAAAATGGACAGTGTTTTCATCTCTATGGGTCAAATTACAGGTATGTATATAAATCAATGGTGAAATTGCCTTCGGCTACGGCGTTACTCAAATCCTCTGCTGTAACAGTATCCTGTGGTTCACAGGTAAGAGCAGTACTTCTAACATGCTGCCAGACACGAAGGACAATAAATATGGAGGTCTGGCTTCCAAACTTGTGTGCAACAGTGGAACACAGCAGGATGACTCTTAGGTCAACACTTAATGGACTAATGAGCATGGTGAAGTGTGTGTACGTGTGAGATGAAGAAGATTAATGTGGTAACGAAATTCTGTATGTGGGCTGTTCCTCACATATAAAGTACCAAAAAAAAGCAATGAAATATAATTGGCTGTCTTATTTAACATTATTACATTGACATTGTTACAAATTCTCATTTGAAGAAGGTAAAAGATTATTGTAAGGAAAATAAAACTGTAATGGATGGGTCACTTTGATTCTGACTATTTGATATTAACAGCTTTCTTCTAATAGTTTGTATAAGGTTTTTGTTTATTATTATTATTGTATTTTTAAATTTCTGAAATAAACTATTGTGGTATAAAGTATGCTTTCTGGTTATTGTCAAATATTGATTTGTAAATCAGATCGTTTTACTGATTCGGATCTTTGAATCTCACACAAGTCATTTCGTTTATTTTAGCCGAATATCATTACAATCATACTCACCTGGACACGCCTACTTGTGCAAACGTTGATAACATTTGGGAAAAAAAAAGTATGAATTAACCAAGGCCAAATTGTAGGAAACAGAAATGATTAATTCACCACTTAGCAGTGTATTTGGGTTATGCAGTCTGTTAGGTTACCTCACATCCTTTTTGCCACAGCAAATGCTCTAAATCATGCAGTTTGTAACCAGGAAAAAAGCTTTAAAAAAAGTTTATCTCTTAAGTCTTTGTTAAAGGCATTTGTTTTCTTTTTTACATGATGTAACCGCAGTATTGGATACAAATATTAGTTCATTTACAACCTTTCTTACAAACTTCCTTCTTTTACCTCTCACAGTTAAATGATTAAATGATTAAATTATGGTTTTTAGCATTAAATTTTAGATTTTTTAAATTTCTTACTATTTTGATGGTACTACATAATATTTCTTTTTCATAATATTAAATGTGTTAATAAAGATTTGGTTGATGCTTTAAACCTCATTCATATGATGGAAAATACAAATTTTGTAAACCAAATATTTTAATACAGGTGTTGAATCCAGATGTCCAGTCTGCATAGGAAAATTACAACTGGCATCATCATTAACAAACAATAGGTACTTTGTGTTTGTAGGGTTAAGGTAAGATTAATTAATTAACATTTTCCAATATTTAATAATTTTCCATTATTTAATATTAAACAATAAAACGAGACTGACAACTACAAGAACATAACTTTTTTATTTCGTTTTTAAAAAAATGTGCATATCTTTCGATACTTATATAATAACTTTAAATATTATACATTATTATATTTGTTTTATTGACTGTAATATGCCGATCCAGGAAGTGGTCACACAATGAACCAATGACTCAGGAGATGAACTAATCATGTTTTTCTGTACTGAATATAGGATATTGCGCATGCATGATCAATACCAAATTATAGAATATCTTTCTTTTCTAAATGAATGAATCGATTAAAGACACATCACCATTAGCAAAGCCTAAACACTCCCACTGTAAAAGATAAAACCACACAAACACTTGGTTTATGTTCATTTCAAAGTCTGCAAATATGCATACATAAGATTATAACTATGTTCTAAAAGTTCATAGCACTATAAACAGTCAGGATACAGGATATCGGTATCCATAAAAATGCAGATGGTAGCTGACAGCAATTATTATTTTTAAACCGACATTGCAAATATTGGCATTCTTCAAATAAACAGTGACATGTTATATTAATAAACCTTGATTTATCCAACAGCATGTAAAACTAATTTTATACTGAGTTTTACCCAGGTCCGGTTCCTGCCAACTATAGAAGGGTGGGCAGACAGATATCACGGGTGGGCATTTTTTTTGAAAAAGGGGTTGAGGAGATAGTTACTCTGTAAAATTCAACTACTTAAATGATAGCATAGCAAAAATATTATTGTACTAATAGACTGTCTTGGGTTTGGTTAATAAGACATTATATTAAATCAATATGAACACAATTTGTAACAAAATTTTTAAGTTTTTCAACATTCAGAATGGCTAATGACTGGACTAATAAGCACAAATTCAGGCAATATTATAATCTTTTTAAAGCTAAAGTGAAATTTGGGTCAAATAAAAAATTAAATATTTAAGTAATATTTTGAAGAGAGAAATTGAGTAAAAAAATTTTTCAAAATCCGTGTAACTAGATGATGTGTAGATAAAAGAGTGGGAATTATTTCTGACACAGAAGCTGGGGATGATGAAATTTGAAGCAACCGCAGCCACATTACTGTTACCAAAAATCGATGCATTGCATCTGGAAGCAAATATTTCAACATCTTATGACACCCGTCTGTATTAGCTTCTCTATAATCCTTAACGATTTTGCGCTGTGATTGGTCGGGGCGTTTTACACCCCTTCATCAAACTTCTCGACATAGAACCCACCTCAGACTGCTTTTATCAAAGCACAAATCGTACAAAAGAAAACAAAAACATATTTGTATACCACTTTACCAAATTTTTATTGTGTGGGCAAGACAGGCGTTTGGGTGGGCTCTGCTTATTTTGCAAATAAATATTTTACATTGTTCATGAAATAGTCCTTTTTATATTTAGGTTGATGTCTGACCGGTGCGTGTGATAAAAGATGACCGCACACAGGAGCGGCCTAAATTTTGGTTCGCAGTTTTGTTTTGCTACAGTTAGATTATTTAAGTTTAACTTAAGTACTACATTAGTACTTAAGTACTACATTAGTACGAGGATGACTCAAATAAACACTGATAATTCTAGAATGAGGAATTCGGAATGTCTTTTGTTGAATGCTTACAAAATTTTTCGCTGTAGTAGTTCGTTCATTTTATAAATACAAAACATAATAGTTTTTATACATAGCATAAAGGTAAAAAACAATATATGCAGTGTTATCTTCATTTAAGATGATAAAAAGTCTTTGTGGCTCCTGACGGTTTTTTCCTTTTTGGATGTTAAAAGTTGCCGACCCCTGATATAGGCAAAGTTTTCTAACCATCAGACACTGAAATGTTGCTGGGGCTTACAACAAACCAAATACTGTAAAACGGCAACAAATTTCCCAATACTCTTGACACTGCCCCGCCAATAAAAGCAGACTGTTAGATCATTTAGAGTCTTATCCTACCTCATAAGACCAGCCATGGGACTATAATGAGCAACAGCTAATAACATTGCTACTTTTTATGACTAATAATTGGCTCTGCTATTTGTTAGTTTGATTGTCATTTGGTATAATCTATTATTGATCATTTGAGATTTAGCATCAGCAGACACTTTAACCACCATCTATTACAACCACATGAATGATTCTCTTACAGCAATGAATTAGATGAAACCCAAGGCCAGATGTGTACTTGTATATATTCGGATCGACAAAAGAAATCTGAGGCTATTCTGAGGGCACCCAAACTGACAGTTTATACTGGAAATCTTGGAAGGCTGTGTTTTTTCCCAAATGAAATTGCCCTTTTTTGTTTTTTTCTGTTTGCCACTAACCATAAAATGTCCCAGTTACTGTAATGTTTCATGTGGACAGTAGCTGAAGCTCTGTAGTGTATAGGTCTGTAAGTGTTCTACAGGTATACAGGTGTTCTTATTAAGAAAACATATCACAAATTATATATATATATATATATATATATATATATATATATATATATATATATATATATATATATATAAATTTTTTCAATTCATATTTTTTTACCTACCTCTTGCTGACGTTCGAGGAAAGGAACGTCTCTCCGCCCCTGCACGTTAATCGCAGTGTGTGTGTGTGTGTGTGTGTGTGAGAGAGAGAGAGAGAGAGAGAGAGAGTCGTGCTGTAGTTGTACAGAATATTATTCCTTCTCAACAGCACGAATAAACAGTATGTTTCTTGTTGATGTCGCCATAGTGATTCCGCGCACCTCTGGATCTGTTTAGTGGATCTCTCCCTTTCAGAACAACACGCCAGTGACTTCCTCCATCACAGACACAGAGTAATGAATAGAACATCTTTAGGAACTGTCGTTTTCATTTTTGCGCTTTAAGAAATTATCCATAAAAGGAAACGGTTTGGTGGTTGGAGACTGTGCTGCGGGGTGGAAAGCCCTGAGTCTCAGACAAACGGCACAGACATCCATTCGTCTGGAGGTCGTATAGCGCAGGATTTGGGAGGTAATCGGTCAACCCCTAATCTCAACTCCTAACTCCTGTTGTTAGAATCAGTCTGCGATCGTCGCAGGAATCGTTTGCACAGTGAGTGAACCGGTCGTTTAAATACTGGGGACAATGACGTGTGCTATACTACTGGAAGGCATTTTTAGAGCTGACCATTTTATTAGTGAAACAGTTAAAATGCTCAACTGGTTAGACTTTCACAACGCTCAAATCTGAATACTTTGTCAGTTGCACGCACAAAAAATATTTTTGTGAAAAGGATTTTACAATATTCAGCCACACAGAGAGTTTTAAGTCATGACTGCCCACAATCTCAATGATTTAGGTGTCTTTAGTACAGACAATAGCGCCATACGCATAAATGTAGGAGGCTTCAAGAGGAGACTCCTCTCCAGCATACTGTCTCGCTTTCCTGAGACAAGACTTGGACGTCTGCTGCGATGTCAGTCAAAAGAGTCGATCCTGGAACTGTGTGACGATTACGATGACACCGAGAGGGAGTTCTACTTTGATCGAAATCCTGCACTTTTTCCCTATGTTCTGAATTTCTATAACACAGGCCGTCTGCATGTTATGGAAGAGCTTTGTATATTCTCTTTTAGCCAGGAAATCGAATACTGGGGGATCAACGACTTTTTCCTTGACTCCTGTTGCAGCAGCACCTACCACTGCAAAAAAATGGAGCCATACCAGGAAGACTGGGAGGATAAAAGTGATGAAGGCAGCACTACTTCGTCTGTTAACGAGATTTTAGTATTTTATAGTGATGCCGCCAAGTTTGACCAACAACCTCTTGGAAAAATCAGGAGGCAGATTTGGCTGATGTTGGACAATCCTAGCTACTCTTTGTCCAGCCGGGTCATAAGTGTTTTCTCCATTCTGGTGGTGTTGGGCTCCATTGCCAGCATGTGCATGAACAGTATGAGCGATTTTGCCACATTGGACAGTGAAGGTCTACCTCAGGAAGACCCGCGGTTTGAGACAGTGGAGCATTTTGGAATAGGCTGGTTCACGTTTGAACTGGTTGTCAGGTTCGTTGTTGCACCGGATCTTCTTCATTTCTTTGAGCACCCATTAAATATCATAGACTTGGTGTCTATTCTACCATTTTATCTCACGCTACTGATCGATTTGGTGGCTGAAAGGCAGCCCACACTGGTTAACCTGGGACGTATAGCACAGGTCCTGAGGCTGATGCGGATCTTTAGGATTCTAAAGCTGGCACGTCATTCCACTGGCTTGAGATCACTTGGGGCAACACTGAAAAACAGCTACAGGGAGGTGGGTCTACTACTACTTTATTTAGCAGTTGGGGTGTCATTCTTTTCTGTGATGGCCTATACCATTGAAAAGGAGGAAAATGATGGACTGACTACAATCCCTGCCTGCTGGTGGTGGGCAACAGTCAGCATGACTACAGTGGGTTATGGTGATGTAGTGCCAGGTTCCATTGCTGGGAAACTTACTGCTTCAGCCTGTATCCTCGCTGGTATCTTGGTGGTGGTGCTGCCCATCACACTCATTTTCAACAAGTTTTCCTTGTTTTATAAGAGGCAGAAACAGCTGGAGATTGCCATGAGGAGCTGTGATTTCAGTGGAGACATCAAAGAGGTCCCTTCAGTAAACTTGAGGAACTATTATGCACATAAAGTGAAGTCACTCATGGCCAGCCTGTCCAACATGAGTCGCAGTTTTCCTAGTGATCACAGTCTGAACGGGTCAGTGCAGTAAGTAGCTCAGAAACACAGGGACAGCGTTCAGATGTTCAGCGTACAGAGTTTAAATGTGTCTAGTAATTTAGGATCACTGCCCTACAATTAAAATGTTTAATATGTGTAGGAGACAAATATTTCCAAAGTAATCATAACATTTCATAATGACAATGTATGCACTTCTGAAGTAGAGTACTGCCACAATAATTCAGAGATCATTTGTAAACGTGTCTATCTGTATATCTGTGTGAGTTATGTACTTAAATTAACTGTTAAAGCAAAGTTTAATCAGTGTTGACTCTTTCCATCATCCACATATTTTAATGTCCACTACTTATTTGATTATGCTGTTGCAAAATATGCTGGATTATAGTTCTGTTTTATGTCTGTGATATGAGGATTTACAGAGTGATACCTTAAAATGCTATTTGATGTAGTGTAAAATATTTTAATAAGTCATTGCTATTCGATGACCAAAGATGGAAATTAGATTGTGGGGTTACAGACAATAACCATTAAAATATGTCAGTCTTCAATTAAATTCCAAATATATCCATATATATATATATATATATATATATATATATATATATATATTAGATATATATATATATATATATATAGTATATATATATATTTATATATGTAATTGTTCTATTATGGTTTGACTTACTTGCAAAGTCTGTTCTAGGCAGAGTTTATCATTCTTTTCATCACTATTCACTCATTTCTGAACATTTCTGTAACACACTTTTTCTTGTTAAAAGCTATTGAGTACTTTAAGTAACAGGTAAAATATGAGTATTATACTATTCATTATTTAAAGTTAAAGGGTTAAATTGGGCCGGGACTGTCTGGGGTAGGGCCTACAATATCAGCTTACACTCCTAGATTTTATTTACACTTTTCTCATTCTTACTAATTTAAGCATTGTCTTCAGTATATACTATATGAGGTAAAGTTTAGCTACAACAGTATACCAGAGTTTTAACGAATTTTTGTTAGCGGTAATGTTTTAACAGGGTAATATGTGTAATTTTTATGCTCTCATCTTTTGGCATTAAGTGTACATAAGGTCTTGTTTAATTACATTTTTATTAAAAAAAACAGTTTGTTTCCTTTTAATGATTCGATCAATGATGTGCTGAACTGAACAAAATTGAAGCAAACTCTGTGAGAGAGAGAGTTTGAGTGTGCCTTTTATTTATGTGAGTTGCTTAGAACCTTACAATAAACTAAAAAAGTATGCATACTAAAAGCCCAACCTAATTTAGCCCCCTAAGAGTTTTAAAATTTTTAGTAAATTGTGTAAACCAGGTAGCTTCATTGTAGGGCTGCATCATATCGAAAAACTGATACTGTGATACATTTTATTTTTCTGTCATATATACATTGCAATATTAAAAAAAAATCACCATATGAAATGAATAGCTGCGTTTGGAAAGACATCCTTTTTTAAAATACAATACACAAATAATAATCATGGATAAATACAATAGAACAAAGATAAAATAAAATAAACAGTGTCTGGAAATTTAGGTACAGACATTAAATAATCAAATGTACAATCAAACTGTATCGTCCCCACTGTATCAATCAACTACAATTACCCTTTGTCAAATTTACAAAAGTAATTGTTTCTTGTGCCTGAATGCTTTAAACTTGAAAAGTTTACACAGGAACAGATCTTAAAAACAATATACAAATGTTAAATTTTCACTCTATTATTAAACTTTGCAATTAAATCACGTCTTCTGAACTGTGCTGCATAATCGACTATAATCCCCACTTCACATCGCACATCCTGTAATGTGACTATTGCAAATGCGCATGTTGTGATTTTGACGCTGAAACGATATGTTGTGCTGCCCTACTTTAGTGTGTATATGTGTGTGTAAAGGATAAGCACAATCTGCGAAATAGAAAAGTATATGACTGTAAATGTTATTTTGTAATCTTGTACACTATGATACTTTTGATGTTACCACTATGTTCACTATGAAATATGGATTAAATTCAGGAAAAGAACTGCTGAGGAATGCTTAATGTCACTATTACTTGTAGGTTCATCTCATTGCTCATGACATGGAGAGATCTGATTGTTCTAAAACTGTATGGATATGTGATTTATACACAGCCATGACCTTCTTGCTTGTGTAAGTTTACTCCATGTCACCAAAACAGCTCTGACATATTGAGGCATGGCATTCACAAAAGCACAAACCGAGAATTTTGAAACTATGATTTAACATCTTGATTGCTCCGCCATATATATACTTTGTAGTGTTGTAGGACACATTGTAGGGAAAAACGTTTTTCATGTATTAGCATACTCAGTTAGCAATGTTTAAAAAGCTATCACCAGTCAATATAACATTCACCTCACTGCTAGAACCTGCTAGAAACTTTAAACTGACAGTTTACCAATGGCTTAGATGAGAATTCTAAGTTTATTGAGATTGAGGTAGGCTGGGCCAGTTTAGTTTACTATAAAAATACAGTTGTGTTAATGGATAAGGTCATTTTTTCCTTGAAGAAAATGCAGTATGACTGCAGTAGTATTCAGATATGGTTAGGAGACATTCAATAGAGACATGATTACAGCATTAGAATTTTTTTTTTAACTCTTTGTAATTACCTGAAATGAAAGTCAATAGTAGGTCCCGAAACTTGACAGGATTGATTATGTTTAGTGGTTTATCTATGACAGTAGTTTATCTATGACAGTAGTTTATCTATGACAATAGGTGGTGCTGTTGTTTCACAAAAAATTAAAATAGTCCTCTTTACAAAAGTTGATGGTCAGTAAAGTACAATGAGTCCTGAAAAATCAAATGTCAAGTAAGATATTTTTGGGATATTTTGTTTTGCCTTTATTGATAGGACAGAGAGATGAAATGGGAGAGATAGATATAGAGAGTGGTGGACCTGGAAAGGACCAGAGCCGAAATCGAACCTAGGTCGCCAGAGCATCTTAACCCACTACACCACGGCACTGGCCAATATTTTTTTTTCCTTTTAAATATTTAGATTTGATGCTGAAAGGTGGCCCAGGCATTCTGTTTATCAAAGTTTACTAAAATGTTATCAATGATTTCCTCAGAGTTTGACTGTTTGCTATAGCTGGAAGTTTTGATATTCACATAGATAATGCAAAAATCAACACTACAAAAAAAATGATAACTGTGATATCTTAACACAAAATTGTGGACACACAATTTAAAGTTAAAGGTCTGTAGTGCCAAGGATGTAGCGCTATCTGAGACAACTAGGGTGCTGTTTAGGAAGGCTATAGCTTTAACTCACAGCATATCTGCACACTCTGTTGACCTTTTCCTTGATTTCTTTAACACAAAAATTAATCAAATGTGTTATTGATAAGAAAAACTCAGTAAGAAGACTGGTAGACAAAAAGCACCTCGGAGAAGCTCAACAGCAGAACAAAAAAAAAAAGCCGAAAAGCAGAGAGGATGTGGCAAAATAGTACTTAAAACACATAAAATAGAGCATAACTTATTTAATTTTTAAATGCTTGTTCTTAAAAAAATATATCAGTCTTCATCTTAATGGCAGGAGATACTATATTATAGAATACCACCCTAAAGATACAGTACAATCTTCCTTTTTACAGTAACTGACTGTCATCTGCTAAACTCTACATAATAAGTGCAACCCAAGCTAACCTGTTTCTCAGTAACACTATTAGTCATTTTACTGTTACCTGTAATTCAACTTGCAAATAAATAAATGAAAAAAGCTGGAATTAACAACAAAAACATTGGGTTGTCATAAAATTATGCTTAAAGGCAGGCTTAAAGACGGCTTGTCTATAAAGACAGCCCTCGTGCTTTGAATGTGTAACTAAAAAAAATCTAGAAAGACCTTCTTCTCGAACCTTATAAACAGTAATGTACACAACGCTTTTTTGCTACCCTTAAGAGACTAACAAACCCCCGAAGTCAGATTCCCAGTGAAATGCAATGAATTTGCTTCCTTCTTTTCTGAAGAGATCAATAATATCAAAAATGCAAATAGCACATCCTAAAGTTTTGCGTTAGGTTAGACATTCAATCACAATTGAAAAAAAAAGGTTACTTTGTCTGTTTTTAAGGAATTTGATAGCAAAATTTGGAAAGAAATGCGTTCTAAATAAGTGTATTAAACTGTCTAGAAGCAGATGTTTCAGAAAAGGTAAACACCTCACTTTTTCTGGAAAAAAACCCCCAGATAACATCATATTAGGCAACTATAGACCAATATCAAATATTTCTTTTATAGGCAAGATAATTTAATAGGTATTTGTAATCAGATGAACAACTACTCACACTCGAATGGACAATCTGAACAGTTTTTAATCTGGTTTCGACCACATCACAGCACAAAGGGTGGCAATCATAAAGATAATAAATGTTATTCACTTAAATTTTGATTCTGGCAAAAAGCAGTACTTCTGGATCTTAGTGCTTATTGTTGCCAAACCCATTTATTACAATCTACATAAGATCTAAAAAACACAGTTCACAAAAGGTCTAGAACCAAATACAGCATCTACCAGACTTAACCATGTGATCACTTTGTGTATAATAAATAATGATGATGCAAAAATGTCTCCCAACATGGGAAAAATGTGAGAAACCTAATCATGCAATACGTGATTTTACACAACAAGCACACGGTAACAAGACTGTAGCAGAGCTTCATCACAAAAGTCCAGATTTACCCTGTTACCAGTAACACTGAAAGCATGTCACCACAACAGATGCAAGACCAAATTCAAAAATCATGACAATGCCCCTGTACAGAAAGCTCCCAAGCTCCATAAGGATATGCTGTGTTATGGTTGTTGTGGAGGAACTCAGAGTGTCCTGCACGGAGCCCTGACCTAATGCTCACTAAATGCTGCCCAGACCCAGTGACACAACATTTGTATCTGATCTCACTAATACTATTGTGGCAGAATAAACATATTCCCACAGCCATACTCCAACTTAGAGTGGAAAGCCATTTTAGAAGTCCGGAGGTTATTATAGTAGTAAGACTTAGATCAAATCTAAAAATAGGATGTTTAAAATGTAGATGTGGTTGTGGATGGAATGGTCAGATACTTTTGTATACAATAAAAGTATAGCAAAATAACATCTAATGAGATTGCTAAAACTACTAAAATTAGGTAAAGAATTTCAGTAGTTTTAATATAAACTGGAAGGATAGTGCGGAAACATCATATTCGAGAAAGAAATGTGGTCAGAAAAAAATCTTGAATGATCGTGATCCACGAACGTTTGGTAAAATAAAATCTTAATTAAAATAAAAACAGTAGATCTCACAGATATGTTTAATAGTGAATATAAAACATTTTCACACACACAGGGACTGGGGATTGGGACTAAACCGCTGTATAGCCTTAAAATAAGGCTTATAATTGAAGCTAATCAGAAAAAAGGCTTTAGTTTGTTAGAGAGCATAACTATTGAACTCTGGAGCAATGAAAGAAGGTCATATGGTTTGATGAGTCCAGATTTACCCTGTTCCAGAGTGATGGGTGCATCAGGTTAAAAGGAGAGGTGGATGAAGTGATGCACTCATCATGCTTAGTGCCTACCATACAAGCCTGTAGAAACAGTGGTGATCTGGGGTTGCTATACTTAGTCGGGTTCAGGTTCAGGTTCAGCAATGTTATGTGCTGAAAGAAAGAGGTCAGCTGATTACCTGGATATATTGAATGACCATTGTTATTCCATTAATGTTTTTTTCCCCTTCCTGATGGCACAAGAATATTCCAATTTAACAATGTCAGGATTCATCAACTCAAATTGTGAAAGAGTGGTTCAGGGAGCATGAAACATCATTTTCAAATGATTTATTAAACACAATTAGAATTATGATGCAGATACATGTACCATAGCAGTGATAAAAATGATCCTTCTTTCAAATGAAACACTAATTGATGTTAAGCCTATGATGAAAATCTGTACCGTATTTCTAATCAGGATCATGAGGATCAGCTGTAGTTTATCCCATCTGTCATACACATCTACATACAAACAAACAACCAAACACACTCACTCTTATATGCAATTAAAAATCACAGATCAAGCTAACATACATGCTTTTGGACTGTGGGAGGAAACCGGAGTACACAAGCACGGGAAGACTATACAAACTCCACACAGAAAACCCCTGCCAGGGAAACGAACCTGGGACCTTCTTGCTGTGAGGCAACAGTGCTGTCTGAAAATAAACCACACCATTATCAATTACAGACAAAGCTTCTTTAAATGATGACAAGTATGATTGACAGAAAAAACCTTCGACTGGCAAAAAAACATCGACAATCATTATCAACAAAATAAATTAAGATGGCCACCACATTCAGAGGTCACATCATTATCAACGTAAATGGCTATAGCATGATCTAGTGATTCAAACCTACTATGCAAGGAACAGTACAATATTTTGCTAATATTGATTTATATTCACTATTGCACTAATTTTGTTAAAAACTTGAACTTAAAAATGAATTTACATATCAATGGTAATTTACTTTAAAGACCAGATCATAAAACGTTAGCAGTGTAATAATCATTAGCTTATTAGCTAGCTAGCCAATTGATTTTGTTCCACATTCCCAAACACTTTGGATAGTTTGCCATTTAATACAATTTAATTAAAGTTATTAATTTAGTACAAAAATTACTAACAATAACTCTAGTAGTCTTAATGAGTGCCAATTTTAATCAACAAACACTCCAAGTGTAAAATAGCTGTGTGTTGTGTGGCCTGTCTGTCCACGTATATGTAGCATGGGTACGAGATACAAAGCTGGACAAGTGACCTGTGCTGGGAGTACACTTTGCTCTGTCCCTCCCTGATCTTATCATAGTTGATACTGTGGTTACAGAGAAAGCTGGTAGCTTTGTGGCCCCCGATAAAGCCACTATAACACTTTTATAATCCGGCCTCTATTTCCAGTCAGCAGCTTGCAGAAACTGCAGCCTATAAAAACAAACCTTTGTCCCAAACAATTAAGATGACATGATAATACCCATCATTAGAGAGCTGATGCTGAGACTAAGGATGATATATTTGTCTTTTACCAAACAGACGCACATGTCTAAGGTCCAGCTATTGCCTACAGAGACAGTCAGGCTGCTCAATCAGTGTGGGCAAAGCGTCAGCTATAGTTAGCCATTTTGACGCCAGAGTTGAAGTGCTGAGTGCATGAGCTTGATGCGAGCTGTGATATAGATGCTGCTGTTATCTTATCAGTCTTATCTGACTGATCAGCTCGTCTGGAGAATCACTGCTATTAGTGATAATCTGCATTTTATTTCTTCAAGGCCACTATCTAGCAGAGTAATAACCTACTCCACCCCTCGTTATAGGCACAATGGTGAAACTGGACAGAGAAAAAAACAGATAGGTAAACAACAATAAAAGTCTTATAAATTTTATAGTAAAAGCATTAAATTTTAAAAATGTATTGAAATAAAAGTGTATGTGTTTGTGTTTTAGGATTTTACCACAAATTATTGAGGAAGCAATCAATACGTCATAGCTATATAATTTCCTACTTCTTTATTTTCTTTATTACTCTATTTTTTTGTGACCATATTGTTTGCTCTTATTCTTAGAAAAGAAACTTATTAGCAGAAATACAACTCTGGATTTTAGTGCAAGAGCTTCCAAAATTAACATTTTTCAGGTCTGGGTATCATATTATGCTGTGGGGGCCCTCAATTTTAAGACTATATATTTATTAAGTGCTCAAGACAAGGTTAAGCTCTAAACAAATGGCTTCTCCCTGCTTGGAATGTATCTCCTACTTTATTACGAGCAAAGGTCTGCAGCAGCTGGCACTGCAAGGTCCTGGCCACAGCTATCTTATCTCCCATCTACTATAAATATTTGACAGGAAGACTGAAAGAGGTTGAAAAGAGTATGGGATGAACCCTGCCATTTAAATTCTATAGTTGTTAAACATCCAGAAATTTGACATTTAGATAGTATGAAAATTAATTGGTCATGTCTATAGACTATTGCTTTTTTGGGGGGATTCATGATTTACCTGTTTTTCCACTGTGTGTGCCACTGGTCCTGTTGCAAGACTATAAAACCTTAGATTATGAGCTTTTTTTTTCAGAAGCACAAAAATAACTATCTAATCTCCCAGTTAATGCAAGAGTCTAGAAGCGCTTTTCAGTTTCTTATTCTGATTATTATCATTTTATTTTATTTTATTAGTAGTATTATTTATTTATTTACAATTTTTCATATTGTTTTAAAAAAAACTAAAGATGTACAATGATGTAAAAGAAGGATGTACGTGCATTGCCTTCCAGCACCTTTTTACAGGTCAGAGTGGGGAACATGTATATGCTGCCATAGCTATTGTCCCCAACTACACAATATGTCTATACAATATATATTTTACACAACAATACACTTATTAGTTCATATTGTTTTCTTTTCCTCTTTCTTTCTCTCTCTTTCTCTCTTTTGGAGGTGGGTTAACTTGCCCCTGAGGTACCTGAGACCAGTTCCTTGATTTCGAAGAGATTGAGGATGGACTGGGATTTACACTGCTCCAGTGACATAAAGCTACAATTTTCTATAATTAACAAAAACATTCAGTGTCACTCCAGATGTCATTCCAAATGGGAAATAGGTTCCTTATTGAGTCTGGTTCTTCTCAAGGTTTCTTTTTACTACTTAGGGAGTTTTTCCTTGCCACAGTCACCCCTAGCTTGCTAAATAGAGACAAGCCTTACACTTTTTATTGTTACTGCATTCTGTGTAAAGCTGCTTTTAGACAATGTCCATTGTTAAAAGCGCTTTATATATAAATATAGAATTGAAATTAAATTGATTGAACATGTGAAATGGTTGACCGTTAATTACTCTCCCTGCTCTGGATAAAATCTAGCAAGAAATCTGTACCCTATAAAACACTAATAGTTCATTTAGAAACTATCAGAGAATATCAACCATGACATGACTAAAGGTTGTGTTATCTAGACATTAAAAAAAACATATGACTGCAACACATGCTGTCAGTAATGGTGGCTGTGGGTAGCACTGTGTTTAGTTTGGCCATTTAATATCATCACATAACTATATTTATATAAGAGCCCAGCGCAGTCAAAAATTATGAAATATAATACAGGTAGCAGGACCTTTCTCTAGCATCTGAGTGTTTAATCACCAATTAACTACTGTAAACTATTATCTGTAGCGTGAACACCTTTGGACACTATCACACATCAGCAATCACATAAAAAAAGTGATAAAATCAAATAGTGACCTGAGAGATCGACAAGACGCAGCTAAGTGCTGCTAAGTCAGACAAAGAAGAGGCAATAAGTACCCACATGTGTGTGTGGGTGTGTTATATTAAGTAATAGGTCAGTCCAATAGGTCAGTACTGAGTAAGATTTAATGCATTTGATGCAATAGGTAAGAACCACTGAATTTTCTGTTAAAAATATTTGACCATTGCCAAAGTTCTATTATTACATATTTATTTACTATAATTGAAGTTAAACTAACTGTGTTTAATCCAAAGTTTATTAACTAAAAACAAACAAACTTAAATAATGCTAAAATGGAAAGAACAAATGCATACTGGTTTTTAATAAATAATCTATATATCATTGTTCTATGTGGTAATGTTTTAGGATCATATATGTTTAATATTGAATAAATGGATTGTGTTCAGTAGGGGGCAGTAGTGAGACCAAAATGTAAACAGCTTGTAGGACTGGTTTGATAAAGGAGAAACACACCCACGCACACATGCACACATTTGTGGATGCAAAGGCAGAAATTCAGCAGATTCATCTAAATAATTTATTAACGAACAAAATAAATTAAATCATTTATTAATTAATTTATTTTGTTCGTTAATAAATTATTTAGATGAATCTGCTGAATTTCTGCCTGTCTTTGGCATTTTATTAAGACAACTCGAATTTTAGCGAAATACCAGCCTATCCTCAATCTAAAATTAATTTAGGCTTTGCATCATTTCTAATAATTTTATTCAGTTGATTATTAAATCATTTAATTAACACATACCTTTAGATTTTAACTGGCAAAGCAACCAGGCCTCTAGATTCAAATTGTAATTATGTGAATCCGCTAACAGCTAACATAAACTATAACATAAATTAAAGACCTAAGGAAAAAGAAAGACAATGGAAATAATGCAAATTTACAAAACACCGAATAGTGCAAACATTTTCCAAGTGTATTTTAATTTAAATAATTTAAGATGTATACAGTGCAGACACATCATTCTGTTAAGTGTTTTTATTGCAGTTTAAATCATTGTGATTGCGTTGCATTAGGACCGGCCCAAGCTTTTAGGGAGGCCTTAAGTTAAATTTTATTTATTGTAGTTATGTTTTTACCCTGCAACTTCTTAACATAATAGTGATTTGGGTTTGTTAAAATGGATGTTGCTTTTTTTGTAAACTTCTCATTGTCTATTGACAAAGTATATATAAAAACAAACAAAAAAACCTACACAATCTGTCATTTTATACTCTTGGGGGCCCTGGTGGCCACCGGGGGCCCTAAGCAGCCTCTTAGTTTGCTTATACCTTGGACAGGCTCTGCATCACAACTTGAATTCCTTTATAAACTACCAGGTGGGATACAAACAACAAACACAACAACATACAGATCATGAAAATATCCTCTGATTACAGTGTCGGGAATTTAGCTTTAACTGGCCTGATACGCATCTGCACATGATGCAGCAAACTATTGCTGTGTAAATAATATTTACAAATCTTTGGTGTAACCCTTGGTTACAAGAACACTTGTTAGCCTCTTTATCTTTACAATTGTAAGGGGTCTATTGAATTATTTTACAATCCTTGGCTATAAGGGGTCCCTGACTGCAAGTTTAAGAACCCTTGGTTTAAGGTGTCTAAGAACCTGTTATGCAATACAACAATAAAATATGCCATAAACTACTGTTTATGCCCCTCAATAAAATGAAGGTGTGTTTCTCTATTAAGTTTATGACTCACAGCTTCTTTTTACACTTGCCTGTATAAAACAACTTGTTAAAAATCAAATGTAAATGTTAGTCAATTAAAAAGCAAACAGCAGCTTCTGGGCTTTTTATGAGGTTTAGTTTGGTGTGGGGTAAGTTGTGAAAATTCAGAGATAATGTTATAACAATGCCTCAGGTACTAGCTAATAATATACTTTAAAGTGTAGATGTATACAGAGTTTATATACACACACACACACACACACACACACAGATTTTATATATGTAAAACACACGGACTCACATTAAAATAGTTCTAACAGATATGGTGTTCAGCATGTCATTGAACTGCGTGCATTCCTTTACATTTGTCATTGTTCTTTGTCTTTGTGCTGAATCTTCACTGACACTCTGTTTTAAATATTTGTGAAATGGTCTATAAAAGCTGTGGAAATATAAAGCATGGCTCTGTGTGAAAATTTGCACATTCAGCCACAAAATGATTAGTGATTGGGTGAGGAAATATGGTGTGCAGAGTAAACATTCCAGTTCATCCTGTTGGGGATGGTTGATGGGGTTAAGGTCAGGCCTCTGTGCAGAACAACTGACTTCCATTTCACCCAGAAACACATCATGTTTGAGCTCCATTATCTGTCTGTCTGTCTGTCTGTCTGTCTATCTATCTATCTATCTATCTATCTATCTATCTATCTATCTATCTATCTATCTATCTATCTAATGTCTATGTAATGTCTGCTGTCTCTCCTTTCCTTTGTCATTACCATAAATAATGGTTTGGATTTTGCTATTTTTGCTATAGTCTTAGATCTGTCTGATAAGCGAGGCTTAAACTAGTGGATGCCATGGTAGTAGTGAAAGCCCAAACCACGTGTTACTTCAGTGTGTGAAAATAAGTATGCAGAATCTGTGTTAACAGACACACTATACAGTACTGTGTAGCAAAATAATTATTATTTGCCTGATAACATTTACACTGGCCTACACTGGTGAGCTGCCAGACTCATCAACCCTTGATCCTAAAGTTGCCTATGCAGACTACAAATCAGGCTCTCTTTCTTTACAATAATTATCTCACCAGACAAGCCACTTGTATCCTTTGTAAAGTACAAGCTGGCAAAATCTTGTCATATCAGCATCCACCACCTACACCTGATGCTGTTATCACCCAAAAGAATGTACACCTATTCCCGAAATTGCCACCAGAGGGCTACCAGTTAAAGCCAACAGATTGCACATATGCGCCAATGAACCAGTAACAGCTGAATCTAAATTCACAGTCTGTGACCTTGTCACAATTACACTTAATTTAAAGAGCAGCAAGATGCCACAGTGCTGCACCTGAGTGGCATTTACTAATGAAGGACAGGGAGACTGCCTCAAATTTTAGAGAAGATTTAAGGTTGAAGTCTAAACGTTGCATTATCAGAGGGACAAAACAAATAGTAGACATAGAAAGGGACCAGACATGGAGGCAGGTGCCTTTATTGGACTATGCAGTTTTAAAAAACATAAACATGAGAAAATGCAGACTAGTGATTTATCCAGATGCATCTTGACTGGGTGCATAACCAATTTTATTCCAATTATGTCATTACAGTAAATATGTAATGCTCTTAGTAATATTTCCAGGATAGCGTTCTATCATCTCAGAAATATCGCCAAGATAAGAAATATCTTGTCACTGAATGATGCAGAAAAATTAGTTCATGCATTTATTACATCCAGGCTGGATTACTGTAATGCTTTACTGCCTGGATGTTCAACTAGGTGCTTTAATAAACTTCAGTTAGTCCAGAACGCAGCAGCGAGAGTCCTCACTAAAACTAAAAGATATGAGCCATTGTAAAAAGCGCTATACAAATGCAATTGAATTGAATTGAATTATAAAGGTTATAACTATAATAATCAGTTTAACGTAAATATACAGTTATTAAAGACATAGCTATGCATTCTTTTCTGCCTGTCTAATTCTGTATCTACACTGTAAAGTTGATTGATGCTGCCTATGAGTAAAAGAGGAATAACTGTATTCTCAGGCTGCCTCAACCTCTAAATAACATGCTTTCAACATGTTTTTCCTGATGATGCCTCATTCTTTATGCACCCTCCCTGCACACAATACTTAAACAACTCTTTATTCTTTACAATCTCCTCAGTTCCCAACATGCACTATTCCCTAGGTGATTCTCCTACCAAACCTTACGTCTGTTTTCAGATATTTCGCAATGCCTGATATTACATGCCACTGTACACATTTTCTACACAAATTGGTAGGTCAGGTAGAAAAGATATAGCCAAGTGTTTCTTTGGTTCAGATAACACTTTATTCCACTATATCCCAACATCAGAACATTAAAAATCTGGTGGACCAGTTTGTAGATGCTTTATTAACCACATCAGGACTTACCAACCTGCTCCACGTAAATTGAAGATGGTGCTTGCATCCTTCATGGTGAAAAAAAAACTGGAAAGCTGGATAGACAGCTAAAATCAAAAAAAGTGTCATCTGGGGCTGACTAAAACACAGTACCTGGGTTACAGTATCATCCGTGGCCTACTTAAACCCGTTGGAGTTAAATGTGAAGGCCATCAAGTAGTATCCCCAACCCACCAGCAAAAATGTACAACCCCCTTTTTCTTTAGCACAATTTTGCTGATGAATCCCTTATTATTCCTCAATAGCCTCTTCCCTCTCAGATCTCAATAAGCATGGCCAGTCAGACTGGGTGCAGTGCACCAGATAAACAGAAAGAATGTTCAAGAAAGAGTTTAAGGGTGACTAAAAGACTGGTTTTAATTCAATTTTAATTCATTCATTTTATTTGTATTGCACAAACACAAATTAATTAATTAATAATAATAATTAAAAAAAAAAACATACTATTAATAACAATAAATAAAAAAAACCTCCCTGAGATGAAACTGAGATGAAGAAACCTTGGAGGGAACCATTATCGATACTGTCTATATCCTAACAGAATTGCATCCAGGAACTTTAAGCAACTTATACATTAAAAAAGTTTTAAGATCATTACAACTTATTTTATCTATTTTAAAAAAACCCAAGCACATAATCTACCCAAGCAGCTCAGAATTACCGCTCGTCCATCCTCATTAGCAGTGATCACCTACAACAATCCCACTAAAAGTACGGCATCAACATGGTCCTGAGACGTGGCCAGAAACATTTATAGCTCTGCAGAAAGACAGACAGGCAGAAAAAAAGAAAGGGGACAAACTATTAGGTATGCACTGATAATTTTGTGTTAGGGCAATGTATATTGTGTGCATAAAGCATTCAGGGATTCCAGCAAGACTTACTATGACAGCATAACTAAAAGGAAAGGGCCCGTATTATACTATAAGGCTATAAAAATTGATGGTGAAAGTGCTGTTATTGTAATTTGTAATTCACAATACACTATAAAGGCATGTGAAGGAAAACAGGCCTTAAAAAGACATTAGTGGAGACAAGAAATAAATGAAAACAAAATCACATGTGATAATTTAAATGAACACTAAACAATGAGAAACAAGTTTCTGGGCAAAATGTTAAGACATCACCCAGAAGTCGACATGGGGCCTGTTGTGAAGCAGGCAGTGAGTCAATGTCAGGCTTGCAAGGGTTATAAGGGTTGGGCTAAGTAAGGTTGGGGTGAGGCAGTGGGAACAAGGCTTTGGTGCTCACTTTGTCTCAGGCATAAGGTGTGCTTTCAGTGTCATGCCATCCAGCAATGAAACTGGGCTGTACTGCTGATTATCGTTGGCCGTTACACCTTGTCAAACACCAAGGTTCTCTTGGCGAGCAGGAGCTCTACCACCTGGCCAGCCATGTTAGTAAACTAAGACAAAACTAAAGGTCCACTGCTTCTTTTATATGGGCTTAGGGTTTAAGAGGCTCTCAAAATATAATTTGAATTGAAGGTGGTCTATAGAATCAACAAATGAATCTGAAAGTACAATAAAGTCCTCTGGTAGCAGTAAACTAAAAAATAGTCAAAATCTGTATGCTCATTCTGGCACAAAAACCTCTCTTTTTTTTGTTGCATTTATAGTTGTAGTAAAATAATTTGTCATGTAATGATGATATAACAAGGGTAAAAGCAAAAAAGACATAAAATAAACAATCAATTACAGAGCATGGGTGGAGACAAGACATTCAAAAACACTCATGGCAAAGTCAAACACTAAATAACACAGGTGAGTATGTGATACGGTTGCGGGCTGCTATGCCCACAGCAGCGCTTGGCATAAGGGTGAGATTCTTGACATATATAACGGTATACTGGAAAATTTGCTTTATTTAATGATGCTTTTTCATTTGGTTCAATCCATGATCCTGTTAAACACAGTACATTCATCCGATCAATAAAAGCTCATATTCATTCTTTTACCTCTTTTACATCTAATGATCAGTTGCAGTTTATTTATTTTTACAAAAAACATGGGGGCCCCAGAATTGTCCTAATTTACTTCTTCTTAGCAGCACCCCTGCCTATTACATCTAAGTTTGTTTCACTTTGGAGTAAGTGAAATGTGCAGGAGACTGTTAGATTATTAGTAATACACTTTGAGCAAAAGTTGTAATAAGGTGAGCACAGATCTACCAATGTGAACCAATCTTAACAACATTAATTTTTGTAGAAAGCAGTTCAATGCAATATGAGGTGGACACAGCTTGTGTAACGATTCCGGTCTCCCACCACCATAGGGCACCCTCGTCTGAGTACTAGCCACTTCTGTTAGTACTTCTTGTTGCTAGCTTTATAGTAAAGTATTGTTTGCGAGCCAAAATACCAAACGTTTCAATGTCTATGCTCATGTTTCTGTCTACGGTTTTGGATTTGTTTGCCTGGTTTTTGTTTGTGTACTGAATTCTGCCTGTTTATTGACTACGATTGTAAAATCTTTAATACAACATGGATTCTTTTTAGACGTCTGCTTCACAGCTTGCATGGGTGTTTAAATGCAGCTGCTCCATTTTTAATGCTGACTTACTGCTTTTGTAACCTGCAATTTCTTTTGCAAGGCCTATTTATCAGCAGGATCAAACAGTATCTCTAGAACACATGATAGATTTTTGATTTCGGCACATCCTGCAGGGTGGACTGCAAGTGACTACACTTGGCGTTAGGTATAAACCAGTTTGTTGGAACGACACACTGTGCACTAACATAAATGTCTCACTAGCAGCAGCCGGATGATAAACAGCTCCTGCAGATTGAGATTAGCATCTGTGGAGTGAAGTGGACAAGAGATAGTGTGTTTAAGTATTTGCTTTGTATGGAAAGATTGACAGACAATGGTGGGTAATTTGGTTATTAAACACTTTTGCCATCACTTGTGCAATTTAAGTCTAATATAATCTCAATATATAATAAATAGCCAATATAATGTGTGCACTATGTATGGCCCTTTCGCAATATATTGGCACACAGCTGTCTAGAATAATGGAATTTTGTATGTTGTGCTGTTTTGCTGTCACTGCAAATGTCGAGTGAAATATAGCTCTAGCATGACAATACCATTGTGTTTGTATTTATTTTAGTGATTTATATTTGATTGATACAGGAAAACCTATGAGAACTGCACAAAGCTTTGACCTCAGCACTGTTGGATTAAACTAGCTGAAGACACATTAGATCTTCTCACATAATATCGGTGCACAAACTCACAAGTCATGTTCTAAGGTGACTGGTGGTATCATTTCCAAAGGAGTGAAAGTCCATATAACCAAAAAGACTTACTTAAGGATAATAACTAATAGATAAGCAGAGATAAGTGTGACGGTCAGTGTGGCCATATGCACCTGTTCCAAAAAAGAATTTTTGAGACAGTTCAATTATAAAATAAATAATAAAATAAAAAATTGATTCAACTGATTACATATATAAAACAAAATGTATATAAAAATCAATAATTAAAAATGTGTATAATAATGAATTGTTTTAGTATAATATATATATCTGAAAAAAGTAGGTGACATGCCTTTTATTTAAGAATAGACCAGTTACATGTAAGATATAAACATTTTTTTTTTAGCTTTTTAAATTAAAAAATGGGTAAAAATCTACTCTAATCTACTTTAGTACAATTATGACATGCTCTTGCCGACTACTTGATCTTACTGATGCTGATCAGACCCCAAAATGACAGCCAACCCCCAAAAGTTTGTCAACAGGAAATTTGATGTTGAACACGTCATACAGTTGTTAGATCGTCCAAATAGAAAATCAACCTACACTGAAACCTATTGCAGCAAAGTGAAAATTCTTTGTTCAAAGCACGCACAGTTTTCTTAGGTTAATTTTTTAGTGTGAGAAAAATTATTGACATTTGTGACATCCTATAGATGGTCCTATGCTACTATAGAGCCTATGATATCTGTTGGTTTTCTGTGGCATTCACATCAAGTTAAGATGTCAACTTAATTCTATTATAGTTATTAATGAATAGCTTTTATTATTATATATTATTATAATTATTATAATAACTATTAATAAGTAGGGGAAGTATTTCATACAATCAATTCGACAAATAATGCATAAAAGCTTGAGTTAATTTTTCTTAGGATGTTTAAGGTGGTTCACAGAGTTTATATCTTTGAACTGTTAGCATGTGCATACCTGCTTTTGTCTCGAGAGCATACAGCTTTGTATATGTGTGAATAGTTCAGATTGACATTATCATCAGCAATACTACAAAAAACTAAATGAAACTTATAAAAAGAAATTTGTTTCATATCTTCATTCTACACTATAGTTTCTTAAATAATAAATACATCGAATACATCCATTTTAGATCTTACTAGTACTTATAGTACTTAATTGTATGTATATAAATATATACATATGAAATGCCATGTTGAGGGGAGAATAAGATGAAAGCAGCCCCCCAGACGGCAGCAAGTTGAGAGTAAGTGAGTGGGAGTACAACCACAACAGGGCCGATTCAACCCGCCACTATCATGGACGACATCCTGTCTCACCATGCGCCTGTCGCTTTTTCTGTCTCTGAAACTGGAGAAAGCGTTCTTCACTTTGCCTGAAGCAGAACTCATCTCAGCTGTCAGAGAACACTCTCAGTGTCCCCCACTGCCATTCCTGTAAAGGTATCGGAGACTTCTTTCTCGTCTTTTAATGCAATATGTAATTGATTTAATATGTAGTTTCAAGTGAAAATTCTGCATCAGTCTTTTTAAATACAAAAAGAATATTGTGTTTCTCTTCTACATCCCAAGAGAAATTGAGATAATGAGAGTTAAAATGTCGAGACTACAGGATTAACTGCTGAGACGTGTGTATACACAGCTGCTAAAAAAATTAGCAGTGTCTGTTTGGGTGGTGGAGATCAGACTGTCATCTCTGATTGTTAGGGCCGCCATAACAGATCGAGCGTGTTGCTACTACCTCGTTTCATAATTTGGAGAAATCAGATGTAAGTGTGTTAGGTTGTGTGTGATTACCATTGGCTGGAATAAGGCCTGTGGCCTGGACTTACCGTGCTAGAGGACATCTGAAGGTTTCTGTCATACAGAATGTTGAAATAGTAAGAATGAGCTATACATTTATTGTGTGTTAACTAAGGCAGTAATATTGAATTAGGCAATATGTATATTTTACAGTACTTATGTGCTATACTAATTTATACTAAAATATAATATAGATATAGAATTTCTTGGCATTTCAGGACATTAAAAAATAGTTTGGGTAAATGTTTTACAATGAATAAACTAGAAATAGTTTACCAGCATATGTCCATGTTCTAGGCAGTATAACTACAAAACAACTTTTTATATAATGCTATATAATGATATTTATTTATAATATTATATGTTAAGCTTTTTGCCATTATTTTAATGGGAAACTAATGCAGCTGTGTTAGCATTGGACTATCATTAATCTGCTCAGAGGGCCATCACAGATCTGAAAATTAGAAATATTTCGAAATTTAACAGGTTACACCGAAATACATCAGAAATGTGGCCTTAATAAGAATTATGTCCTCAGACATATTTAAATGAAAAAAAAAAATCATTATAAACCTCTATGAACTTCGTGAAACTTACCCTATTACGACCGACGCGGATGTACAGTTATATTCCCAATAATATTGATCTGATAGCCGTAAATTGAATTGAATATACTTAAATACTATAGTAGCCGGGTACTGTAGATTTTATTGTATAAATGCTTTTTAAAAATGTTTATTTTTGTAACAGCAATTTATTACCCCTTTTATGTGAACGAGGTACACTTGATTATGTCCTGATTAAAATATTGGTTGCTAACTAAACACAGATAAACAGGGTGAAACACTGGAGGTGGTGGCGGGAGGAAGGGCGTGTCGAAGGCGGGCTGAGAGCTGTGAAGCTTTCAGCCATAAAAACCGCTGGACTTGTTGCGCTTTTCTTCACTTCAGTCAAACTCACAACCTAACTAAGAGCTCACACAACTTAACATTTAATCATCATGCTTTGCGATTAAACCCCTCAGTCTTTGGAGTCCCGTTCAGTTCTGGAAAGTTGTAAGGTTTACGTGGGAAAAGTTTGATGTGATTAGTATGGACTTAGACTTGGACTAGACTTAATGGTCCTATTGTTCTGAGCGCTATGGATTATTGAGAAACACAGTTTGAGCGCGACTTTGGCATCCACGTCTAGGTAAGAACCCGAATTAAGCAGTGTTGAATCTCTTAAAAATGATTACTCTAAATATTAGCATTAATACCCACAACCTGTTGTTTGGGCTGTGTTATAAATATAATTTATATTGTAAAAATCCAGTCTAATTGCTGGCTAAGAAAACATTAGATAAACATAGAGAATTTTTACCTGGTGTTATACACAGTTTGTTTAGCTTTAAGACTAAACGTCCATCATAAATACTCATAGACCAGATGCAGTATTTGCAGTATTTGGACGCCAGACAGAAAAAAACAGCGTTGGAAATTATAACAAATGCATGAAAAGGAGATAATTTAAACTGCAAACTATTTGGACTGAAATTCTGTAATGAAATATTAATGTCTAGACTCTGTTTACACTGCGCGGATAATACCGACATTCCAATTACCAATTAATATAATATAAACATGGCGTGCTGTTGCTGTTAAATAAACGTTTCCTTACTGGAGGCTTCAACAATTTCTACAAATCAACATATTGTATTACATTTGTTATGTTATGCTATGTAGTAAATCCGCCACTCTTGTGCCTATAAAATCCCCAATATGACTATCAATAATCCAAAATAATTTAGATCGGCGGATGGGGGAATGGGGAATGGGCTACGAGGGTAAATCTTGCTAATAGTTTTACAGCCAGTACTGCTGTTGGAGGTCTGTACTGTAATAGAAGGTTTAACCGTTTAAGTTTCAGCCCGCAAATAAATTGTAGTCCTAAAAAAACTACTGTCTATCATTTCTATGTCTTGTGCCTGGATATCATATATAATTAATCGAATGATATCACAGCATGGCTGAAAGTTTATCTAATGCAAAATAATACAACACACTGTAATTCATACGTGAAGAGAAAGTTTAAGACTCCAACAACGGCGGTGTCAGTGTTTTAGTCATCTTCCTTGCGCAACGTACAGAAGCTTGTATTACAGTATGTGAGCTGAGATCAGACTTTAGATCGGTTACAGTTAGATTTATAGGGCATATTGATGAACTATTTAAACCTGACTTTGTTAAGCTTGGGTGTTGGAAAGGCGGGATATAATTTATTATTATTATTATTATTATTATTATTTATTATTTCTAATAGACTATTATTTATGCAGTTATTATGGTCTGTAGCTCTCGAAAATAGTTAAGTCGTAATTAATGAGCGCACAGTCTAGAATTTATTTTTGGGAAAAATAACACATTTTACAATCACATATTGAAAGTGGACTAGATAGATAGATAGATAGATAGATAGATAGATAGATAGATAGATAGATAGATAGATAGATAGATAGATAGATAGATAGATAGATAGATAGATAGATAGATAGATAGATAGATAGATAGATAGATAGATAGATAGATAGATAGATAGATAGATAGATAGATAGATAGATAGATAGATATTACTAGAGACTAATTTGGATCGCTGTTTGATTTTTAACAGGACCTCTGGGAGATTTACTGTGATCGATTGGAAAATGGGGAGTAAGACTCTTCCAGCCCCCATCCCATTACATCCCTCCCTCCACCTTTCCAACTACTCTTTCTTACAGGCAGCAAATAGACATAGCTTATCTCACCCTACTGACCACCTTCAAGGACTCTATGGTCTCAGGACGGTGCAGACAACGCAAATGAACCACTGGACTTTGGGCTACACTCACATGCAGGGACTACGATCAACCATCACGGAAATGTCAGCTGCACAGGGCCTCACGGATTTTCGAGTCTGTCTGCCTGCGTTACCGTTTACTGCACACTTCTGTCATCCTAAACAAGAAACTATAACTCAAGTGATCCCGGTCCTACACAAGGACAGACCCCGATTTGACTTTGCGAATCTTGCTATTGCGGCTACACAAGAGGACGAGTCCAAACCCGGCGATCTGTCAAAGCTCACAGAAGGCCACGGCGACCAGAGCTCAGACTTCAATAAACTGTCTCCAAACAGAAAGCCCGCACGAGGAAGGCTACCGTCAAAAACTAAGAAGGAATTCATTTGCAGATTTTGTGCAAGACATTTTACAAAGTCCTACAACTTACTAATACACGAGCGCACACACACAGACGAGAGGCCTTACACCTGCGACATCTGCCAAAAAGCTTTCAGAAGACAGGACCACCTCCGTGATCACCGGTAGGATAAGAAATAGTTCCTTTTTACTTTCTTCCTACAAAGGACATTACTTCAATACCCTGCGCATTTATTTTCAGTATTTTTTCAGCATAAGTTAGTGCTTGTTCATATTGTTATATTCCATTTTGCGCAATTTGTCTAATCCACTTGAAATGAAGATTTAGAGATTTATAGTTCTTATGTAGCGTATCTGTTATAACAGATTTAGATCCCAGATTTATGTAATACTTTGTGATTTGATTCGTGCTCAATTCAATATAGTGAATCATTTCTTGGTGTCAGATTAATTAACATATTGATAATGTCTGCAGATACATCCACTCTAAGGAGAAACCGTTCAAATGTCAGGAGTGTGGAAAGGGGTTTTGTCAGTCACGGACTTTGGCAGTTCATAAAACTTTACATATGCAGGTAATTTTTTTTGTTTGCCGTTGACTTGATATTCTGTAATTTTTTTGCGCAGATAACCAGCTTTTATAAAAATGCGACTAAAACTGTTTACGCATGATTTAGGCAGCGCATCCTCATCACCTAATTTGACTTGACTCACTCAGAATAATAATAAAAAAAATATTTAGACACTACAAGAAGTTTTTGGTGGACATTTATTTATTTATTTTTTTATTTTTTGTTCATCTCATTGCAACAGTTAATAAACTTCTGTCTGGGTCATTTTAGTAGGGTTATATAGACATTTTATCTAAGTAAACCATAAGGGAATAATACTTTGCTTGCTTGCTTCAAATCTAAACAGGAGTCTCCTCACAAATGCCCCACATGCGGAAGAACCTTTAATCAAAGAAGTAATCTGAAAACTCACCTTCTCACCCATACAGACATCAAGCCCTACTCCTGCGAGCGCTGCGGAAAGGTGTTTCGGCGCAACTGTGACCTGCGGCGCCATAGTTTGACGCACACGCTCCACCGGGACTAGCAGCATAGAAGCTCAAAAAAATCCCAGTGCCACATAACAGAATTACTGAAAGAAAATTATTGTACAGACTATGAGACTTAAATAAAGCAAATGGACATGTTGCTATGCTGATTTTTTTTTTTTACTTAAAATGCTACAATGCGGTTATTAAAGATAAATAAAGGAATGTTCTTATAACCCGTGTTCAAATGTAGATGTTTGGTAAAATAAATGGTAGAAATAAAGGTGTAAGTCAACGTGGTTGAATACTCAATGACATTTCGCAAACTATACTGCACTAAAAAGACTATTTTATTTATCTGTTTTTATGTTGTGAAAGTATTGTGAATGCAGATATAAAGGGTTTTGTACATAAACACGGTAGCCGAGAAAATGGCCTATATTTTGTCCGAGCTGCTCCCAAAGCCTATTTAAAGCGGTTTAATAAAACCTACCGCTATAAACGGAATTATAAAGAATTAAAAATCATTTCTGGAACCATACAGTCTATTTCAAGCTGTGCTTTAATGTCAGCCACGTGTAAAAATGGCAAAGTTATATTAGATAAAGAAAACCTAAATAGTTAAAAGTTGAAATTATACTATTAATTATTAAACGTTTGCCTGACATTATGTTTCATATAATAGACAATGTGCAAGGCCACAGTCAATTGGTAATTAAATTGGAGATGCTCAGCTAGCAAGTCAGATACTAATTAATCGCATATGAACAATAAAAAAAACATAATCAAGTTAGCTGAGAAAGCTGATAAAAGGTGTAGGTTTATAGTTGAAAACAATGAATTTTTGTTTGCAATAACAAAAATCCAACAACAGGGTATTTATGTGCTATTTTAACTGTTTATTATTTCCAGTTTCTTTCTTTTTCGTGTTGTTCTGAATATCACAACAAACCTAAAATAGGGTAATAATATATATTATTTCGAAATAAGCGATAATTGGATTTTATAAATTATTACGGTTATAATAATAGCATTAAGAGTAAAATAACCACAAGAAGTTACTGCCTGTAACAAAAACAATCTATAATATTTAATCGACATTTTATTAAAAAATTGAAGTATTATATCATTTAAATCATGTAAATTTACAATAATTATGTTGTAAAGATAATTTAATATTTATCTTGTTTAACTAAAGGGTAGAATTCCACTATGTATGGCAAGTGCAACAAACATAACAGCTGTTGGAATATTTTAACTGCGCCTTAGGATTGTTGTTAAAATCGGCAGGATAGTCGGTTATATGATGCACAGTAATATATTTGCATAAATCATAACCTTTTTACTGTATCGGGTTTGTCTTTTACTGTGTTACTGTACTGTTTTGTACTGTACCGTTTTACTGTATCTTCAATCAAACTGCCATTTGTTGCCCTTCTATAATCTGAGGGTTTATTCTTATTAGAAATATTTAGAACGTATTTGCGGGGAAAATAAATGAATGTTATGGTCAAATTAACAACCTTAATCATCCAAATCTTTATATAAAATATATATATTTAAATGGACTGTAGCACGTTAATGGTTCCGATATAAAACTGACAAAATGAATGAGAGCGCACAGAGACAAGAATTATATAAGCAATAATTATAATTATATATGGATTTACAAATTTAGTAGCCATAAAATAAAAAAATTTAATTTTACTTGCATGCTATTGTAGAATTTCTTGTTCTATTTTTTACTAAACCACATTTTATTGTATAAGCGAAATTGTATATGGTTCCATTACAGACTTTATTAGTCGGCAAATCGACTGGATCAGCAGCAAAATAGTAAATAAAATAAAACAATACATATTGTTAATTATAAAAAACCTTTTTAAGAACGTGATAACAGTAAGATATAATGTTACCACTATAAGAAACTATAAACAAACAAACAGGGAAACAACGAAATATTAGTTCCAAATGTGCAAAATGTTAAGTACTGATAATAATACCCTGTTTAGATAATGTACAGGGACTTTAATACATACCGCTCTATAGCGCTTCATAGGCTACATAAGCACTAGTTGAAATGGTGGCAGACTTTATCTTTTACATTTAACTAGTGTGTGTTTTCCTAATAATGTCTTTGTATGGTGTAGCATTATATTATTCCTTCTCTAAAACCTAAAGGCACAAACTCTGTTATGGCATGACAATGACACATGGGAGTTTTTTAATTGCATACTGTTGAAATTACATTCAAAAGCTCACAAAACATCTTCTTTCAATGCTATAGGCTTTATTTATGAGGACCTCAATACACCCAGCTTTAAAGAAAAACGACCATATTTAACAACAACAAAAAAGATACACAGATTTTAACATTTTCTTTTCAAACAGTTAATAATAATAATAAGAATAAGAATAAGAATCTTATAGTACACACTATAATTTAGTAACCTTATAACTTATAGTATAGTATTTAGTAGGACCAAATTTAGTTTTACAATAACTACAATGCAATAATTACAAAACTTTATACAAACTAATAATTACAATAATTACAAAACTCTTTTCTGTAGTTCATCAATCTCCTACATCATTTTGTGCACACAACATTGCTTTAAATGTGTAAATACTGGTTTAAAGACTTCCTTATATAATAATATGTCAATAATATGCTTGTATAAAGTGGAGTTCATTGTTGCACAGTAAGTGTTGCGTTTTTTTCAAGGACTTGTGGCTGCAAGAAAGGGCAAATCATTACACCTCTTCCACCATAATCAATAGTTAGTATAAGTTGGTGGATGTGATGATATGTTGTGTTTAGTTATCCAACATGGTGCTGTCTATAATGACCAAAATTCTTCTTATTGGTCTCATCGGACCAATACAAATTTTTCAAGAACATTTGTTGTTTGTTCAGTTCTAATCGTTTTTTTTACTTAATTGCTTTTTTTGGCAATTGCTTTTCTTAGATTTCAGATTCACACCTTAAAAGCAAACGTATGGCTTTTTTTGTACTTTGTACTTTTTGTGAAAAACAAATGTAGACAAGTTGAATAATTCATTGTTAAACAACTCAAGTAAAAGTAACAGTACCACAAATTATACTTTATACTATAACAGTAAAAAGAAATGGAAAAATCTATTTAAATATTTTGACTAAATTGTTTGTAATTCATTACTTTCCACCACTGCTAACGCCTGGCTGCTAATCACTTACTTAACAGCTGTGGGAAAAGTATATGTTACCTGCCTGGTTTCTGAAGCTGGTTTGCATCTTGGAATAAAGAAAATTAAAAATGTAGCTTTTTGAAATTTGGTGTTCACCTGAGCTTATTTAGTTAGTATTTATATTTGGACCACATTTTCGTTTTAGGCTTTGATAAATGAAAAATATAGAAGTGGGTATACTTTCTTTGATTATATGTGTGTATAAGTTGTTCGTGTGTGTTTGGATAATTGAAAGTAATCTGTATAAAGTTGAGAAGAAATGTGTTTGTCAGATGTTTGTCCTGCTTTACAATTAAGCTCAATTTTAATGAGATCTTTAAATTATTCAAAGATTTTATATTACAGTTCAATTCAACTTCTATTTTTTAGGCAACTTCCCAACTTCTCATGGGGTTTTACGATAGGGACACCCATTAACAAGGGCAGAGGACATCATGGGCAGTAATTCTGAGCAGCATGTCTGTCCAGTTTATTTGCATAAGGTCTAACTTACAAGGTTTATTGTTGCAGTCCTTTCTAACTGAACTGAGAAATGCACCTGCTCGGTTGTGTGTAAGTAAACTGCTTTACACAAGAAACAGATTTCAATTTTGAAATTAGGTTTGCAAACATAACAGTATTACTTAGTATTTGGGTAAATAAAGAAAGTGGAACAGTCTATTATCTTTCAAATTCAAATACAACGTTTATTTGTCACTTGCATGCTACAGTGAATGCTTTTTTTTGAGGTTGGATACAGCAAGGTTAAAAAAAAAAAGAAAAAAAAAAGAAAACGAAAAAGTTAAAAGCAGTATCAGAAACAATAACAGTAAGTACAGTATAGTAATGAGTAATAGTAATAAACACTAGTAAAAGAACAGAAGAGAATATGGGGATGTGTGCAGGTATGCAACAATATATGCATGCATGCTGTAGGTAAGCTAAAGGATGTGTTCAGCAGAAGGCAAAAGAGAAAAGTGGCCAAAAAAGGATCTCTTCTTTGGAAAAGTAATTCTACCAAGTTTGTCTCTTACAGTTCCAACAAATATAGTTTTGAGATAACGTTAAGCTGCCTATGTGTAATGTGCCATTAAAAATGTTTCCTATTCCATATTTAGTCTCGCTCTTACATTACATATCCATATTTCTGAAAATGCTTTTTACTAGATTTGGAAGCATTTCTTCATGGTATTTGCTCCTTCAGAGGCAATATTAATAGTAAGATTGATGGTGAGTAATGTTGGGTAAGGAGGTTTGGGGTACATTTGGCATTCAGGTTTAACCCAAAGGTGTTAAGTAGTTTAGTTGGTTGGGTTGGAGCTCTGTGCAGAACACTAGTTCTTCTACTTCAAATAGAAACTTAAGGATCTTTGTGAACAGGGGGAATATGTTAGGACGTCCTAGTTTTAGTAAAAACCTTAACATCCTGAAATCCTAACAATACAGCAAATAAACACTTAAACAACCGTGCTTCCATCTTTGTAGCTGTTTTGAGAAGACATACTGATCAAGCAGACCAGATAGACAGATAGATAGATAGATAATAGATTGATGTATGGATGGATGGATAGATAGATGGATAGATGGAAGTAGGGATGGATGGATAGATCCATTTATTTTGATGCTAATGAACACAGATACAGTGGTGACAACTGATATTCCAGTTACAAGTGAAAATTTTTAAAGATAATCACCTGTGGCAATGCATATTTGTAAGAAATGTTTACTTATGTTGATACAATTGTACCGGATGAAGTGTCTTCTTATTCTACATGTAATATTTCTAAGATTTTTAAAAAACAGCTTTTTACAATCATTGTGACTAATATAATAAGATGAACAGAATTAAGGCTATCCATATTTAAATTAAACAGACAAAAATATTGTTATTGGTATTGCTATTATTATAAGTAGTAATATTATTATACTTAAAAACATAAACATCTGTCCTTATAACAAAGAAGACAAAAAACAGACAAGATTTTGCCAAAACTGTGTATAGAACAATTTTTATTTTTCTATTTTGCATTTACTTGTATTTTTATTTGCAACATGTAAGTAAATTCTATATAAAAATACTTTTTATACTTAAATACAATGAGTATTACATACTTTAAAACTTTTACTTAAGTAATATTCTAAAGGGTGACTTTAATTTCTACAGTAATCGTTGGCAAAGGCTGCAGCAGATCCCTGTGACCCAGAATTAGGGAATTAGCAGGTATAGAAGATGAATGAATAAATAAATAAATATAACGGAACATATTTTCCTTTTATAATTATGTAATACTGCCTTTATTAAACCCGATCTGTTATCATTTTTCTCCCCGTCAGTTTATTAATTATTTATACTTGACGCAATAATAATAACAACAATAATAATAATAATAATAATAATAATAATAAACGCTAAACCAACTCGAACTTTTAGCATCCCGTCAGGTTAAGGAAGTGACGTTTTTTCTTGAGCGGAAGTTATGATGAAGTATGCGGAAGTTGATGATGTTTGGATTGTAAAACCTGGATAAAACAATGAATAAAGTTAACTTTTCCTCCTGATTCCACCGCGATAAGGTAGAATTTATACCTCTGTGTGTTACAGTTGTGTTGTCCGAGCTCAGTTTGTATGTGGTAGCGTGTTTTGTCTTTAAATTGATCAGTGTACATTTCGTTAAATGTTATCTGTGCTGCACTAAGGCAAGTGTACAGGCAACTTAAGGAAGTTTCACTGCAAAGTTAGATTCATAGTCAGTAAAAAAATACCCTGAATATCACAGGCACTGATCACATAACAGTTTATTGATGTTATTCAAGAATCCTGTTTAAATAAGCAGGAACAGTGTACGAGAACAGACTGCAGAATGTTTACAGTGTAAGATTGATTTAGAATCTGATCCTGGTTCTTAGATCTTCTGAACTTTGTCCTGGATTTGGTCTGTGTCATGTTCTGGGTTACTTTACTAACAGGATTATTGCTATTTATAGCATATAATTTAGGCACACATAAAAATATGACCCAGCAGGCAGTATGTCAGTTACACCAATTCAAACACTCTCTTTTTTAGAAACAGTTAAAACATCTCGCTTCTAACTAGGAGGTTAAAACAAAACAAAACAATCCTGCGATAAAGATAAACTCAACCTGATAAAAGGGGCGAGCGATATGATCCAAATTCTGTTTCACGATTCGAGTCAATACATCACGATCTGGTTATTCAAATAGATAGTCATCAATAAAATTGTGCTTTTATATAATAAACAACTTAAATACATTAGAAATTAAAAGGACTTCATCTTATTTCATTACTTAATAAATAGAGTAAGTAAAATATAGCATCAACAATTTCCACTGTATATCACATTTCACAGTTATTTTTACTGGTATAACATTAACAACACTCAAATAATAGGGCAAATATTTAATATAAAGTTAAGATTATGTAAAAGAATCTGTTTGTTATTCGTTCCTCGTGTTTTTGTTAAACCCCCCAGCATTTCTCACATGCTTTATGTCAGCTAAGCCACACCCACTTATTTACATGTTTAGCGGTTGATGATTTATTGGGCAGTAAATCATAAATCAGTAAATCAAATATATATATATATAAAAATATTATCAGGCTGGGCAGTATACAAAATTTATTCTGCAGTAACGATATATACCCTCATACTGCACAGCCCTAATCAATAATATATTTCATCAAGGCAAGTTTAGTAATTATATTAATTATCTCATGTAACGTAAGGAGTTAAGCAGTTAATTAGTGCTCAACTGCACACCAGCTAATGAACTTAAAGATGGCCCATTATAAAACTGAAGCTTGACACACATTTCCCTTCCATACTGAATAATTATACTATTTAACTAATGATTCTGTTAAAGTTCATTCATCCAAATCAATTTACAAATCCTTGTGAAGAATATGAGGTTGGGCCTCCTTCCACACCAATTCTGCTCTGGTACTACTAATAAAACAGATCTCTGGGGAGCTTCCAACATGCATGAGCCCTTAGAAACGTCCCAACTTTTGACACCTTAAAGGTGCCCCTGTGTGGCATTCAGTGTTTATATTTTTTTTGTGCACTGCTTTGTCTTTGCAGGGCTGAGAGACAGTCAGGATGTTTGGAGTCGTATGTAACCCCGTTGTTGATGAGCTATGTGAACCGCTACATTAAGAACCTGAAGCCTTCAGACCTGCAGCTCTCACTCTGGGGGGGTGATGTGGTTCTCAGCAAGCTGGATCTTAAACTGGATGTTCTTGAGCAGGTAGGAGAATATAAAGACTATAAACTGCACCCACTGACGTCACTGGATGACTGCAATTCTTCATTTTTGTAGGCGTGTAACACAGCTTCATTTAGCTGGGGTTTGTGTTTAGCCCCCGATTTCCTCTTCTGCCAATTTCAGTGTGATTGGATAAAATTCAGGTAATAGAATTCAAAGCGATTGGGTGAATTTGCCTTAATAGTTGTGACTAAGACATCGCAAAATCATGGGGGAGACGACGACTGTCAGTTCCAAGAGTGTTTTAACAAACGTCTAACCATAAGTGCTTTTTTGGACTCTTAATTAAACTATTTTCTGTTTAAATACCTTAAACAACTCTAACAAAACCCAGTGTATGTGTATGTGGTGTATGTGATTCACGTCTTGTGCGTTATTTTCTATTTCCTGCTTGGCTCCACTCCTCATTCACAAACCGCTGCTCGATCATGCATCCATTTTGACGCTTGACTCTGTTTATTCTTGTTAAGAAATAAAAGAGAAGAGATGCGACCATTTATGACAACGTTTACTTCATTGTCTGCAATCTTAATGTTCGTATTTGTTCTACCAAGGGCTGAAATGATTAATCAGAATTAACATCAAAAATGTCAACAAATATTGTTGTTGTTTGTCATTTGATTTCATATGACTTAATCTGAGGGCATGTAATGGCGCTGTTGCACAAGAATGCAATTCGGCGCTCACGCAGAAGAAACCACGGCACTCATGATAATAATAAGAAAAAAGAAAGAAAAAAAACCTAAAATGGCATCCGATCAGCTCGATGTGGAGCTTTAAAGCAGCTCTACAATCAACACCCCAGTAAAGTACGTTCACCTCACGGATATTTTTAATTAAAGCTTTAAAGCATCTCTGTGTTGCGTTCAGTTCGAATGATATCTATATAATTCCAGCTAGTGTTTACGCAAACTGAGGATGCAAAAAAAAAAAACCCCAAACACATAAAAAGTTATTTATCATACTAATATTATTGACATTTTGCGACGCTGAAGTGATCTACTTAGAATATATATAACTTGATATTTCAACTTATTGCTAAAGCTGAATATTTAATAACCGTATTCTTCTTAATCAGTATAATATTTGCAGTTATTATTATAGACTTATAGTTATAAGACCGTTTTAAAAGCTATAATACAATAGACGTAATTCAATATTTTAACTTGTTGCATAAAATGGAATAATTGCAGATATAGCGATTAATCGTTTCGCAGTCTTGCTTGCATGTTCTCGGTATTTTCTCACCTGAGCTCGGCTTCTTCAATACATTGCTGTAGTACACGTTCAGTCTTTCTGGTAAAAGTTGTCTGTCTTTCCTAGCGTGTGTTGAAATTTTATACCCAATTTTTATTTATAGTTGTTGTTTGTGTTTTTGTGTCTCAATCTTCATAAATCCTGTTCTGGCCAACACATAATCCTCATCGCTTCTTCTTGAATTTTCCTCTCTGGCTCTCTTTAGTTTTAGGTGGGTGAAGAGGTCCAGGTCTAATTGGGATTTTAGTAGTCCTGCCCAAAATGTTGTCAGTGTTTTACTTTAGGAGCTATTTAGCATGCAGTAAAATGTGATTTTCTGTTGTTTATTGGTCCTGTGGCCTTGTAACCATCTTGGACCACCTTTTTAGTTCTTAAAACTAATCTTCAGTGCATTTTCAATAAAACAGAATTTCACCACATACTTGCCGAATGCACAGTAATGGCTTGCAATAGCACAGTTTAACCAGAATGGCGCTGTAGTAAGAAATAAAAGGTACAACAATAACTACAGACTAAGGACTTCTTTCGGATAAAGGCTGTGGTTCGATTCTTAGAAGGTGTGCCAAGGCTAACCATTTTAAAGTCTAGAGTAGGTGTGTAGAATGTTTGCTATTCATGCAGCAAATGTATGAAATTTTTAGATGAACCTCAGTTATAAATATTTTAGTTGGGTGTAATTTTCTTGGGTAGCACACCAAAAAAAAATTGCAAAAAAATTATGTTCAGGTTCATGTTCACAATGATGTCATGCAGAAAATAAAGAAGGACATGTGTTAAAAAGAATGTATTTAAGATGATGCTTAAAGTGGAACCCTAGAGAGTGTGGAGAGTTATTAGATTAGTCACTTTTGCCACTCACTTTGTGTATATTTGAAATATAGATTAGATAATAACACTTTTATAATCAGTTGAAATATTATAAGTAACTTATGTTTAATGCATTGTGGCATTTATGCCTGTAGACTCAAGCTAGGCGATATAACCTAAAATCTACATTGTAATCAATTGAACATTTTACCTCAATTCCGATTATAGTTCGCTGTGGTTTTCTTTGGTTCGAGCTCCTACTGTTGCTTAGTTTACTCGGATGTTTGAAGGTTCACGTGAAATTTACATGCGATAGTACATTTTCAGGAGGAAAAGAATTAAAAATAAACAACAGATAACCAACATGGGAAAATTCCGTCGGTTGGAAGTTTCGATTACTTGCCCAGTCCTGAGTTTTGAAGTCAGCTAGATTGGACGAGAAATGTTTAGAGATGATGGCCAGGTTCCTGTTTTCCATTTCACTTATATCTCCATTGAGGTTTACATTGGTAGGTACTGTGGTTGGTTGTTCAGTATTTTTTGTAAACCATGTCCACAGTTTGCCTTAAGTTCTTGCTTAAATGTTCATAACTGATTTTTACCAGATGTAATTTAAAAAAGTCATTGCCTTATTTCATTTCGTACATAAAAAAAAAAAAAAAAATTATTCATTAACTAACTCGAAGGCTTATTGCATGTTAAAAAAAAAAATTGGTGTGCACATGCCCAACCTCCATGACCTGTACACCTCCAGAGTGAAAAAAAGGGCGGTTAATTTCATCACAGACCCCTTTCACCCTGGAGACAAGCTGTTTACACTTCTTCCCTCGGGCAGACGCTACAGATCCCTATGCCCAAAACATCTAGACATAAAAACCATATGCCATATAACCATAACCATATCCATTATAAACAGAGAGTCATTACTGTAATAATCTATTTATCAGAGAGCAAGGCACAACCTGTACAAAATTCTGCTCTTAATCGCAATTTATGTCTTATATGTCTTATATGTATGTATGTATGTATGTTGCATGTACCAAGTACTCCTAAAACCACAACAAATTCCTTGTGTGTCTACACACATACTTGGTGAATAAATTCTGATTCCGGTTCTGATGTTGTTTTTTTTTGCCTGTATTTGTGTGCATGTGGTACAGGAACTAAAACTTCCCTTCACTTTCCTGAGTGGTCACATCCATGAGTTGAGAATACATGTGCCATGGACCAAGCTGACCTCAGAACCAGTTGTTGTCACAATCAACACCATGGAGTGCATCCTCAAACTGAAAGATGGGTCGCAGGTAAGTAAAGCCAAGATGGATGAATATAATTAAAACATTGATGGCTGCTATTGTTTTTAAGTAAGAAACTTTCTGCCACTACAGATATTTTAAACACTTCACAAGCTTTAATGTTCAAACAGAATACCTAGCAAACCAGATCTAAAAATCCTAAATTACATTGAAATAGACTGGTTGAATTCACTGGCACTTAAGGCTTGTTTTTCAGTACTTAAACGATATTTAGTGTTAGATGTTTAAAACCTTCTGAATTGATATCAGGAATAAAACCTTGAGAGAACAAACTGTTCCAGATGGTGAACAGGAAAAAGCAATGATTGTTACAGCTGTACTTTATAACTTCTTCATGCCCCAGGCAGTCATATACCTTCATACTGATCCAATATTCATATGACGTTAACTAATTAAACCGGATCCAATCCTGACCAGGTGCCCCTTTGGACTGGCATTGGGGTTGTTTATATGATATTAGCTAGATCAGTTGGAAATGACTTGGAAATCGATCAAGCAACTAATAACAATTATTTTGTAAATAAATCGATTATTTGTAACTTCAGTGCTAGGGTACACAACGCCTCGTCATATGATGCATATCACGATACATGGGTCACAAAACAATATATCGTATTGCAATAGTAATTTAAAAAAAATCGAAAAATGTAAAACAAATTGCTAAAATATACAAAGCCTTTATTTTTGGATGGATAGAGGAATAAATAGATGAATATAGATGGATAGATCGAAGAATAAACGGATGAATAGGTGGATGGATGGATGGATGGATGGATGGATGGATAGATGAATATAAATGGATAAATTGAAGAATAAACAAAGAGACGGATATAGATGGATAGATTGAAGAACGGAGGGATGGATGGATGGATGGATAGATAGCTAGATGGATGGATGGATGGATGGATGGATGGATAGATGAATATAAATGGATAAATTGAAGAATAAACAAAGAGACGGATATAGATGGATAGATTGAAGAACGGAGGGATGGATGGATGGATGGATAGATAGATAAATATAGATGGATGGATCGTAGAATAAACGGAATGACGGATATAGATAAATAGATAGATGGATAGACAGATGGATCAGAGCGAGAGAGAGATACTTACTTATGCTTTACTGCCTGGAGATGATGCTGTGCAGTGAAAGCAGTGAATTGTACATCATTGACACAAACCTGTTCAGTACCTGTCACTCTGCCTTAGACGTCTTACACTAATTTACTTGTGTGATCTTTTACTTTTTATTATTTATTTCACAATTCGTAAAGTTTGTTTTACAACCTAGCAGAGTTTCTAAACCTAGCAGGGGTAGCTTATAATTTGCCACCACACAGTCCCTACTTTCGTCTCACCTGCCACTCTCTATCTTGTTGTCTCTTCTCATATGTGTTTGTAGGATGAAAATGAGAGCAGTACATCCAGTTGGAGTGCGTCTGAGAAGAGTGTGCCTAAACCCAGACGAGTCCAGCAGAATTCCCCTGACCCTGACTTACCCCCAGGTAAGTGGTGTCTTCAGGGCCGAAATACTGGCTCTTATCAGGCAGACACTTGTTACAATCTTCTTGTGTTTGTTTTTGGTTAGTGGGATTTGTTTAGTCAGTTATAGTCAGTATAGCTTGTTTAGTTGGCAGTTAAGTGAATGAGGTTATTGTGTGTCTAGGGAGGATCTGCTTGTATGGACCTAAATGACAACAGACACCTCTCTCACACATCCCCCTTTCCGTGCCCTATTAGCCTAAAACATTTGCATTACATGTCTAGTTTTTGGCAGACGTCCTTATCCAGAGTGATACATCTTACTTCTACAACTGTGCTAGGAATCGAACCCAGTTAGCAGTCCAACATTTTAACTATAGACTTACTTTTCCCTATTAGAATTATGGCTTCATGTTGTCCATCCTTAGAGAATTCTATTGTGTAACCTAGTGGTACATCAAAAAGAACTCAAAAGTGGGTCTCCCTCTTTTTCTTTGACTGCAGGCTATGTACAGAGTCTAATACGGCGTGTAGTTAATAACCTAAATGTCGTGATCAATAACCTGATCCTGAAGTACGTAGAGGATGACATAGTGTTGTCGGTCAACATCACCTCAGCAGAGTGCTACACCGTGGACGAGGAGTGGGAAAGGGCCTTCATGGACATCACCTGTGAGTTTCCACATGCTGTGTGTATTTCTATACAAGATTATGCCTCTTAACTGCTTCCTCTGAGTGAGGGAAATGGTTCTATTATCTTAGTGCAAGCTTTCACAAACCAATTCTATTTTTTACATGTTAAAACCTGAGACAAGGTCAGTAAAGCATCTTTTGCCAGATTTATTACTAAAAAAAGATCTAGGCGTGTGACCAGATCTCGTATCCAATGTATCTCTCGAGATCTCTTGCTTTCGTGCCCGATCAATGTATTGACATCCAAGCAGAAGCTGCTACAACTGCCACCAAACAAATAAATAACCGGACGTGGCAAAAAAAAAAGTTTGTACGGTGTTTATATTTGTTAGTTTTTAATTATATTGTTAATTAACAACAAATAAACACATATAATTCATTAAAATAAAACTTTTATAGAAAAGTTTATAACGTACAAGTCGATTTTTCAAACTGCATTTTGTGCATTTGCATTTTGTGTTTTTCAGTTGAATAAAAAATTATTTTTCACTGTATTTCAACATTAAGGATTTTTTAATGATGTAAAAATCTCGTCTCGTCTCGTTAACCCAGTCTCGTGTCTCGTCTCGTCACACCCCTAGTTACTACTATTTGTACTACCTTGTAACTAATGCTAGATATGATGTTAGTCTCTCATCTTGTTGATTCCATACTTTTTTTTTTCTTTTTCTGTAGCTCCCAAGTTTGTCCTGAGGAAGGTGATTAATTTTGCAGATTGCACAGTGTGTTTGGATAAGCGGAATGCCAGTGGGAAAATTGAGTTTTATCAGGACCCGTTGCTCTACAAATGCTCCTTCAAAACCCGGCTTCACTTCACCTACAACAACATCAACTGCAAAATCCCAGCCATCATCAAAGTAAGATCAATCTTTCTTTATCCTTTGACACTTTTTTTTCCTTTCATTTGATGTCCCTACCAGGGACAAAACTAATTACCACAGCTGTACATGGCTGTTATAACCACAAATAGTTAATGTTTTGGGTTGTTGAATGGAGGATCAGGTTCCATCGCTGCCAAGCTGCCACTGTTGGGCCTTTGAACAAAGCCTGTATCGCTCTCTGCTCCAGGCACACCGTTTCATGGCTGAGCCTGGTTCTGACCCCATGTTACTAAGCATTGTAATGAATTTCACTGGGCAGTAATGGAGATGTGCATTAATTTACATACTTGCTTTTAAGGCTTGGTTGTTAAACTGCCAGTTAATGGATTCTATCTTTTTTACTCACACATTGGGTCATTAGTAATAGTCCTTGGTTTCCTGTTTCCTGGTCCCTAGGGACACATTGCTACTTTTAAATGTTTTATTGTAGGCCTTCTAGTTGCGTGAAAATGTCTAAATTTAATTATGTTTCTGCTTTTTTTTTTTAGATCCACACAATGGTTGAGTGCCTAAAACTGTCTGTGACGGACCAACAACTTCCCATGTTAGTGCGACTGCTGGAGCTCGCAATAGCTCTTTATTACGGAGAGATCGGAGCTCCGAGAGATGGAGAAAGAGAAGAGAGTTCCTCTACTGCCGAAGTTGTTGTTAACATTCCAGGTTAGTCGATGTCGCCATCACGTTTCTGTCCATACACTGGGCTGAGAAAGACAACACAATTCACATTGCACAAGAGTGGCGCACAAACTTGCTTCGAGTCTCTATCAATAAATAGATCAATACTTGTTATTTAGATCACAAACTAAGTGTAACATGAGCCAAAAACTGTTAAAAAAAGAGCAACAACTTTTTTCCGAATATTAAATGCTAGTTTAGGTCTTTAGCAGTCTCCTAAAGAGAGAGCCAGTGACTCAACTGATGGAATTTGGGGTCAGAGCACAGGCTCAGCCAGGATACGGCGCCACTGTAGCAAAGACGGTTAGGGTCCTCGCTCAAGATTCCAACTGTGAACATTGCTACTTATGGGCTCTTTAGAAAGACCCTTTATATAAAAGGATGCTTGATGGTCTCATTGTACGTGATTATAGAGTTTGTTATAAGCTCCACACTCACATCATACTTTTTTGTATTCTGACCCATATAACCACACTCCAGAGGCATTTCCTTGCTAGAACTGAGAAGCATGAATACCATTACAGACTGACAGTAAAATTTGAAATGAACAGGCAAAGCCACTCTGGCAGTGGAGATATAAAAGAAAGAAAAGAAAAAAAGAAAAGGAGCCATTGGGTTTTCTCAGCTCTAAACCTAGAGGTAGTGTTTAAATATGGCCACTTTGTATGTTCTCTTTCTCTCTACTTTCTTGTCTGCGCAACTCACAGTTAATCTAAGAGTACAGTTTAAGCTCTGTTCTCTGTTTTCTCTCTTTCAGCAGGGCTGGTCAGTGAGGCAATGGATCCGAATGCACAAGGTCAATATACAACATCAGATCAGTCCCTGCAAAATGACAACGATGATCAGGGCTGGGTTTCGTGGGCCTGGTCCTTCGTCCCCGCTATCATCAATACTGAGGAGGAGGAGTATTATGCTGAGATGGAGAACAGCCTAAACCCCAGTCCGCTACAGTCTTCTCCTAGGGAACCCATAGTTTCTGTAGGGTTCTACTGCACCAAAGCCTCGGTTACATTCAAGGTAAAATAGGAGAAGGTTTTCTGCTTTAGTCATAAAGTTTAGGAGTCAAAATATCATCAATTTTCTTCAGTTGAAATACAATTTTTTTTTTTCTTGTGCAAATATTATTGCTCACTGGCATATTCATATGTCTATAACATCTACACTATATAGTGTAACATTGGGCCATTTAGGCTACAGGTTTTGATCACCAATTTAGATTTCGTGACTGTCTGGCTTTTTTGATGACCCGCTGTATCCGATTTAAACTGCAAAACAACCCAAGGTAGACCTACTGACCAGAAAAGAAAGTAAAAGCGACACGATAATCAGTGAACGCAATAGACGAAGACAAAATTGATATTCAGTATTTTGCTCTTGTTGCAGCCTAGGTGAATGTAGCATTGATCGCTAAGTTTTATATATATATATATATATATATATATATATATATATATATATATATATCTTTTTACATTGTATTTTTTATTAAAAATAATAGAGTTGACGTCATGCACCACTGTCAATTATTCAATGACGGACGACTTGCATTGACAGATGAAAGTCTGATCTGTCTGCTTACATGGCAGACGCTAATGCACGTATCCGATTCAGATCCACTTTATTCACACATACCAATGAGGCCTGAATCCGATCTGAAGATATTGGAATACATGTGTTTTTCACCTGCTTACGCGGTCGTCTGTCATATCCCATAAGTGCCACATTAGAGTAAAAAAAATCAGAATTGGGTAACTTGATAGATGTAATGTAAATGCGGCCTTAGTGTATGTAGCCTTTAGAAGCCTCTAGTAGCCTTTGGAATGGCATCATTTATTTGATAACTATGAGTGATAAGAGGCTGTTTGAAATAACTTAAATTCTCAATGCTAAATTTTATTCAGTGACATGTTTCATAAAGCTAATCAGATAAGATGTTGAGTATATTTTTCCGAACACGTTGTTACTCGTTGTTACTAAAACACTGAGCATTCAGAAACCATTCCATTCCTTTCATAAATACACTTTTGGTGTACATTATTCTTTGTACATAACTAAGACTTGGCAAGTCTTCCAAATAATTCTATAAAGGGTTATTTAGTGAATAAATTAATACCTGCATTTAAGTATTAATAAAAGCCATGACAGCACTTGTTTATGTCTGGACTCCTGAATAATGCAAATTTAGATATAATACAAGTATAGATACACAGTGCAGGCAACTTTTCACAGACTCACTGGAGTAATAGTTCTATTTTCCTGTGGGTGCAAACAGTCAAACTTCTGCAGTGAACAAAAAAATAAGGTCAATAATATAAGCAATTAGTTTTTAGTTAGCTTTTAGTTATTTAGTTTGAATGTAGATATTTGGGGGGGGGTATACATTTTTTTAAGCAGCTAAAGTAAGGTAAAATAAATGTCAGGACCACATTTTGCTCACCGTCCTGACACTATGGTGTCTATTCTGTCCGTGTGTATCTGTTTGTCATGGTTCCTAGAAGCGTATTATACCTGGCCCTAGTTTAAATAAAAATGGAAATTCTCTTTTGATATAGTTAAAATAAAAAATATGAAATTTCTGAATTAATTATTAAATTAACATTCCGAAATGAATAAACATTAATTATGTTTAGAGTTTAGAGTGCTCTTTTTTTTCTTTTAAATAACTGAGCAATAAGGGCCTTGCTCATGGGCCCAGCGGTGGCAACTTCCAGGTGGTGCTGGAAATCCATCTTCCCCCCTCCCCACACACACACACACACACACACACACCACACACACACACACACACACACACACACACACACATATATATATATGTAGGAATATATATATTCCTTATTTTGTAAATGTAAATTCCAGTCTGTTTACTAATTAGTCTCCTAACAGTCTGATAGATATAAATATAACTGACAGATATTCTTTTTTTTTTTGTTTCTTTAGCTGACAGAGAGCAGTTCTGAGAGCAGTTACTATAGCCCTCAGAAAGTGAAGTCGCAGGAGGTACTGTGTGTGGAACAGGAGGGTATCACTGTGGAGGTAAACGCAAATCGTGATTGCAAACTTTTTCTTTTAAGCGTGTTTGATCAGTGGATTTACAGTATATCACTACTGAAATATTCAAAAGCAGATAATGAAATTTTGTGATAAAGTTAGTACCTGTGGGGGCTTTTCTGTTAACATTTTTGTAAAAATGGGGTAAAAAAAAAAAGGTTGGAGCGTAGATAGAACCAGAAAAGTGAAGGCAAAACATTTTAGCTAGTAAAGCAGGTCTTACCAATCTGTGCCTTTCTGTCTTACTCCCTTGCAGGCGCTGATGATGGGAGAGCTGTTTTTTGACTGTCAGATTGGGGTGGTGGGATGTAGGGCTCTGTGCCTAAAAGGTTTCATGGGAGTGTGGGACTTTGAGAAGAAAACCGACAGAAAAGAAGAGGTAATGCTCGCGTGTGTGTGTGTGTGTGTGTGTCTAATACGCTGCCGATTATTAAAATAATATTCACACACTTAAAAACATTACATATACAACCTTTAGCTCATGTACACACCTCATGTAACACTGTAATATATACACACACTGGAGAGTTTTATGTGGAATCTGTTCTAGAATCTCTGACAGTTTTATGTCTTGTGTATGTGTGTGCATGTGAATGTGCTTCGCTGCAGGATGCTGTATTTTTTCACTGTGGAGAGAATCTAAGCTCGAAAGGACTTAGCTACTTGACCGATTCCCTGTTTGACAGTCGCAGCCCAGAAAACAACGACGTTCGTGCTGAATTCATACTTGATGCCAACCTCCACAAGGTATCAGTACACTTTCATTCCTTGTCTAAATCCTGTTAAAAAACAATTTTTCAAACATTATTAATCTATTTATTTCGTCCTAGTTAAATGATCCCGCTAAATAGTTTGGCTAGTATTTTATTAAAGCCTGTAATCATGTACAAGTGCGATAACTTTAATTTACACAGAAATTTGAACACAGGATAACACATTTTATTATTAATTGCTGTACATTTGCTGTAAATACTAATAAGATAAAAGAAAGACAACTTTCTTCACTATGTGATCCTCTGGATTATTTTTAACAAACCCAGACAGCAACAAATTGGCAGCTCTGACGGGGGTTGAGTAAAAATGCAGCTGGCAGCAGGTGTTTCATTTGAGTTTCTCTACAGTTCCGAATGGAGAATCGTTAGTATTTTCTGTTCCATTATGCTGTTGAAGTAAAGCAGATAGCTGTCAAGCTTTCCAAAAAAAAAGCTGGCTAACAGCTGTTATTTTCACTCATTTTTTGTTAAAATGGGAACATTTTTGTCACACCTAGCTAGCATTTTCTGATAGCAACAGACTCTAGTGCTTAGCTTTACATTTACGATGTCTTATCCGGTTACTAGTATGTAGAAAGTTTTTTCCGGTAATATTTTTCACAGTTTGCAGTCTGCTTGTTTTTATAGTTCGTTATGAAATACATCCAGTTTGCTGTCATGTTGTTTCGTTTTTTTTTTATTTTTTTTATTATTAGTATGACAACACTTGCCAGGATTGGGACACATATTGCCATAGGGTATCAAATGATATTATTCAAGCATGTTTTATGATTATGAGGAAATGATGGATCTCTCTTACACTCATAATCCCTCCCGTGGATGTAGAAGTGCTGATTTTCATCCCAGCTGTTTTACATATTGCTCATGTGTGGATTGGAAGCCTGCTTCAGAGGGTGTCAGGAGAATAACGTCATTCGTGAATAACGCAGATGTTACCTCTAACCTATGCCTGAACATCTCTTCATGTTTAGCTTCGACTTATAGTACTAATTTTAATTCTATCTTGAGTGCCTGTTTGTTGCTTTCTATTATGTGTTTTTGTGTAATCTGTAAAAAGCACTGTTCTTATGACAGGAGACGTATACTGAAGCTGCAGGGCTACAACGCTTTGGTGCCTTCTATCTTGATTACCTTTACACATTGGAGACTGAAAATGGAAAAGGTACTGTCCTACACACCCGCCTACTGTTAACTCATGCTCTAGTCTTACTTAGCCAAACAAAAACACACCACCTTTTGGGCAAAAGGGAAACTGACTGAGATTCAAGGCAACTCATTACTGCTCGTTTGATAAATCGCAACCAATCAATGGCTTTCAAAATCCTAAAATCAGTGTCTGTTTGTCTGCCACATCCACAAACGTGTGGTCAATGGTTTATTGATGTGACATCTGAGGCTAAGACGACTTAGTTTCTCACATATTGGTCTTGTCGGTGTGATAAATTGGAAAGAATCACTTCTGGTTACCAATGAATATCTGGGTGGAACTGCTTACATACTTCGCTCAGCCTTCTGTACTCAACAACCCTACAAATGCCAAGTGAAAGTATTTGATTAAAATTATATTTATTTTCTAGTAATAAAACAGTTTTAAGATTTCTACACATTTAAACTAATTTCATGTTTGATAGTTTTTTGCTTTTTTAGCGTAAATTCTAAATTAAAAACAATGAAAACAGGCAAGTAATTTACCGTTTCATTAAGAATGCTCATAAAAAAATTAAGGTTTGCCCGTTTCCCAGATTGACACAGTGTTTGCTTTTTAACAATGCTACACTTTGTCCCCTTCTTCTTTTAGAATAGTTGGAGTTAAACCCTTTCTTGTAAGAATGTGGTATGGGGGTAATGCTGGTTTTGTCCCACGCCCGACTTGGTGACTTTTGTAAATTCTGCAAAAAATGAAACCCAAAACGCGGCTGTGCTTTATGCTGACTTCATTTCCCAGTTACGCCAATGCTAAAAGGCGAGAAGCAGACAAAAGGCCCCTAATCCACTAAATCCAGGCTAACTTTCTCTAGCTGGCCTCCCCAAGTCTCAAGGATTGGGCATATGTTTGATATTAGCACTAATCTGGGTTGGATCAGTGGGAAGAGGAAGTGGTGGTGCTCACTGCAGTTTTATTCTCCTGTTGTAATTCGAACCCTTTAACTCTCCACTTCTAAAACCCGACTTATGTCTCATGCTCTCTAACTACTTGCTTCATTATAGATCGAGCAACAGGTGGAATTTGAACTATAACTGCAGCTTGGAATACAGGGCAGCTGTAAATAAGAGGACACTTGGGAATTAATGACGGAATGAACCAGAGGAGTTGTGCGCTATTGGGTTGATGTATGCTGTAATAAATAAATCTTATATGCTAGTTTATCATTATTATATGTTGTACATGTATAAAAATAAAAATTTAAGAGTTGTGCTTCAATATGCTTTATTATATAAATGTTGTGGTGAAAACTGGTTTTACAACAATAATAAATCAATTATCCTCTATGCGTTTCCAGGTAATAAAGATGCTGCTATTCTCTCCAGGACAGGCATGACAAAATATACAAGACGTACAATACACCTGTATTCTTAAGCTTAGAACATCAGTTGAACCATGTGTTCTATTTTTTAATGATTTTTTGGGCATTTGCCTTTATTGATAGGACAGGGAGAGAGAGAGAGAGAGACTAGGGGGGGGGACTAGAGCGGGTATTAAACTCGGGTCGCCGAAGCGGAACTGCACGTGTTACGGCGCTTTAACCCAGTGCCATTTAAAATAAAGCATTTAAAAAATATTTTTGGTGTATTAATAAGTGTGTAAATTATGTTTTGCCAGCTAGCCTCAATATTCCAGCAGGTCATTGCCTAGACACCTTTTTATCGTTGCACGTCCAATATGTCTTAATAAAATGTCTAAACGTTTTAGGACGGCCTCTTAGTACTTATTTTAAGCAATAAAACTACAGATCATTACAGTATTAAAAAAACTACCAAAAACGAACTACCAATTTTTCGTGAACGTCAGGTTGCAGCATTATGAGCATTTAAATTTAGGTTTAAAATAAAGTGTTTGCTTGTGTAAACAGGTCAAAAGGATGTCTCTCCGACGGGTAAGGTGGACTCTGATCAATCGGTTCAGGAAACATCGATAAAACGATTAGTCATCGGCCCCCTGGATCTACTGCTTCATAGCAGTGCTGTCCATCGCATTTTGAAGATGATTGCCTGTGCCATGGACCATGAGTATGAGCCCTACTACACACTGAAACCAGGTGACTGTTACAGTGCAGTGGGTCATACAAGAGAATTCATTCAGTATGTGTCCTCTGGCTTCTTCCAAGTCTCTTTCTAAATCCCTTGTTTGTGTGTATAGATGTAGTTGAAGAGAACAAGGACGTTCCTCCAGGAAATGAAAAGGACTTGGAGGAATTTATCCCAACACGACTGACGTGTGTAACACTACTGAAGGCTTCCATTACTATCACCATGGCAGAATTCAACCTGTTGCATATACTGCTTCCTGCTGTCTTGGGCCAAAAGGTAAGACACACCCGTGCACACACACACACCAAAGCAAAAGGCTACCAGCTATATTAGTATTGATTTATTGTATTTTCCTCCGCAGGGGTCGGTTGTACAGTCAACTGTTACACAGTTTCATCCAGTGAGGCCACTACCTGCAGTTCGTATGCAGGTAGAAAGGGTAAATCTGGAGCATTCTGTACCAATGTATGGCACAGAGCTTATCCGCACTGTCAGCAGCCTCAACCTGCCCTCAGACAACCTACTGCACCACTGCTACACACACTGCTGTCTGAAGGTAGCTTTTCCTCTGCTGCCATTATTCCTCTGCTGTCTTTATCTATCTGAATAAATGAATTTATACATATTCCAAAAAAATAATTAGTTTTGCTATTAAATTATGACAAAAGAATTGGCACTTTTTTAGAAGTTTTATTAGCAAATTATTAATATTACTGTCATACTGTTTTTATCCCTATTTTAACAGGCAATGATCACCCAAAATGTTCTTGATTACATGAGTGAATATGGTTATAAATGTGGTATGTTCCCCAATCAGTGCTTCACATAGCAAAAACTGTCCTTAATGTTTAAGAATTTATCCCTGTACCCATTGCAACTATTTCACTGAAATATAAAAGGTATAAAACCTGTTAGCTAGTTTGTGTGCTCCATTTGCCAAAGCTGATTCGGAAGACATGACTTTGCACATTTGGACATTTTTTATTTACTTTTTTTTTTAAATATTCTAATAATATCCTTTAAGCCAAATGTTTGGGAGCTTTTGCGTTTGACTTGATAAGAAAGAAACTTTGAGAAGAACCAAACTTACCTGGGTAACTTTGTCCTCGGTGACACCACTGAGTTATAGATTAATACGGCAAAGGGGTACATTATAAAAAAGTTTAAGATCATTCAAAACATTTACATTTACATTTGCAGCATTTGGCAGACGCCCTTATCCAGAGTGACTTACAATATTCCTTGTTATATAACTGAGCAACTGGGGGTTAAGGGCCTCGCTCAGGGGTCCAGCAGGGGTGGTTTGGTGAGGCTGGGAATCAAACCCGGGTCCTCAAGTTTGTAGTTCAACAACTTAACCACTGCGCTACCACTTCCCCACTGTCTTTGAACAAATCTTCAGAAGTCCTGGCTGATTAGGCTTGTTAGTAATCTGGAACTAGCACAGCATCAGGTAGCAAAAAATTGCGAATTGTGTTTCCAATTGCGTTTTTTCTAGTAGTGTTTGCATAAAATATACAACATAATTAAAAAAAACTTTACATATTTTTTAATTCTAAATTTACATAATTAATAATTCACTTAAATTGGCACTTTTAATAACAATAATAATAGAGGACGGGCTGGGCATTGGGACTGTATATGTGTAGTTAGCGCTGTTTGTCAAGCCTCATGAGCGTGGATGAGCCTAAGCAGGACGCGGCATGTGAGACTGAGGGGAAACATGGAGAGCGAAAAACAAACATAAATTTTTTTAAGGGTTTATATTATAATATTTAGGGTTTTTCTGTTATTTAAGTGATATTTATTTTATAGCGGAGGAATGATTTTGAAGGTTTGTCCATGACTCTGAAATATGACATACGGTGGTATTTGTTGTTATAGTAAAGTTAATCCAAGTTTATATTTCATTTACTATATTTATCAAGGCTGAATAAAAAGAAAAAAGTCTGATGATTTTCTGAAATAATTACCTATTTAAATATTTTGTTCATACTGGCCAGTCCTAGGAGATAAAAAACAAAACTATTTGGTAATAACTATCTGGCCAATAATCACTGTGTCTATTACTTATATTTACTTATTATATGAAAACTATTATTAGACTTTAGATTACAGATTATGGAAAGAAGTTAAAACTATATGCTTTTAATAGCCATTTGTTGCCACTTGGTTGGAGGCAGATAGTAAGTGCAATAGAAGACATAGTAATGTTACGTTTGAGCTAAAGCTAACATAAGATGCTGCAGAGGAAAAAAATGTTGCATGTTAATGCCTTTATACTTTACTATTCAGGCATACATTCTTTCCTTCTTTAGTTTTTCATTATCTCTCTCTCTCTCTCTCTCTCTCTCTCTCTTTCTCTCTCTCTCTCTTTCTCTTTCTCTCTCGCTATCTAGGTATTTGAGATGCAAGTTGGATTGACCCTGCTGGATGAGGGCACACCTCCATTTTTACCCATTGTCCCTTGCTTTAGTACTGCTCTCTATGGAAAGATACTGCAGTTTCCCACACGCTGGTAAGGAGCACAAATTTAATACTACTGTACAAGGAGTTAGCGAAAGGTTTTGAGATCCGCCATTAGTTTATGTGCTGCTTTTTGTTGGCGTGTCTCCAATCACCTACGTATTGCTGGGTCTACTAACTAGAGACTTTACAGCTAAAGGACAGGAGACAGTAAGACAGGATTAAAAGTGAAATTCTTGTAAGAGTATGATATCAATATTATAAAAAGGATCTTTTCTTATGTACACAAACCTTCTTTCTTATGTGTAATCCGGGAGCTACACAACAAAAGTTAAAGCACATACACACCGTTCCGCTTTATCTTTTCTTTGGTGTTTGAATTATGCTAGGTCTGATCTGGGTTTGGGCTTTTTATCTTCCATCACTAATTTTTTGCATATTTATATTAGTAATTCCCGCATCGAACATCATCTTTTTACTTTTTTCCTGTGTGTAATAAATGTACAATGTATTGAGTATACACACCTAGTGATTAACTAAAGATTGTCCTTCATCTACTTATGAAAAAAATCATCGGAATCAAAACTTTTGTTAGAAACGGTTGTACTTTTGCCACAAGATCTGTTACCACCTACAGTGAGCATGAAAATGTCTTTACTACCCGTCAGATGAGTAAAGATCTCTTATTTTTCTTAGGCCAAAGAGGTCCTCAGTGTCTATAACAGAGTACCTGTTTGAGTTGCCCAAATTCACCATGCAGGCCACTCATGCTCAGATGTTGCTGCTCCACTGTTTATGGCAAAGTTGGACACACAGCACCGAAAGTGGAGTTGCTCCCACTGTCAGCGATTCACTCATCAATGAGATCTACAGAACACCAGGTACCACCAGACACCATCCATCCATTCATGCATCCATTGTCTATACCTGCTTATTCCTAATCAGGGTCACAAGGATCTGCTGGGATCCCAGCTGTCATTGGGCGAAAGGCAGGGCTAGACCCTCGACAGGTCACCAGTTCATCGCAGGGCCACATACAGACAAACAGCCACACACACCCACACTCACTCCTATGGGCAATTCAGAGTCACAAATCAACCTATCGTACATGTTTTTGGACTGTGGGAGGAAACCAGAGTACCCGGAGTAGACCCACACAAACACAGGGAGAACATGCAAACTCCACATGGAAATGCTGGTGATATGAACCTAAGACCTTCTTGCTGTAAGGCAACTGTGCTTAACACTAAGCCACCGTGACAGACAATGCTTTCTGGGCTGAAAATTCACCTGGTCTTTAATCAATGAATGTTGCCCATGTACCGAGTTTGTTAATTTGGTTTGAGACATCCATGTGACCAGAAGCTCTCGGAGTGGGAAAACCAATCCAAAATGCATTTACGCTCCTGGGTGCAGCTCAGCCGGTCGTGACCAAAGATCATGATGGGGCAGGACGGCATTAATAGCAACATAGCCTTAAACAAATGAAGTGGAGAGGCTGTCACAGTTGACTGCTAAGGCTACTATCTAGTAAATATTTAGAGGAACCCTAACATTAGGCTGTTGAGAGCTGACAACATGATTATCTAAGTGACTGCCTAGTGTGTTTTATATGGTTTTAGTTGTACCTTTATTAAAGTGTGATATAAGCAGCAGACCACACAAATACTGGAAATAAGACCCAGGTTGTCCTAATCTTTTGAATATACAGTATATTTTATAATGAATATGGTTTGGCACAGAGCACCCACTTGACTTAGGATCAAAATTGAACTGTTTTTACAGTGTTAGTATTAGAAGTATGGTTTTATTTATTTATTTTTTTTGTAATTGCTTAAAATTGACATAGTGTATCCTGTAATTGGGTAAAAAGAAATCACGAGGACAGTTAAATCAGGAGGACATAAGTTGCATGGCTGATAGGAGGCTGATACAAGAGTTAATCAAATCAAATTATACAATATACAGGGGGAAGTGATAGCGCAGTGGTTAAGGTGTTGCACCGCTGATTGGAAGAGACGGGTTCAATTCCCAGCACAACCAAGTTACCACTGCTGGGCCACCGAGCAAAATTTGTAACCTCCAATTGCTCAGTTGTATAAAGGAGAAAAATTTGAGTCGCTCCGGATAAGGGCGTCTGCCAAATGTCGTAAATATAAGTATATTTACATTGGTATTATAAAAATGGTCCACACTCATGTAGAAAACAATGGCGGATGACCAGCACTTTATTCAACTGAAAACGCTTTCCATCTGTGCCTTCTTTAATGATCTAAAAATAGGAAAATAACTTGTGAGGCAATCTAGTAAGTATGGTGGACATGGTAGACATACTGCAGGTCCTTGATTGTTGCAACAGCTCTATTTTAGATGTTTAAGATGTTAAGGAGTTGAGCATCATTGTATAACTAGTGTGTGTGTCTTTGGTGTTGCTGGCTTTACACTTGCACTCGTTTCCGCTGAAGTGCCTTGTGACACTTTCCATATGGCAGACCTCCCTAGAAGAAAGTCTTTTTTGTGGATGGATGTTAAACTCTTCCAGCTTTCTGCTCTCAGTTACTTCAGTTCTGGAGTTGTTTCCCATAATTCCATAGGTGCTTTTTTGTAGGTTTAATTCTCACATACTTTTACTAGCTTATTTTTTGTACAACCTTCTAAATGAGGTAGACGAAGCAGCAGTAGAAGATACATTGTCATGCTGCAGTTTATAAGCTATTTATCGATCCAAAATGGTAATAGGGTGTCATGAAACTTTAAGTGGATTTAATGTCCAACAGCAGGTTTAGTTTTTCTCTTTTTTTTATTAGAATATTCCATGTTAAACCTGTCATTTTTAGAGTTACATTTTATGCCTCTATATTTTACAATACAGGGGCAATATAGTTTTTGCAGTCGGGCCCTTTAGGCTGTCTCTCAGGGAGGACAATGGATTGCAGACAATGGATTGCAGTCCTTCTAAATAAATTCTATATATATATATATATATATATATATATATATATATATATATATATATATATATATATATATATATATATATATATGTATATATATGATAATATTAGGTAATTATGCAAGGTTTTAAAATTACCTTTAACGCTTTTTACTGTAATAAAATATTTAGTTAGAACCAATCATTTGTGCGATCCCTGCTTCTCCTTCTGTTATTCGTGTGTAATAAGTTTAACATTTCTTTCATTAGTCACAAATTAGTTGTAGAGTTACACTATAATACCAAACGTTTCTGGCCACCTCACCATCAGATCCAAAATGTTGCTACAAATTTGGAAGCACACAGTCTTCTAAAATGTCTAGAATGTTGTTGCATTACATTATTCCTTTATTGAAACTAAGGGACCCAAACACTTTTTCAGCATAACAATGTCCCTGTGCACAAAACCCCTTAGTCAAATTAGGACATGGTGTGTTTCCTTTGGGATTAACTAAAACACTGACTACCCCAAAGACCTCCTTAGCTAATGTTAATGTTATGTTCAAATTGGAGTTCACACGTCACGATTTGTAAAGTCATCAGATCACCGAAAGGCTGTAGTCAAATCCACCTTTGTCGAGTCCAAGACCAGTCAAGAAAGAGTCTAAAAGCTAAATTCAAGTCTAGATGAGGCAGTCAAACCAGAGACAGAAAATGTAATTTAATGTTGATAGTTTATGTGGGAGACAGCATATCTTCTATTTTAAAATGATAATTTTGCATTATTATTATTTGTAATAAAAATAAATAGAGTAGTATAACAACACTGTAGGATTAAAGTAGGTCGTTTTAATCACATAAGCTTTTAGAAAAAAAAAAGACAAAAACATTAAAGCAACATTGTAAAGGACATCTTTAAAGACTAATAAAAACATCAGAAAAACTTGAGGATATTAAAGTAAAATGGCATTGGGAGAAAATTGCTTAAAGTCATGAAATCAAATGTAAAGTGTTCATTTAAGGGTTAGCTATAATGCACACCTGGTAATTGCTGATCACAGTTGCCCTCTTCAAGTGCTACTGAGCTTTAAATTATGGCAAACCCATTCGTAGTTAATGTTTTCATAAGTTTATAGTTCATTTCAATAGATATCAATAGATATAACATAGAAAAATGTAAAAGGTGTGACACACAGATGTGAACACTACGTTTGGTTTTATAACTGTAAGTTATTTAGTCACATAAGATTGAGGTTTAAAACATGTAATCCAGAGAAGGTTTCTAAATTTGCAAATATCGAACGTCACACAACTTTTTGGGTCAAAAATCGAATGGGACACGGGTTTTAGAGTCTGTTTACTAACGAAGGTTTTATTGTCCTCTATCTTTCAGTCCTACTTTCTAACTTCATGAAAAGTCACAAATGTTAATTATGTTTGGGATAGAACATATCCGCAGTTAACGTTAGCTAGCTCCCGGCTCAACTTACCCCTCTTTGTGGTGTCTTACAAGATAGGATATTGTCCTACATGTTTCAGAAATATAAAACTTGTGTTATGCCGCTTTTTTGCCTACATCGTGTCCAGGATGAAATGCCAGCATATATGAATGTCAATACTTGATAGATTGTGGATTAAAGCAGTGATGTTACTCGTTATCTAAACAAGCAGGCTTCATCAGTGTTTTGGGGAAAATGCATATATTGATGGACTAGTTTGAGACCAACTACAACATTTGGTTAGACCAATGACCAAGTCTGAGACAAGTGGGAGTGCAAATACTAGACTCACTGTTGTGGTCGCACTGCACGAATATCTTGGGTAACATTCAGTTGCTACTGTATTCACATGCACAATAGGTTGGTGACAGAACATTACATACTGCGTGACTCTACTATAGGAAGAATCGCCAACTAGTCAGTCTGGTCTGCAAACTGCATTTCACACACAGACTCAAGCGAGATGTGATAAGGAAATAATGTACGCATGAGAGAAAAGTTATCGTGCAAGACTGGAAATGTATCAAAATGGTAGCCTGCAAGAGACTTGTGAAAAATAACAAGGGAAAAAAAGGGAACTGAAGCCATGCTTGCTGATATTGTGGTCCATAACTCCTCCCCAAACTTCCGCTGCCCTGTATGTTGGTCTGTCATTGGTTGCAATTTTTTAGTCAAAACCCATTTTACACTGCCGGATTTTGACTAATATATCACGGGCCTCAGCGATTCCTTGCCGATTCCCCAGAACCGCGTCTTTGATCAGCAATTTGCCTCTGATTTTCAGACATTCCTCTGCGAGTTTGCAAAACCTGTCGACGAGTGGAAATCAGGGCTAAAATTGTGCAGTGTGAACTCACCTTTACTAGAAAAATAAAGTTTAATCTAACAACGAAATCTGAAACATGATGTGTAAAATCACATATGTTTGTAATAGCCAAGTGTCTACAAACTTTTGGCAATATAGTGTAACAATAGTAAAGCACTTTCCACCCACACCTGGATTGCAGCCCATAAATAATCAAACGAACATTTCTTCAGCCATTTTCCCACCTGTTTTCTGATCAGAGGCATGAGTTTGTAATAATGTGTGCAAAAAAAAAAATGCAAGGTTCTTTGCTTTCTGTCTCAGAAAAGGCCAAGTGGTGAAAATGTTCTTGCAGATGTTCCATGCATGTACACCAGCTCATACATGGGCTCTGCGTAGTCCTTGAAGTAGTTGTTCTCATGGCTTAACATGTGTGTGGGTGTGAGGGCTTGTGCATATGACTGAGCCAGCTGTTGGGGTCTACCCGCCAACTGTTTGATGAGTTTCTTGATCCCGTCCCAGCTGTATGTTCAGCCACCTGCCCTAATGCATGCACACACACACACACACACACACACACACACACACACACACACACACATACACACATTGACACACACAGAGTTGGTCAAATAACCTTCAATCTAACAGCCCTAGTGGCTAAAAAAGTACCCAGAAATGGAGAAAAAGAATCTTTATCCTTCATGGTTTAAATCGGAGGGTGATATTAGATTTGTTAGGTAAAAAAGTGGAGGTCATTGGGAGTTCTGTCTATCAGGTCCTGCTGAGTTCCCCTCTCCCCCCTCTCTCTTCCCAGTGCATGTGTGAGGAAATTAAATGCTGAGGGCCTGTGGGTGGACTGGAACAGGTGATGTACGTTTCGGCTGAGCTGCGAACTCACTGTAACATTCTACCCCTCATGGGGTTTGACGGGAACGCTGCCTGAGAGGGATGATTTGATGTGAGTCGTTTAAGCATTATTCCTTCGGCTATTTGGAGTCGGCTTTTAACACGCAGCTAACATCGGCCCATCATATGAAGCCACAAATTTACCCACAGACAGAGGGACAATTTGTTTCATTTAGTTTTTTGTGTGTTTTTTTAGTTTTGTCTGTGTCTTTTTCTAAAACATTCAATAATAATAATTATTATGATAATAATAATAACTAATTTCATTTAGGACGCCTTTGAGATCACTCACGTTCACGTTGCATCAAAAGAATAATAGTACAATAACAAAATATATCATTTGAATTGAGGTAACGAGTCTCAATAAGGGATGTCGATTGAGAGAGAATTCCAAAGACGAGCAGCAGCACGGCTAAAGGCTCCATGACCTGAGAGTGTGTAAAGTATAAAGAGTGTGAGAGTGTGAGGAGCAAAGAGTGGAGAGTCATACAGTGTGGGGCTGTATGAGGTCTGAAAGGTAAGGTTAAGCGAGGTTATGGCGAGTTTTCTAGGTGAGAAGTTGAAGGCCAATGCAGCTGTTGAAGAAATGGTGTAACATCTTGTATAGATGACGTGCGGGTCATCATACGAGCAGCAGAATTCTGAACGAACTAAAGTTTATGAAGAAGATGGTGTGGTAAACCCAATAAAAGAGAGTGACAGTAATTAATGCGAGAGGTGACAAACGAGTGGAGAGGAATGGCGATACTGTGAGGGGTAAGAGATGGACGGAATAAAACGATCTGCAGACTGGCTTGTTATCTAAATGTGTGTAAGGTGTAGAAATCCGTACGTAGATAAACTTAGTTTACTTTAGTCTACATGAACATATCATTTAACACAGATTTAAACACTCTAGTGATCAGAACATCATGTAAGCAGCATTTTTTATATCTTTTGGAATAACTGAATAATAATAAGGATGTAACCCTATGCATTTACAGCACATTATGGTCTGTAAGTGGGCTTTGCAAATGCACTCTTGTTGGACAAAAGTATGTAGACACCTGTCTATAGCCCCCCATATGTAGGCCTTATTCTGATTACAGTTAGTTTAAAAAGTCCAAGCTGAAAAAAATTCATCATTTTTTTTGTTCTGTCCACTCCTTTTTAATATCATAGCATGTACTAAATAAAAACTTACCCCTGATCTTAGTCTGAGTATTTTGTGATCCTGAGTTAAGTGTGTTGTCCATTTGTGCAGGACATTAGAACTTGGTGATGCAGCGATGGATGTAAATATTGTTTGTATGTCTGTGTGTGCAGGTGTAAAATGCGTGCCCACTTTAGAAGTATCGGTACAGAGTGTGGAGCTAAAGGTGTGCCAGAAGGCCATGCTGTGGTGTGCATCAGGAATGTTGGGAGCGGTCACGGTGTGTTCCAGGACCCAGGGTGAGTACAGTTAAAGACACTTTTTTATAGTTTGCTCTGAATTATTCTCAGGTGATTTGCTCCAATCTCTACCTTCTTTAATTTATTTAAAAGATCTTCTCTTTCTTTATCACTTTTCCCGTATTCAGTAGTTCCTTTGGAAGTTTATTTTTTTTAATGATGGATGGAGTTTATATTTTTTTTCTTGTAGCTGTAAAATATGAAGTGTTATAACTTTTAAAAGTTGTGCTTTAGGTATAAGTGAGCGCCAGAAGGAGCAGCTGGTGGTTGTGCTGCAGGGCCCAGCTGACACCCGAGAGTTATACAGTAGACACTGGCTGTCTGAAAACCGCCGTCCACAGTCTCTTCTAGCCCCAGACCTACTCACCTTCTCACTACAGATCCCTCAGCCCTCCGGAGACTGGCATAACTCTGGTGGGTATATATCTTTATTTTATTCAATAATCCATTATCACTTTTAAATAATAGATGGATGGGTTTTTCTGTTTTTCTCTCCTATTCATATATCTTTTTGCATACCCACACACACACACACACACACACACACATTCAGTATTTTGCTCTTCGACATACACATCATCAGTGCTGTCCAATCTCTCATTGAGAGTTATGTCAGCATGCTGCTTTAATGTTCCAGGCTGAAATCAGAGATGCTGTATCTCAGGGAATGTGAGAGGGCACTGACGACAGATTTATTATAGCTCACAGGAATCAGACACCACCATTATAGGCCCCCAGATCATCAGACATGTTACTCTCTTTTTATTTTACATTCTCTCTGCTCCTTAAAGATGCACAGGGGACGGAATAGAGAACTCTGTAATATCCAGCCTGAAGCACCTTATGTCGATTCTATAGTAAGCATGTTGAGGATCCGGTATAACTTATTGGATTTGTGGGTTCCAGGACAAAGCTACATACGTACAGGGGGTTTTGTCTGCAGAATAACCCAGTGTGTTATTCAAGGACATAGAAAAACAGGGGCTGCAATGCTGGGATTTTAAGAGCTAAACAGGTCATAAACACACAATATCGTAAGGCTGCTGAGTGTAGATGCTCCTATGAGATCCTTCCCTGTGCATTTTTGGTATTTTTGTGAACGTTTATTACTTTTCTTTTGCGAGTTATTAGCTATGTAAAGCTACTTTAACTGCCGCTTTAGCTCTCAAATACGGCTGAGGACATGACGACATAAAGTAATCTTTCTCGTAGTTCTTTATTATTATATATATATATTTAAATTGTCAAATTCCTTAGAATTACTTTTAAAATCCATTCCATGAAACAGTTTTACTGTATTGTCTTTATTGTTTGTCTATATTAGCTGCTTATTAGAGAATTTTATAGTTTTTCTATCGAGTTGAATTTACATTCGCAGCATTTGGCATTTAGAAAGCTCTATATCCAGAGCGACTTACATTTATCTCTTTTATAAAACTGAGCAATTACGGGTTGTTAAGGGCCTTGCTTAGGGACTCGAAAGGGGAAACTTGGTGGTGATAGGAATCAAACACCTATCTTTCAATTAGCAGTCTAACATTTTAACTACTGTGCTACCACCTCCCTGTAATCAAGTGCTTTACCTAGTCTGAGTTTATGTATGCCGAAGTCTGACTCATTCCTAATATCAGGTTAAGGGTCCAAAATTGTATCAGGTGCGGGTGTGTCAGCGGCAAATTTAAATAAACCTCAGAGATCTTCTTTTTATGGTTGATTTGGCATGCTGAATACACAAGCCTAATAATTCAAGTCGAGCAGCTTCTATAGTCATTTTAACCATATTTGGCAGACGTACCACCACCGGCATTACGCTAAATAAAATAAAATAAACTCAGCTGAACAGCAAAATAGCGCTAAGGAGGATGCCTTGTCCCAGCCACATAAGGTGCATAGTGTGCAACCTGGTACAAGCAATGCAGTACAAATAATTCAATTCAATTCAGTTTTATTTGTTTGGTGCTTTTTACAATGGTGATTGTCACAAAGCAGCTTTACACAATTGAAGAAATTATGAGATAAAATGAAACAGAAATCAGTTTGTCCCTGATGAGCAAGCCGGGGGCGACGGTGGCAAAGAAAAACTCCCTGAGATGAGATAGGAAGAAGCCTTGAGAGGAACCAGACTCAACAGAGAACCCATCCTCATTTGGGTGAAAAACAGGTAGCAGGAATTATGTGGTTACATTGTGTGTGTGTGAACAAAATCAATCATTAAATCATTAGTCCTTAAAGAGCAGCTGGAACGTCTTTATGGCGAAGTGGGTCGTCCTAGGTCACCCTGGTGATGTATCATCCGCTGGGGCAGGTCACAGGGAAGGGTCCAACAGGTCCAGGGTGGAGGTGGGGTCTGGATCACCGGCAGCTCCGTTGTGGCGTATGTAACTCAACAGTGAGAGAGAGAGAGAGAGAGAGAGAGAGAGAGAGAGAAAGGGAAAGGAAGGCAAAAAGAAAGAAAACAGTTAAGTGACAATGTAGTCACACGGTTTGGAGTGATTAAGTGAATAATGTGGAGTGCAAGGATGGGGACTCCGGCAAGACTAGGACAGCATAACTAAAAGTTGAACCAGAGGGAAACACAGACATGAGGGCTCCCTGATATGTTAAGCACAACCAGAGCGCTCTCATCATCAATCAACAGCGTGATCAATAAGAAGGGGGAAGACAGCATCTAAACATACCAGATCACCATAATACTCAACACCCATGAGTCCCCCAGATCTGCTCCTGTATCTAAGGGAAATTAATACAAAATGCTTGATTAAATAAGTACGTTTTTAACCTGGACGCTGAGACTGTGTCTGATTTTCGAACATTCATAAGGAGGTTATTCCATCGCATTGGGGCTCTGTAAGAAAAGGCTCTGCCCCCTGCTGTAGTTTTTATAATGCGCGGGGTACTGACAGGCAGCCTGCATCCTTTGATTGAAGTAGGCGTGACGGAACGTAAGACACTAGAAGTTCGCTTAAGTACTGCGGTGTGAGACCATTTAGAGCTTTATAAGTTAACAGTAGTATTTTAAAATCGATGCGGTGTCTCACTGGGAGCCAATGCAGTGTGGATAATACCTTTTAGTTTTAGTAAGGACTCTTGCTGCTCCGTTCTGGACTAAGTGAAGTTTATTAACGCACCTAGTTGAACATCCAGACAGTAAAGCGTTACAGTAATCCAGCCTGGATGTGATAAACGCATGAACTAATTTTTCAGCATCAGTAAGCGACAAGATATTTCTTATTTTAGCGATATTTCTAAGATGACAGAACGCTATCCTGCTAATATTGTCGTAACATGGGCTTCGAATGAGAGATTGGAGTCTAAAATCATCACCCAGATCTTTTAGTGTTGCACTTGGTGAAAAACAGAAAGACTATCTAGGGTTAAGGTGTGATCAGGAAGCTTACTTTTAGCTACCTGTAGTCATAGAACCAGAACCTCCGTCTTGTCAGGGTTAAGCAAGAGGAAATATGCATAACATCCAATCCCTTATTTCCTTCACACATTGCTCAATTTTATTAAACTGGCCTTTCGCTTCAGGCCTTGATGAGACGTGTAACTGTGTGTCATCAGCCTAACAGTGGAAACTGATATCATGCTTACGAATTATGTTTCCCAGAGGCAGCATGTAAAGAGAGAGAAGAAGTGGGCCTAAAACCGAGCCCTGTGGAACACCATACTTTACAAGGGAGCACGCAGAGTAATCACCATTTAAATCAACAAAACTGGTAACGATCGGTTAAAATAGGACCTGAGCCACGCAGGAGCTGTTCCTTTAATTCCTACTAATTTTTCTAATCTGTTAAGAAGAATATTGTGATCTATGGTGTCGAAAGCCGCACTAAGGTCAAGTAATATAAGCAACAAGACACAGCCTTGATCGGATGCCAGTAAGAGGTCATTAGCTACTTTGACCAGTGCTGTCTCTGTGCTGTGGTGAGGCCTGAATCCTGATTGATAAAGTATTGTGTATGTTATTTCTGTGTAAATATGAACATAGCTGCTGCGCTACTACCTTCTCTAGAATTTTAGAGATAAACGGAAGGTTAGATACCGGTCTGTAGTTTGACAGCTCATTTTGGTCAAGGTCAGGTTTCTTAATTAAAGGTTTAATCAACTGCTAATTTAAAAGATTTGGGAACATACCCACTGCTGAGTGAAGAGTTATCTATTTTCAACAGGGGTTCTGATACTGCCGGTACAATTTGTTTAAGAAAGTGTGTTGGTATAGGATCTAACACACAAGTTGACGATTTTGTGGAAGAGATGAGTGTGATTAGGTTTTTCTCTTCCAGAGGAGTAAAATTTTCTAAGTTCTGATCTGATGCGGTTAGTTTATCATCAGAATCATTCGAAAGGTCCGGTTTTAAAGCGTGAATTTTCTGCCTAATGTTTGCAATTTTATTATCGAAAGGTCCGGTTTTAAAGCGTGAATTTTCTGCCTAATGTTTGCAATTTTATTATCAAAAAAGTTCATGAAATCCTCACTGCTGCATGCAGTTATGGGGCAGATTTCTGCGGTCGTCTTATTCCTAGTTAATTTTGCGACGGTGTCAAATGGAAATCTAGGATTATTTTTATTATCTTCAATAAGGTTAGAAAGATACGTTGATCTAGTTTACACTAAGAGCTTTTTTATAAGCTAGAATTCCCTCTTTCCATGCTGCCTGGAAAACCAACAATTTAGTTTGGCGCCATTTACGTTCTAGTTTACGGGCGCTCTGTTTTAAAGAGCGCGTGTGTTCATTATACCATGGAGCGAGTTTCTTATCTTTAATTATTTTTCTTTTAACTGGAGCCACGTTATCTAACGTATAGCGGAATGCGGCATCTATATATTCAGTCGCCTGGATAAGCAATAAGCAATACAATAAACACTCCAGACAGATGCAGAAAATAGTGCTGACCGAAATACAGACTATATTGTGCAAATGGCTTGAGGGAAGTAACTGTTACACATTCAGACTGTGAGGGCTCCAGTGCTACGGTACCTTTAAAAGAATGGCAGGACATTTTTTTTTTCAGTAACAAATGTATGAGTGTGAGAAAGTCAGTCTCCCCAACCGCCTCAAAAACCTTTGTTTCTGCTTCAGCCCCTTCCTTCACTGATCCCTGAGCTGTCTCGTGTGAACCCCTATATCACGCATGAACAACTTCTGCTAGAGCTATTGGTCTAGTCACACATGACTGCTAAAATTAGGCTGAAACCCCTGGACGAATCAGGGTTTTACCTGCAATTTATTTTGAGTGTAATCAGAGTAATGATGTTAGAGACCATTTGTCTGCTCCTAAGGTAGAATCTGAAGCGAACACCTAAATTGGTGGCATGTTAAAATAATGTTAATAAAATAATGGGGAAAGTGGTAGCACAGTGGTTGAGGTCATGGACTGCTAATCGGTAGATCGGGATACAATACCAAACGCCACAAGTTACCACTGCTGGGCCCCTGAGCAAGAATTATAACCCCCCAATGCTCAGTTGTGTAAAAGATCAATGTAAGTCGCTCTGGATGAAGGCGTCTGCCAGTGTAAAGTAATGTAATGTTCAGTAAGTGCATTTTATGAATGCACTCCAGTCTATAGTATCTGAGTTAGCGTACCCTCGGTGACACGTTAGAATAAACTAAGAGGTGCAGATTTTTAGCTATTTTTAAGATTTTGTTAGGATGGATGTCAATTACAACAAGGGTTGATTGATTAGGGGAAAGTTAATCAGCAGTTACTGTCATTAGTTATCATTACTTTTTAAGTTCATGTTTGTTTTATGGCATGTTATAAAGCATTTATCGAAATTGTGTGTCACCTGTATATCACAAGTGTACATCACTTTAAATCATCTCTGTCTAAAATGTGCCACAATGTGCCTTTTTTGACATTGTTTCGCTTTAGCGAGCACCACATACCATTAGGGATCCCCTGTGGGCAAAAAATAACAGATAGATTTTGACTCTAGGTTATGCAGTATCAAGCTTTCGTTCCTGACAATTTAATTTTACACATAGTTCCTAGCATAATTAGTGTATTTTAATCCTCATAAAGTGCTGAGTATGCTAGTATTGTTATTCTGCATAAATACTTTACCTACAATACTTATGCAAAATCATCTATTTATGATATTAATGATCACAGAAGCCTAATTTTTTCCCCTAGTTTTTGGAAACGGACTCTCTGTAAAAAGTTTGTCAAAGCATATTTTTGGCTTATGGCAACGAGAAAGCTGTCAATACAAAGTATAAGTTCATTCCATACGAGTGGTGTTTAAAATGAAATAACACATGCTATGCTAATGTCCCAAAAAATCACTGGGTTTGGATGTGATGCGGCATGATGTGGAAGTGTATTTGTATATTACCAGTTATGTGCTAGAAAATCACCTAATTCTTGTAATCCATCCTGTACTAAAGTAGTTTTATATGATATTTAATACATTTGTTTAATTACCACTACCCTATGTTGGTGGATGTGATTTTGTCAAGTAAAATGTGATCCTGGATTAACATCCTTTGTTAAATCTGGATTAACATTTCAGTCAACCAATCATACCATTTACATACACAGCATTTAGCAGAGGCTCTTGTCCAGAGCGACGTGGTTTAAGACACATCAATGAACAGCTCAATACTCGTACAATAGATCACAAATCAAAGTTTAAGAACCACAAATTGTTGTTGAATGCAGGTCGAGTGCAGGTATTTAAGAAAGAGGTGGGCCTTTAATCGTCTCTTGAAGACAGTCAGTGACTCGGCTGTTCTGACATTGATGGGAAGTTCATTCCACCATCTTGGTGCCAGAACAAAGAAAAGTCTTGGGGCAGACCAACCGTGTGTCCTAGGGGATGGTGGGACAAGTCGAGCGGTTCTTGTAAATCTGAGGGTGGGTGGTGCTATGCGAGGAGTGATGTTGTTAAAGTTCTGAAGTCATCACTGTGTGCTGACCAAATCCTGCCTCGGTCCAGTTTTAAATCTTTCCCTCCTTTTAAACCAAAAAGTAAAATAAATAAAAGAGTTGAATAACATTTGTAATACTTACCTGCTGTACTGAACAATTGTATACAACATGTAAGTGCAGTTTAGTTAATGTGTGAACATTTCCGTCGCCTTTGTGACCATAAATAGGTGTGTGTGTGCCGTAAAATGTATTTAGGTGATTATTTAGGTGAGCATTTATAAATAAAAAGGACATTTAGCAAATTTGTAATAAAATAGGGCTTGTAATTTGTTAAATTTCTGTTAACGTTTTGTTAGAAAAGGCTGAGATTTAATGAAATAAACATAAGACCGGTTTTATAGTGAGAATATTGCTATATTGCAGTATAGAATCGCCATTTTAGAGAAATTTACGCAAAGGACTAATTCAGATGTTTTTGATACCTTTTTAAAGTGTAAAACTCAGTGTAAAGTAGGACTGTGTACAAATATTGACTATCGTAATCATTCTATTTACAAAACTGTTTCGATATTCTAAATTTTTTATTAATTACATTTTCTGGATTAAATAATTTACATTTACATGAATATTTAATAAAAATCCTCAGTTTGTGTCGAAAGACTTCCTTCTCCGCTTCTGTAGTTGTCGCTGACACATACAGTCATTGTCTCAGAATCAAGCCCGGTGGATAAAATAAGGACATCTATGGCATTTTCAGCTGTTTGTTTTACATTTATTTTAAGTATTGCAATATGTATTGTTTTGCAACATATCGTGATATATATCTCATTAAGACCAATATATTGTGATGCCAATACACAACCCTGGTAACCCTAGTATTTTTTGTTCGTGTCCCTCTCTGATGTCTTTCACACTTACCCTTAACATATTATACAAATGATTATGGTGAATTACCATAAAATGACATCTAAATACTTTCCAGATTTCATCAGATGGTTTTCATCTCTCACTTATGACTCTGCAAAACTTAAAGTTAGGCTTCCTTTGAATTTCGCCATGTCCATATGGTTTACATCTAATTGTTTTTAAACGATTTAAACAGAAATTCCATTTTACTTAGAAAATGGAAACTGTGCACTTGCCAAACTCTGGTTGACCCAAACTGGAGGCTGGAACAGAGTGGTATTCATCACAAAAGTATTCAAGCAGCACAATTTAAAAAGTTCTTTTTTTTTTACAGGCGTCAGAATAGATCACACTTTGATTACTTCATGTTTATCCTTAACAGTACGATATTTTGGTCTCTCCTGACGATTGCATGGCGACACCTTAACTGGCCAGTGTGTGTGTGCACTTTTGTGTTTGTGTGTGTATGTGTGTGTGTCTTTAACTGTACTGTGAAGTGCTACACATTAACCGGAAGATTTACGATGTAAGTAAACTTATCAGGATATACAGTGATACACACATGAATCAGCTAAGCATTCAATTGTACAGTTCGATCTGGTTCCCTAAAATAGGCACCACATATGAACAATGCTGCAATTACTACATCAGTCATCTAATGTAAATGTAAACATCCTAAAAATAAATAATTGCCAGCTAAAATATAATTTTTACAGATCTAACCATGCTTAAATCATTTAATAAGCGACTAGCGGGATTTGGGGCAAACTGTGTTAACTGCTCTTCTGACCTGCAGGTGTTCTCTAGACCTTGTAAAATTAAAAAAAAAACAGAAAGTGGGAGTTCCATAGCGTGAGTTTCTAAAAGATTTTTGTAATACGGTGAGGAGAACAAAGCAAAGCATTAACACTCCTTAATGTAAAAGCAGCTGCAGTAGATTTCTGTCCTTTTTTGACAGTATTACATTCATTTAAATATCCACCAAACGCAGTCTAATCTAGGACAGAGAAACACAGAAGGAATTTCAAATGACTGATTTGTTTTTACTTTAGTAAAGTGATTTTTTTTTTTTTTTTTGGTAAAATGACGTATGTTTTGTTTCTAAGTTCATTGAACCTTTTTGCCTTCTCTTAAGAAATAGATCAGGGGTCACCAGACTCGCTAGAGTTTAGCTCTAACTTGCCCACACCTGCCCATAAGTTTGAAGTACACCTAGCAACATCTTGATTAGCTAGTTTAGGTGTGTTTGCTAAACCTACCTAACCCCACCCCAGGACTGAGGTTAATTACCCCTGGAATAAATGATTGGTCCAACAATAGGACAAGGGTTTCAGAAGTTATCAGACTTTGTATGTTATTGAAACTGCTATGAGGAAGCTGATTATACAGATCGTCGTTATATTAATGAGTTAATTGTGTAATCATCTGTCATTTGTATCAGGAATTAAGTATTTAATTTGGATAGGATTTAATTTTACATTTTTGGCATTTGACCTTTTCCAGGATGACTTACATTTTTTTATTTAACTAAGTAGTTGAGGGTTAGGGCCATGCCCCAGGGCCCAGCAGTGACATTTGGTAGTGCTGGGACTTAAAGCATAACCACCTTAACCACTAAAATACCACTTTTTTATTTAATATTTTTATTAATATTTGCACCGCTTCACTGACTGACCATTGTTTTACTTTGCCAATGTAACAAAAATAGTATTAATTTATTGTCTGCAGGTTTTTTCAGTTGAACATCTTTCTTTCTTGAAAAGATTAGTCTGTTTCGATTGATAATTTGCAATTGCAATCAATTATTCGTCACAGCGACTCATCTGTCTCCGCCTAACCCTATTCATTACATCCTCTGCACTCACACCCACTAACTTCATGTCCTTGTTTATAGCGTTCATATACCTCCTCTTTGGTCTTCCTCTTTGCCTTCTGCCTGGTAGCTTTATTTCTAACATCCTTCTACCAATATATTCACTATCCCTCCTCTGTACATCAAACTTAACTTGATATTTTGCAGTCTGGCTCTTACTGTAAGTAACAAAGTAAAAGCAAACAATTATAGGCAGCTTTACACTTTGCTTTCCTTTTTGCGTCAACTTTTTATACACACTGCATCCTTTAGAGGAAAATGGTGCACAGTTAATTTGCTAGAGGCTTTTAAAAAGTTCATATTCTCTCATTATCTTGTGATTATTCATTTTATCATCAAAAAAGAGTTGTGAGCTTGTTCTAGAAGCAGCCGTGAAAACCCAGACCATAATACTACCTTCACTGTACTTAAGCGGTGAGCATGTATGTTTTGGCTCATAAGCAGACACTTTCACAACACTTCAGTCCTTTCATTACTTTGGTGTAGGGTTATTTTGGGCTCAAGAGCTTTTTGATGTTTGATGTTTTGCTTGTACACCACTGGTTTCTTTTCTTTTTTGAATCGTCATACTTGTTATGACCAATAACTTTTATTAATTTTTTCTTCTTTTTTTAAGTAAACACCTCCTTTTCTCACAGCTTTAAATTTGATTAATATTAATATTGTAGATGACAGTCTAACAGGACATTTAGTTACCTTTCAGTCATTTGTACCATCATTTAATATCATTTGAAACATAGATGGGTTTAAAATGACCCTTTAAGTTTATTTCTTTAAATACTCCTAGTGTACAGCAAGGGAATTGACCTAACTGTTCCAATACTTTAGGCAGAAATGATATTATCATTTTTATAATTGTTATTGTGTTACAGTGACTTAAGATAAATCGCCTGTAAACAAGAGCAGGACCTTGTTTTCCTCAGAGTGATATAATAAAGCTCTGGATTTCTACAGGAGCTTCCAGGCTTTTGGATTTGTTTAGACGACCAGCACATTAATATTAATTTATTTAGATGATCTGAGTGTAATTGTTCCATAGATTTCACTTCCTTACTCTTTGTAAGTGTAGATTTCTGCATGTTCTCAATCTTTAAGAAAGACTAACATTATTGTATTCTCATGACAGTTTGGGGTTACTGATTTCTAGTAACAGATAACTGCAGTTAAGTTGAACCCGGGAGGTAGTTTTCTGTGCTAGTAGCCCAACAAATTGGTGTCTATGGTTGACCGAAGTTGTAAAAACAAAATTAAGTGTGGGATGACTGGGAGCCTGTCCTCTGCCCAGTCAGGGCTAAAGATTCTCATAATCTATCATTCTTTCCTCCCCTGTAGAACAGTGTGGGGGGGAGGCCGACCTTATAAGCTTAGAGAATAGCTTTCAGTGTGAAAATAATGATTGTGTTTGGAAAGACATTGCGGAGGGGGATTCTTATCTGTCTGCCAAATGTTGGAGATGTAACATGAATTTCTATCTTGTGTTTATTCAAACGCTTTCCTTTTTACGCAAGATGCCAATGAAACAGAGACTTGCTCAACAAATGTATGCACTTGACTTGTGTTTCAGCAAGTTCTCATACGCAGATAATCAAGGCAATGTCAGTTAGTATTCAGTTATCGGAAAAAATAACATTACGATATGTATTGCGATATGAAAAAAAATTACCAGATGACTTAAATAGCCCTGTTTGGAAAGAATTCATTATTTTAGAAAGATTGAGGTGATTTTGTAAGGAAATACATCTGTGTAAATGATAATACAGAAATTTACATTAACATTTGGCAGAAAACCCTCATCCAAAGCGACTTACATTTATCTCTTTATTAAATCGGAGCAAGTGTGAGTTAAGGCCCTTGTTCAGGGGCCCAGCAGTGGCAGCTTGGCTGTGCTGGAAATCAAACCCTGATCTTTTAATTAACATTCCAATCCCTTAATCACTGCACTACCACCTCCCCCATTGGTCATAAGCATAGATAAATAAAGGAAAACAAAGATGTAATAGAAATAAAGTGTTTTATGTTTTATTCAGATACAGAAATAAATTCTTAAATAATAATTGATTTATAATTATTATTCTAACATAATAAAGAAGTTAAAAAAATTAAATAATCAAATGTAATGTAATTTATATGTTCACCATATAAATGATCTACAAATAATCTTTCTTAAAGCTAGAAAAGTGATGTTTCACATAGTAACAGACCTTAAAACTATGTGCAAATGAGAAACTTTCACTCCATTATTAAACCACAATTAATCCACAAATCACAGATCTGTGCTGCAGTCAATATATACTCGACATTTCACATCCTGTAATGTGACTAATGCAAATACACACATTGCAGTTCTGATGCTAAATATGATGTATTGTGCAGCCCTGATATTTATGCATTGCCAGATAATCGATTGCCTTCCCAGCAGTTTAAAATAAACTTGATCACAGGATTTAGTCTGGTTGTGTTACTGGCAGAAGAAAATGCCAGTAAACATTGGGGCTTGGAATGTAAAGTTTTTTTTAATAATGAAGGTGTCTAGAACCAGAATTGTTGGGAAAAGAGTGAAACACTTGCCTTTTTGCTAAAGTGTATTCTGGCTATGCAGGTGCATCCAAACCTCCACATTGAAAAAGGAAGCATGAATCATCAGATCAGGCCACCTTTGTCCATTATGCAGTGCTCCAGTTGCCGATGCTCATGTGTCCATTGTACCCGGCTTTTGGCTATGGACGGGCAAAATGTTACTGTAAAACCTTGGGTACTGGAAGTATGTGGCTGTTTGTTTCAATATACCACCACCCATTTAACACCCTCTGTAGTGATTATTAGTTCTATTGCAGGAAACATGTATTTGTATGCTGTTAAAATGAGCAAAATAAGAATCGATCAAAAGATCCTAAACATAAACTTAATAAAAAAAACCAATGACACAAGAATGCAATTGCATAAACACAGTGCTCTCTACTTATATTTGCCCCGCATCAATACATCAATACATGTGTGAAAGTGGTAGCACAGTGGTTAAGATGTTAGGCTTCTAATTAGAAGATCAGAGCACCACCAATTCACCACTTCTCCAATTGCTCAGCTGTATAAAAGAGATAAATGTAAGTCACTCTGTTTAAGGGTGTCTGCCAAATACCGTAAACGTGTGTGGGTAGTTTAAAACCTTGTTTTCTCAGTTTACTGCAGGATTCAGAAGATTGTTTTGTTGAGCAGCAGGTCTGTGACAGTCTCGGGGTTAATTATAGTGCCAGTCTACGGGTCATTATATAAGTCATGTGTAGCCTTTTGGCTTTAGGTAACAGACCGCACTGTGCACATAACAGTAAATTCCATACTGGCTTTAAAAAACACAATTTTATTCTCTTTTTTTGCTTTACACAGAACCACAAATTAGAATAATACAATCCCTATGGCCGGTCCTGTGCTTTATATGTGCAGATGATTTATGTCCAATGTTTGTGGTAAAAGTGTTTGAATGCAAAGGATGCTGAAGTCCTAAGCTTTAGCTCATCCTGGGGTTAAAGGAATGCTTTGAATTTGTATCACAGCCTCGTCAGAGCTTCAGTGCACTGTACTGTAAGTGAGTTCTGAACACTGGGATGATCTGATGTTTATGAGAAGCAGTTTCGTCGGTTAGTTTGCACTGAAACTCAGCCAGGGTTGCATTCGGTTTGACATGTTTAAAAAAAAAATGCTGCCCCCAAAAAAAAATACATCTTTTTCCTGCCCAATTTTTGACTTTTATCCAACCCACAGATTTGGCGTAATTTGTTGCATTAACACTTATGATGTTAGCATTAAAAATGTGTTTGGATTCATACAATATAAATTGTGACACTTAAATTATTTGAACAAAATGAATGAATTTTAAGGTTTTTTTATTTATTTGATTAGACAATAAAGGTTCAAGCCCCTGTGCTGTTAAGATGGCACTGGAGCAAGGTTTTTCCTCTTTTATAGCTTTCAGTGTTCCATTGCTTCAATAGAATTAAACTGTGCTTTAATGTACATGGTGGGTGAAAATAAACTCCACAATATTTGTAGACTGTAAAACTTGTGGTATCGCTGGAGTCATGGTTCTACATTACCGGCCTTTTAGTAGACACCCTTATTCAGAGCGACTTACTTTTATCTCATTTACACAACTGAGCAATTGGGGGTTAAGGGCCTTCCTCAGGTAACTTGATGGCGCGAGGAATTGAACGCTGATCTTCCAATTAGCAGTCTATCACCTTAAACACTAAGCTACCACTTCCCCAATAACAGTCTATAAAGAGACGATCGTAAATAGGATTTTAAGACTTGTACACTGGAGGACTTGGAGGCATGGATATGAGTGGTTCTTAGCAATTTACAAATATTACAATTTGCCTTTGTAATAAAGTACATATACACTTTGTTTCAATAAATTTTAATGGTAAAATGGATTTAATTAATAATGTTTAATGCATCTTTTTTACCCACCCTGTTTATGTGAGGAAAATATCAAGGCTCCTTTATTAAATATCTAAAAGTAAAATAAAATAAGCTTGACATGTAGGCGGTGTCAAAAACGGTCAGAGGTGAATGTGAACCTTAGCTATGTATTTCAGAGTGACCGTTTAGTTATATGACATTATTTAGTGCATTAAGGTAACTTTTCTTTGCCTTTTATTAGAGCAGATGAGAACACAGAATTTGGATTATGATGCACATGAACACATCCAGACGGTAAATGCCAGAGGAAGGTTGTCCTAGTCCACTACCAGGATGATGTAGGGTGCTATAAAGGGGGGCTCATTGAGACCATGAATTTTATTTTATTACTGCCCCCCTGTGGCAATTTGTATGTCTGTACAATGGATGATCCACTTTGGGATTTGACATTAATTGAAATTTTTTCTTCTGGGCATTCGACTATACACACTGGGCAAGACACAGGATACCTTACCGTCTGAATTCATTACTTATGTCCATGATGCTGAAACTTGATTGCTTAATATTTAAAATGTGTGTGTGTCTGTATGCATTTTAATTTCGTTATCTTTTTAAGCCAGCTTTGTTTAATAGCATGACATTGCACATGCCATTATTGTATGTATTTGCCTTTTTTTCGATAATATAATGTGTTTATATCGGACTGCTACTTCGCACTCTGGTTAGATGTTAACTGCATTCTGTTGCCTTGTAACCATGTGCAAGGACAAAGTTAAATCTAATCTAATCTATAAATTTCTAAACAAAAATTGGACCAAAATGTTTTGGCAGCTCTTCTGGTAAGATTAGTTGTGGTTTTTAGTAGTTGAGTTATAAATAAACAGCTGACTGTAGTGCCCAGAGTACATTTTCATTTTTTTATGCATCTTGTCTCCCTTTGTCCTAAATTTTTCCTTTCTTTTTTTCTGTCAAGACTTTTCTGGCACCTTTAAACCAGCAACGAATAGTATGTCCCTGCTTATAAACCTTGTGGTCTTTCTGATATATAAACAGTATATTTAATTAGTATATATTCGTATCACTTTTATTTCTGTTTCCGCATTAAGAAGAGCAAATATTCAGGCTGGGTTTATTCTTGAGTTCCTGAATAGTAGGAATAGATGACACATATTTCAGGCATGGCTGTGTAGGCATGGCTGTGTCCATGTAAGCACTATTTAGTGGTATTAATATGGTATACTTTGGTACAACAGAATTAGGCATGGGCGATACCTTATTGTTTGCAATAGAGCGATATACAAATAAAATTCATTTTAATAAAGATGTGCCTAGTTGATGACGTGTGCAACCTATTCACAGCTAGTAAAAACAAGCATGGTGGAAGGCGGATGTGAGGCTCCCTAAGGCTACCAAGCATGGAGCTACCTCCACAATTTGGAACTGGATTGGCTTTAGAAAATCAGATGCAGAGAAAATGACTGTGATAGGCAATCTTTTAGAAAAACGGTGGTTACAAAGAGTGGAAACACATCCAATTTGCTTTATTATCTCAAACACAAACTAAGAAACCTACGCAAGAAGACTGAAACACCAACTAGTGGACCTAAAGCAAAGAAAATTCCTACTTAGACGAAAATTGCCAGCGCGTTTGCTGGTGCTAATGTTTATTTTAAATATAAAATCATTGCTGTTGCGATTGCGAATATATACTAGCAATGATCGTGATTTTTTTTTTTTTATTCCCTATCATCCATCTGTAAGTAAAAGTTCAGTTTTTTGTCAACTTTAATTGTCATATTTGTACATTTTACAAAAAAAACAAACAAAGCCAAATAAAAAGCTCATAAATATATACATTGAATTTATAATTGACTAACAAAAGTTAGCTTGAATTTTATTTCCTTATCGTAATTTTTTCATGATTTCTGTTGTGATTTTTAAACGCATAGTAATTCTGCGAAAAGGATGTTGATAAAATTCTGCGATTGTATAAGAACAGAAATCAGCTTTTACAGCGTGTGCACTAAGTAATACTTAATCAGGGAAAATGTTGTTTGTACTATATAAAATTGTGTTATCTTTTTATGTTGCAGTTGCTATACTACTTGTTAGTGTGCAGGGCATTGCTATAAATGTGGATCCTATTTTGTCAACATGGCTGCTGTACCACACTCAAAGACCCACAACCAGCAGGCAGACACAACAGGTAGGACCTTTTACACTGTGCCAGTATACAGTCACATCCACAGACATTCTGGCAATTACAGCATATTGGATTTGAAACTGAATAAATTTTAGTTTCAAATCCAATATTTATTTAGATAGCTTTATATTAGGGCTTGTTATGGCTGGGCACCATTTTTACCCAAAGTAGTCTGACATTTGGCTGCTTTGTTATTTCATGGTCCGGTGTTGTTCCCTAATGAAGGATTAAGAATTGATCTCGGGTATTTGGAATCTGTTGCTGGTAACTCTCAATACGAATGCCAGTAAGGTGTTATTGGCAGTGAAGCAAGCCATCATTAGGCTGCAAAATCAAAACAAATACATGAGAGATAGCAAACATATTCAGCAATTTTAGAAGAAGAAAAAAATTCAGGAATACGCTTAGGAACCTTAAGAAATGTTTGTACATTTTTTAGAAAATCAAAAGTAAACTTAAAGCTAAAAAAAATGAATAGCATTGTGGGATACTTTACAGAAGAAAGCTGCCACCATTGTGCTTTTTTAATGATAGTATGAGCTAAGCTTGTTTTTCAAAGACATTCCATGAAGTTCAGCACATGTCATAAGGTTTCAGTCAAGAAACCTATAGTAGGCATGCTTTTACCATCATTTTAGTGGCTTTTATATGTTTTCCAACTAAGTAGAAGTACATAAAGACCTGGAAGCACAGTGGTTAAAGTGTTAAGGTCTAAGGCTGCTAATTGGAAGAGCGGGGTTTGATTCCCAGCACCACCAAGTTGCCATTGCTGTGCCCCTGAGCAAAGCTCAGTCATATAAAAGAGATAAATGTAAGTCGCTTTGGACAAGGATGTCTACCACATGCCGTAAATGTTATCGGAGTGGTCCTACCAGCACATGTTTACTGTGTCGAATGTCTAAACCTCCGTTAGTGTGTCTGTTGGGTTTATGGTCACCTACCTGAATAAAACATCTGTGTAGAGTTAAAATATGGTCTGTTCTAGTTAGTGTGGTGGTTAGAAACTACTCTAAATTTGAGTAGAGAGAGACAGTCGTGCTTCTGTTTTTAACCTGGGACTGATTAGTTAGATGAGAGATGTTTAATTAACTTTTGGTGTCTGTATTTTCTGTGAGATTTTAATTTATGCATATGTAAATATGTAAAAGTGTTAAATGTTTTTGCTTTTCGGCTCACACTAATGCAGACCGTCGCTGGTGGTTCCATGTTAATGATGAAGACGAGGGAGGATGAAGCATCCGTGGCCAGTACTCCACTGGCCAAACAGCTATCCAATCAGGCATCAGACTACATCAGCAGCCCGATGAAGACAAAGACCATAACAGGTACTCTAGTGGGGGAAGGCAACAATACTGATGGTTCAAGGCAGCTGATTTTAGTTTATCTGTACTGATTTTTAATCAAAGCAAAAATTCAAGGGCCACAATACAAGCAATAAACGATTTAACCTGCAGTTTAAAAACATAAAGTCTCTCTGACATGATCGGAAATAAGCCCTGTATACTGGTCTCTGCAAGGAAAGATGACTATTATAAGTCTAATAAAGAAAATGTGGATTAAAACATAGTTTGTCCCAGAGCCGGCACCGGACCATAACTAACAGAAGCCGCACATGGCTTTTTATTGCGCACACAATCAGCAACAGAAACAAAAATACATAAAAACAACCAATATATTGCAAGTGCGCTTTTATATAACTGATACAGACTGCTCATTTCCCTAAAGAGAAAATAATTAATTTTACCACAATGATGTCACAACAAAAACAAAACAGATTATTAACTAAAGAGTTATATGCTGTAAAAACCTTCATATAGCCAAGAGTCACATTTAAGCTTACATAAACGGGGCGTGGCCTGTGAGTGCTTCCCCGCCCCTTGACGCCGGCCCTGGTTCTTTCTACAGTATGTGTAACTCGGATAAAACAGGACACAGAATGTTCTATTTCAGATATATTTTGGAGAGACTTAAATGTAGCTTGTATCTGGATTTAAAGATTTTGAAAGTTTTATGTAAACAAGCACAAAAATGTTCTGCAAATAGGTCGAGTTTTCCAACATACCAAGCAACCTGTAATATTAGACATTGCAGAAGGACACTTGGTGATCTGTGGGACTGGAAAACTGGTGTTTTGCAGCGGAAAAATCCACAGGTGTAATATCCGTGTTGGGCCTGTCGCAATAACTTCTTTTGCTGGATGATCTATTACTGCAGAATTAATTGCAATAAATAATATTTATTGTCATATTTCAGCCACTGATATAATGATAATATAGCATAGCATAATAAAACAATTCAGACATTAAATAAAATACCTCTATAATAAATAAAGGATGTCTAAATAAACTAAACATAAATAAAATAAAAAAACTACAAAAACAAAACAATAAAGAAAATGCACACTGACGCTCCATTAACTAAAAATATAGTGGAAGTTGAACTCGTTGGGATAGAAGTAACACATCAAGTCTAGTTTCTATTAGGAAAAACAGTAGTAAATACAGGTTTTATATATTTTTATTCCACAAGAGGGCACAACACATAAATACAAACCATGTTGTATTGTAAAAAACAGAGTACATTTACTTTTAAATTAAATATCATAAAAATTATAAAAAAGAAATCCAGACCCTCAGTTTTTAGTGGTTTTTTTTTGTTTTTTAGTGAGTTTTTGTTTTCTGGTGTAAATATCTTTTAAATTAATTCAGTAATTTTTATAACATTGATTAATTACACTTGATTAATGTATGAAATAAAATATTACTATGGCATTAAAGTTTAAATTAAAATTTTATTTGTCATCAGCATAAAATACACGGCAAGACCGGTGGTAAAATGTTGCTTTACAACTGAACTTAATAAAAGAATAAAAATAAAAGAATAAAGAAGAATAGCAAAAATAAAATAAAAGAATAAATTAAAAAAAAAATAAAAGAATAAATTAAAAAAAAAATAAAAGATATTACTGTAACTATATCTATATATGAAAAAAGGCTATAATTAAACAAAATATTCATATGTTATATACATTATTAGCTTAATCATGTATTAGCAATAATTGTAAAAACTGGCCTTATTTTTAAAAGCTTATCTCCTGATGTTTTAATAACAAACTGTAAATTCTTGGTAATTTAATTATTCATATTCGATGATGTAACGCGTTGTTATAGCATTCTACTTAGCGTGATACTTTACTTTATCTGTAGTTTTACATTCGTTTTAATTTACTGCTGTTCTTTCACTGTTCTGCATGTTGATTGCAAACATTACTGAACTATTTTATTTTATTTGGTTGCATTGGTATTATAATACTAATTTCCTGTGCATTTTAATCAAAATCCGTGCTGGTGGTTGCTTCTCATCCAATAATATTTTGTAAGGAAGAATTTCTGACTGTGTGTTTGTGTGTGCATGTTCGTTGTGGTCTCTTTATGAATATCTTTAGAGTCCCGCCCCCTTTCTATCCCACTGAAGATCACACAGTCAGCAACTGAGAGTGCAGCATCTTCAGAAGAGTGGATAAAGAACCTAATCGCACAGACCTGGGATGCGGTCAAACGTCTTACACTGCAGGTACAGAACTATCCGGCACTGTCGTAATCCATAATTCAACATCTTTTATCCTAAAAGTACTCTGAAATATAAATACACACAACCATCAGAACGATCTTTCTAAAGTAAGCAAAAGCCTGTAGAGTTTTTTTTATAAAGGTTCAACTCATTTTGATTATTTTACCACTGCGCGCCTGAGCTCGAAATATATTGCGTGCAAGGCTTGTAGCTCATCTTTTTATCTGCCCCTGCCTTCACTTTTCTTTTCGGTATGATTCGTTAGGGACCTTGCCTACCACATGCTAAAGAAAAGAAACCTGACTTACCCTAGCTGGATGCTCAACGACTTCACCCCGAACGTGAAACATTATGCATGTGACTTCTCACTCTCCAATTAGTGCGATTTCACACGTGCCTTAAGACTGCGATCGCACAGGAAGCGTTCCAATAATATTTGACACAATACTTGAATGTGTACAATGACTAGGTCCATATTTCAAGAATGATTTACAGGACCATTGACTGATATACGGAATATCACTTAGCTGTTTAGCACACACAGGGTGACTTAGTGGTTAGCACTGTTACCTCCCAAGCAAGCAACAGAAGAAGGTCCCAGATTCGTATCCCTGACTTTCTGTGTGAAGTTTGCATGTTCTCGCCGCGTTTGCGTGGGTTTACCCTCCGGTTTTCGACCACAACATGTATGTTGGGTTGATTGGTGTTTCTGTAGGAATGGGTGTGAGTGTGTGGGGTTGTATCCAGTCATGCGATAGACTGGCAACCTGTCCAGGTTGCACCCGTGTCTGTCGCTTTATGGCAGCTGGAGTAGGCTCCAGCAGATTCTCGTGACCCTGATTAGGAGTCAGTGGTATAGACAATAGATGGATGGATGTTTATCATACTCATGTACCACCACCCTACCTACTAAATTTAAGGTTAACATGTTCGAAAAAGACATTTAACCTTTTGCAAAAATGCAATTTTTAGTTAAACAGGATAAACACCAAAGTATGGCTCAAATTAATTGTCCCTTTATAGGGTTATAGCAAATGTCCCAAATTTTACTGAATTTAGTTACGGGTGACCTTTTTTTTTTTTTTTTTTAATTTAAACCCAATTTTTTTATTTGATTTTATCTTTTACATTTTTAGAATAACAGATAAGGAAAAAGGCCATGCAAAAAAATATGGCCAACCTGCATAGTCAGTACCTCATAACACAGCTTTTAGTATCCAGCCAACAGGCCTTTAGTTCTTGTTGAGGAATTTTCACCCATTCTACCTTATAAAAGTCTCCCGGTTCTGTGAGAGTCCTGGTCTTGCATGCACTGCTCTTTTAAGGACTATCCACAGATTTTCAATGATGTTCTAGTCAGGAGACTGTGTTGACCATGGCAAAACTGACCATGGCAAAACCTCAAGAGGCATAAGTTTGTGTGTGTGGGATCAGTATCCATTTGTTAGAGCGATCTTCTTTTCAACTTTATCTTTTTTTGCAGATGGTGTTATGATTTATTTCAGAATTTGTTGGAATTTATTTTAATTTCGTCTTCCTGTTTCCTGCGCTACTGACTGCAATACGTCCTCAAAGCATGATCGATCCACCCCCATGCTTAACAGTTGGACTGGTGTTCTTTACATCAATTTCAGTGCCCTTTGTTCCCCGAACATACCCTTCTTCACTCGACCAAAGAGTTATTTTAACCTCATCGGCCCACCATATTTTTTGTGGTTAGGACACAGGAAAGGTTTTCTTTTGATGACTTTTCCACATTTGTTCGGTGCTGCTGAACAGTTAAACAGTGTACCACAACACCAGTGTCTGCCAGATATTCCTGGGGATCTTTTGCAGTCAAACACTTCACTTCACTTCACTTCGGTTCGGTTCGGTTCGGTTCGGTTCGGTTCGGTTCCATTCCATTCCATTCAATTCAAATCAAATCAAATCAAATCAAATTTAGCACTTTTAACAATAAAGATTGTCTCAAATATTAATCAGATATAATTATATCCCTGATTGTGCCTAATGAGCAAGCTGCGGGCGACGGTGACAAGTAAAAACTCCCTGAGATTGTAATAAAAAGAAACCTTGAGAGGAACCAGACTAAACAGAACCCATCCTCATTTGGGTGATAAACAGTTGGCAGGAATTTTGCAGTCACACTGTGTATAAGCAACTGTGGTCAGTACTCAGAAAGTCCTCAGAAAGCAGCTGGACTGCTTCATAGTATCTCTACCTCTACTCTTCCTGTTAACTGCCATTTCTTTATTGAATTCCGAACTGAGAAAATCAACACCTGAGAAAATGTTCTATCTTCTTCTCCTGCATTGTAAAATCAATCTTTTTGATTTGCAGATTGTTAGGCAACTGCTTAGAGGTACCCATGGCCGCTAATTGTAGGAACAAGGTTGAAGGAGGTTGAAGGTTATTTATGAAGCTTTGAAATTTGCATTACCTGGTATTAAGGTCTGATACCTTGGCTAAAGTTACTTAAGAGTTAAAGTCTCTTAGAAATAGATAAATAAGACACAACTGTTCGCTTACTGTGATGTTATTACCCCATGTTTGGTTGATTTAAACTCCCCCACCTTGATTTTCTTCTTGTTACCTCCTTGTACCATTCGAAACAAAATGGTTCTCCAAAACCATCAATCACTATGGAGTTACTCTCCACAGGAGCTATGTTTTCATCAGTGCTGGCGAACCACCATTTTTTTATCGCAAAGATAGCCGGTGTATGCCTGCAATTTGTCAAGCTTTTCATTTAAGTAATATGTTAAGGGAGTGGAACCAACATTGCAATTTAAGAGATCATACACCTGAACATATGGATACTGGTAACTCCATTTTAGTCCAGTTATAAAAAACTGGATACTTTTTATTTTCTTACTGTGGATTGGTGAGTGCCGCCCTAATGAATACATAAAATCCATCCACCAGATCTAATTGTATGGCCAAACTATGCAATACACAACCTGAAAAAGGTTTTGAAGTACCCTAGGCAACAGAAAGCGCCTGGAATCAAGTGCTATGTATTAACGTAAAGACAAATATCATGACATCATAAAATATATTACATAATTTTATTGCAGAATTAATTTGTATACGTCATTATTATAATTAATTTTATAATTTTTTAAAAATAATTAATTAATTATAACAGAACATGCACACAACCTCTTTTTTCTATGGTAACACATAAGCTAATTGTGTGTATATTTGTCTTTTTATTGCTCTTTTAAAATTTTAAACACTTAAGTCACAAGATATGCCATTTCTCACTACTGAAGATGTGTATATCCCCATTCACAGGTGGAGTTACAGTCATGCTGTGTGTTTGTGCCAAAAGACTCCCTGCCATGCCCCTGCACCATAGTGTGTGGTGACATTCCAGGCACTGTACGTAGCTGGTACCACAGCCAGGCTTCCATGCCAGGGACTTTAGTAATCTGTCTGCCCCAAATCAGTGTAATGAGTGCTGGACATAAGCACATGGAGCCCTTACAAGAGATTCCCTTCACTGTGCCAAAACCAGTACTGGAGGAGGGTATGAAAAACACACACACTAGCACAAAAAACACAAACACACACACACACACACACATATATATATATATCTATATATCTGGTTTCACACTGTTCCCTTTTGAAAAATGTTACTTTAAATAAGTTGTTCTCTGTAGGTGATGCCTTCCCCTGGACAGTAACAGTAGGCCAGTTTAGTATATATACATTGCTGGGCCATCAGCGTTCTCTCTCGCTTCTTGAGCCGGTAGGCTGTACCTCTACCCTCGCTATCACTTCCCACAAACTGCAGCCAGCTTCCATCTCTCAAGACTCAAGACATGCGTTCATCGTGTGCCTGCATGTAGACCTGCAACCACTCTATTTAAACGTTTCTAACCCACAGGTAAAACAATATACATCGCATAAGTGTACAGCGAAAAGCTAAACTATTTGATAGCCAATTTTATTTATTTATTATTATGTTTTTTTTTACATAGTAGCACCATTTAGCACCTTAAAGTTCTTTAAAAGGTTTTGGGTAAATATTTGGGCTCATAAGTGGAAACCAGGCTATTAACTGATGAATTACTCTTTTTCCTGCTCTTAGGTCCAACTGTTATATGAATTGTTTCTAAATTGGACCAATATTTGGGACTGCCTGTACAAAAGAGGAATCTTATGGCATGCATCTGGCTTTCAAGGAGAAACTCCCCCACAGCATGCTGGTCCTACCTCCCCCTTTCACAGTAGTGCAGGCACCATTCCGCCTGATAACGTCAGCCTAAGTCGTTCAGCTGACTTGGGCTCCCCAACAGAGGTCTGTTATACATATATCACACACTTATTGCCTTTAAACCTATCGCTTACTTTGCAGGAGTGGTTGTGTGTGGGTGGTCAAGTGAGTGTAGTGTTGGTGTGGTATGCGTGGTGTGTTTGGTCTCTAAGTTAATGTGAGCTGGTATATTTATGAGGTGCTGTATGAAAAAAAGATGGAAAGTTTAACCCTTAGGTAATTTTTATGTTTTTGTAACGTGGACCCATTTTAACTGGTCTGGTACATCCACTGAATTATTGGGTTTTAACCAATACAGCCATAGCGAAAAATTTCAATACTTAAAAGATGAATACTTCAGCTCACGTATAAGCAATACAGACATCATTTATAGTTAGATTACATTCGAAAATAAGTTCTATGGCCGGGACTATCGATCCCTCAAACAGCACTGCCTTCTGTAAAAGATGTTACCTTGTGGGCTCAGGAACATCTTTGTCAGTTAACACAGTTTGTTGCAAAAACGATTTAGAATTGTATGCCTCCAAAAGAGCTGGGCCTCTTTTGGAGGCATACAATTCTAAATAAGTGAATATTTGCAAGAGTCAATAAAGTTTATTAGTTTGAACATTGCATATCTTTGTGGTGTTTTCAAGTGTTTCATTTACGTTCACGTCCCAACTTCACTGGAATTGGTTTGTATACATTTACATTTATGGCAGATGCACTTATCAGTCTCATGATAAATTTACTGATAGGTATATTAAAGAACTTCTGTAGGTCAATCTGGATAACATATTTATAAAAGTTAATTGTATTATGTCCCTATCTGAATCTGATTTCACTTTGTATCTGTAACTAGTCGGAAAACACTAACTTAGCACAGGTCCTGTTTTTCTTACATTACATTTACAGCCTTTAGCAGGCACGTTTATCCAGAGCAACCTACATTTATCTCATTTATACAACTGCACAAGTGGGGGTTAGGGGCCCTGCTCGGAGGCTTGCTGGTGCTGGGAATCAAACCCTAGTCTTCCAAATAGCAGACAAACATCTTAACCACTGCACTACCACTTCCCCCTAAAGCCGTATACTATCAATAGTAAATATATTCAGGCTGTAGTCCAGACCAGAAACACACTGTAAGTACTATTTTAAAAAAGAAATGTTATGACTGTTTTTTTCTCAGGGTGAATCTGTTCCAACTGGTGAGGATCCCTCCTTCTGTGAGCCTCTAACTCTAGAGCAGAAGACGAGCACAATTGGCGGAGCCAGTGGGAAGGTTAGCCTGTGGATGCAGTGGATGCTGCCCAAACTCACTGTCAAATTGTTTGCTCCAGACCCAACCACAAAGACAGGTAAATCTTTTTGCAGGCAGGCAGAAGAGGCACCCTGTAGTGTGACATCCACCAAGCTACCACTGTGGGGCCCTGAGCAAGGCCCTTAACCCCTAATTGCTCATTTGTATAAATGAGATAAATGTAAGTCGCTCTGGATAGGGACGCCTGCCAAATGCTGCTAATGTGTAAAAAATGTAGACAATTGTACCTTAAATGAAAGATAACATTCAGAAACCAGGAAGACATAAGAAAACAACTAGATAAAAGTAATATCATCATTTACATTCACAGTATTTGGCAGACGCCTTCATGCAGAGTGACTTACATTTATGTCTTTTATACAACTGAGCCATTGATGGGTTGAGGACCTTGCTCAGAGGCCCAACAGTGGTAACTTGGTGGTGCTAAAAATCGAACCCCCATCTTCCATTTAACATTTTCATTTACATTTAGGGCATTTGGCAGACGCCCTTATCCAGAGTGAATTACATTTAGACTGAGCAACTGAGCAATTGGTGGTTAAGGGCCTTGCTCAGAGGCCCAACTGTGGCAACTTGGTGGTGCTGGAAATCGAACCTGATCTTGCAATTAGCAGTCCAACAACCTAACCACTTCCCATCCTTATCAATCCGAAAAGTTATGAGGCCATCTCTGACCAATGTTACGATTCTACATCGGAAATGTTAACAAATAAAGAGTTTTTAAAACAGTTTAATGATAGAAAGTTTTATATTTGAACAAAAAGCTGCATCAGATGACTTTAGAATAGCTTGATAGAATAACAAAGACGAACTTTTATATAATGAAACTTGACTCATGTCTGATTTTGTTTAATATTGCAGTGTGTTGAGCGTGTGTAAGTTGTGGATACTGTTGTTTACAGAGATCTGTGTACTCTGTGAACTGGAGGATCTGAGTGCTTCAGTGGACATGCAGGACGTGTACACCAAATTGAAATGTAAAGTGAGCAGCTTCAACATTGACCATTACAGAAAGAGGTAAGACATGTGGAGAATGGGAAATCAAAGTATTTATTGTATTTTCTATCCTCCCATCATATACATCAAGTGTCAATCATAGTGTTTGTATTGGTTATTAATTCAAGTTGCATCATTTGGTTAAAAAAAAAAAAATCACGCATTTTACCTGTATGGTTTTTAAGAAGTGCTTTAACTAATGTTGTTGTGAGAAGTTTGTGTAATTGTATGTGTAAACTGAGTTTGTGTAATGAGAGGCTTCATGTTCTAGACTAGGTGAGGCTGACTGTTTTGAAGGAGTGATTCTACAGTGCAAGGAAAAAGCAGTGGTGAGATTCTGCAGCTACAGTACAGAACATGCTGCTGATTTATTACACTGTTCAGAGGAACAGACACAGTTATTCTGCAGCAGTGGGAGCAGAAGATCTCTTTCCACTTTTACACTACACACCTGCTGCAGACTGACTGCAGAAAGTTCCAAAAAGGCATTGCAGTGTTTCTCCTGTCTGTTTTTCCCTGTATCTTCTCCGATGGTCTAAGATGATTCATGTAATCAGTTTCTAATTGATTGTTATAGTTCTGAATAATCGGTAAGCCTAGATGGAACTGCTTATCGCAACTTGCTTGGTGGTGTTATATTGCTTACACACCATCGTACTTTGCTTGTCTATTTATATAAAGATTTAATTACAAAATAGATTATTTTCTGCCTATGACCCAAAAAAAATTCAATCATTTATTCAACCATAACAGCCTAAAATAACAGAAAGTTAATTTCCTTATCTGGGCTTTAGGGAGAATATTCTTACCTGCTTTACAGTTAGTATTGGCAGCTGTAATTAAATGAAAGTACTGTTAAAAAAAGTTTTAGGCGGGGGTAAAAGATGCTGTAACGTAATCATGCTTTTAAAATCAGATCATTTCTTTTTAGCAGTTAACAAAATAGAACGTCAGGTCACCTTTATTTATATAAAGTTTTTTTTTAACAATATAGATTGTGTCAAATCAGCTTTACAGAATCAAATCAAAAAGGCAAATACAGTGAACACTCATTAAAAAACAATCAGTTCAGTTGAATTAATATCTGTAAATCAAAAGTCTTAATTAAAAACTAAGCGAGGAAGAGAATGGAGAGAAAAAACCTTGGGAAAAACCAGGCTCAGTCCGGGGGTCAGTTATCCTCTGACCAGACAAACCAGCAGATTATTCCATACTGCAGTTTCTATGGACATGTTCGGATGACCGTCTAGAAGACAAGGTCATTACTTTCTCTGGGGCTTATTGTTTCTGTGCTGATCCAACCACTAGGCTGGATACGGACTGGATCTGGTGGCCACGGTGAGCTCGGAATATAAAAGAAACAAACTTCAATTTTTTTGTACTTACCTTGTTTTGCTACAGACTTGTGTCCCGCCGGTACGTCTTGTGTCTCGCCTCTTTTTTTTTTTACTGCTGAAAAGAAAAAGACCCTTGTCTGATTATTCAGTTTACACACAGGTGTGTGATTTTACATTCCTCCACTCTGCCACAAATCATTCTGTCTCTTCTTGTAACTTCAGACAGACTCAATAATAGTAAAATCCGGATTCTCTGGGGGCCAAACCATCACTTTCAAGACTCCTTGTTCCTTAAACTGAAGATATATTTTTCAAGTTTTTTAATAACTTTGGCTGTCACTGGATAAGTATCTGTCTGTATATCTCAGCACTGAGATCACTATTAGTCCTGACTGGATCTCCAATCCTATTTGCATAAATTTAGCCTCAAACCTGTAAAAAATCCTCCTTGATGCATTACTGTTGCCTGTAGACACTTATAATCGTATCACTTTCCAGCTCTTCATTAATCAAACTGCCTCCTGCTACAGCCAAATAATTCGAGGAGTCCAGAGCACCTGCTGCTATTTTTCTCTACCTCTGTTCCTGTGATTCTGTGCATATTTAAGTTGCTTAAATTTGTTTCTACAATGAAGGTATGATTTTGTAATGATTACTCCATAAAGTCCACTACTGGCCAGACAGTAGATGTTGCAGTAGATGGTGTACCTAGGTCCTGCTGGTTCCTAGCAGTTTTTGCTGATTGCACAGCTGCTCAACTTGTTTGAGTAAAGTGTGTTTTATCTGCCTTTAGTTTTCTTTGGCTGACCTTTGCGTCTAAAGTCCTCAACACTGAGGTTCTTTGTGCTTTTTAAAATATATGGTATAGCACATCTTATCAGACTGAAGTTTTTCTTTAAAATTAGTCCTGAGCCTCTGGCCAGATCCCAAACGGACGCCAAAACATTTCTAGTCTTGAGTGAGAACTAATGTTATTGATGATCAACTGACTCTGAGCCTACACAAAGTCCTTGAAGGCCAAATATTAGAACCTTAAAAAACGTTTTTGATTGAATATTGATTCTTTTGTCTACTTGCTTTGCATTTTGTGAATTGATAAACAATTAAAATATATATTCCGAAAGCAATCATATTCTACAACATAAGACTTTACCTATACCTAAAACCTTCGCACAGTACTGGATATACAGGTTTAGTCCTAAGTTAAATATAAATATTAAAGAATTCAGTGTGTTCAATGTTGATGTTGACAGAATCCAGAATGTAATTATTGGAGCTATTGCAGAGATCAATGTTGATTGGCTTTCAGGAGAATGCCTGAGTGATCATTTGGTGGGTCAGGTAAAACATTCGAGTAAATGTCATTACTATGTGGAGGTAATCAAAAAAGTTTAAGCAAAAAATAGTAAAGAAATTGGTTTGTAGGCCCTCAAATGACCCAGTGTAAATTTGTCACAGGGATACGTTTTAATTTGAATGTACTGGCGCTACGTCTATCCCTTTTTCAGCATTTTCTGTTACAAATTAATTAAAATACTTAATATTCATTTCTTGTCTTTTTACTTTGCACTGGGGTTTTCAGTGGGAAGGCTGGTCCCATGTGGACAGGTGTGTGTAGCGGGGTGCTGCTATCCTGCACGGACAAACTAAATCGACGTACCCTGCTGCTCCGCCAAGCCAAGCCCCAAGACCCCTCCAGTCATTCTTCTGCATTCTTTTCTCCTGTAAGCGCTTCTGCTCTTCCTTCTGTTTTGGCAATTTAGCATTTCCAGCAGCCTCTATGCAAACACACACACACACACACACAAAGCACTGAACATTTCTACTTGAGCTGTACACCTTTCTAAGCACTAAGCTAATCATTTAGGTTTTCTGTAAAATGTCACTGTCAGTTCTTGGTCTGTGTGTTTGTACAGTAGCATGCTGAATGCTCTGTTTTCTTAAGAAGCTATCAAGCACATATACTTTGTATGTAATTTTGTTAATCCTCAAGATCATATAAAATAATAAAGTAATAATAATAAAAAATCTTGTCATAGTTGTTAATCAGCTTATTACATATATCACTATTACTTTACTGTCTCAATAATCAGTAGTTTTTACTTTTTACAATGTCTTAGTGTCTCATATTAACATTTTATTTTCTATATGTGGTTTCATGGATAAACAGATGGCAGCAAAGGCTTTGGAAGCATGTCAGCAGCCACATGGCTTTCTTTCACTGACATACACACAAGCCGTGACCTGCAATGTCCTCCATAAGCTAACGGCGAGACAGGAGACAGCAGGACCTCAGAGATTGAATAGTGGTGGGTCTGACGGCTCCACACGCCATCTGCACGAAATCTTGCTGACTGCTCAGCCGTTTGACCTGGTGCTCTCATGCCCCCTACTGGCCAGCATCGCCCAGGTGTTCCATATAGTTTCACCTCAACCCTCCAGATGGACGGTCAAAGAGTGCCGGTCAGCTGGCCAACCAGTGAGAGGCTGTGTGATCTCCTCAAGCAGTCTGCCACTCATCTATGTCAATACCAGTGTGATTCGAGTCTTCTGCCCGCTCCAGGACAGCAGTGAGCTCTTAAATATGAGGATTTGTTTTCATAACATTTTGTTATAAGGTATTTAATATCACATCGGCTACTTTAGGTCGGATTGATAATTTAATGTGTTGCTATGCAGGTTCTCACCTGAGGGAGAAAATGGAGGACACACTTGTTCTTAAGATAGGATCAGTCAGCATGGCTCCTCAAGCTGATAATCCTCTTACACGCACCATAATCCGAAAAGATATATACCAGTGAGTACAACCCACAAAGCTATTCATCAGTGAAATCAACACACACACACACACACACACAAGCACACCAGGTTTTCTACCCAATGCATTCCTCCCAATTATCATATTTAATTAGTTGGTTGATTGACTCATAGAGTGAAATAAACTAAAATATACAATAACCAACAATGCTGGATAAAAAACAACATTCCACGCTGTTAATTTACTACAAAATCAGTCAGCACTTAAGATAGCTTGTGTTGACTTATCGTTCAGCATAAATCAAACTAGATCTATTTTTATTGCAGATGCAACCTGAGACTGTTAGGATGTCTAACATTAGAGCATGTAACATTACCATGTTGTATATCTGTAGTGCTAGTCTGAATGTAGGAAGTGGTGGCTCATAGTTAAGGTGTTGGACTACCAACGCGAAGTTTGTGAGTTCGATTCCCAGCTTCGCCACTGCTGGGCCCCTGAGCAAGGCCCTTAACCCTCAATTGCTCAGTTGTGTAAATAAGATAACTGTAAGTCTCTCTGGATAAGGACGCCTGCCAAATGCTGGGAATGTACTTGTAAATGTACAGGCTGGGAATTCTCTGGAGTATTAATGGTTAATCAGCGCTATAAAATGTAATTTCATGGTCGTCATTAAATTATATACCCTGCTAAACACCTTGAATATTGAGTTTATACATAGTGTGAGGTTGTTGCAGATGTAAGGCAAAGCTATGCTTTCAAAAGTCAGGCTTTACCATCCGCACCTAGGGCCAAAGGCCAATTGCTGACTTTGTCATTCAACCCTAAGTATGTCCGCTGTTTGGAATCAGCCAAACTCTGTATTCCTCAAAAGGTTAGCGTCTGGTAGTTAAGTTGTTCTGGACTGATAAACTAACAAATTAAGAAGTGTAAGTCGACTTGTGTGGACTCTTATGTCTGAGAATCCGCTATCTGAAACATACAGTCCTGACCATTATTCGGTAAGCCTATTAAAGGAAAGGTTTTTGAGGGTGACACTAGTAGAACTTTACTAACTCTGACCCCCCTTTAGAAAAGCAATGAATCGGGGTATTCTGCGTGACCCAGGGTCGGAGGTCGAAGATCGTCAGTATCAAATCGACCTTCAGAGCATTAATGTGTGCACTGCACAGTGGGCACAGCTCCAGCCTCAGGGAGAAGGTACTAAAGGCAGCACACCACCAGAGGGTGAAAGAAGTTCTCAAAATCCAGCACTGGAGTGGAATATGGCTAGCAGGTATGTGTATTCGTTAGAATGCTAAATTGCCCATGCATTTGGGCAAATACAAAGCAGCAAAACAGAAGATTCCAGAAATTCTTTAAGAGCCAATAAGAGATTGCATGTAGTGGTAGATGTGGACATGGATAACAACATAAGAAAGCGCAAAAAGCACAGCGCATGTAATCTGCAGCTAAAATCGTAAATTGCATATATATTTTGTATAAGATAATATTTAGATACACTGACAAATTTTATATACAAATATAAATACAAATAATAACCAGAGGTTCAATTTCATTGCCACAAAAACTTACTAAAAAAAATTACTTATATTGTTTGTCTTCATACAGTATTTGCTCACTAAAATCAACATATTTTAGAATGCATGCATTTACACTCGGATCAAGACAGTGTTTAAATGTATTGAACTTCCTGCATCTGTGTGTTTAACTGCAGCATCCAGAAGCACCAGGAGAAGAGAGCAATCCTCACTCCTATCCTGACTGACTTCTCTATACGCATCACTGCGGCTCCTGCCATCATCTACAGTAAACCGCTCCCCACTGACAATAATCAAACCGAGGTACAAACAGGATTACTGTTGTACACAAATAGCAGTACGGGTTTAGTTATGGAGTTAGACCTTATCTAAACAAACACATTCCTACAGTAGGCATTCTATAGTTAGATAACTGAAAGGAACAAATGTAGGGGTAAGAATCCCGAAGGCATTTATGGTGTGTTTGCCCTCCTACTATACATTTACGGCATTTGGAAGACACCTTTATGTAGAAAGACCAAATAATTGGGGCTAAGGGCTTTGCTCAGTGGCCCAGCGGTGGTAACTTGATGCTGGGAATTGAACCCAGATATTCCATTTAGCAGTCCAACACATTAACCACTGCACTACTACAATATTTACTATATATACCACTATATTTTTGTTCTTTATCTCTCGTTTTTCTTATTTTCTTTTTATTTGTTCTATCTTTCCTGCTTTCTGTGTAGGATATTGTGGTGTGTGGACACAGTTTGGAGTTGAATGTCACATCAGCCCTGGAGATGTTTTTAAGTTTGTGTCAGGTGCAGCTCATCCAACAACTGGTCCTTTCCAACATGGTTATTTTCGGCGCTTTAGAAAAAAACACAGAGGTAAACAACAGTACAGAACTGATACCATCTAACACACAAACAACGGTACATTTGTCCCTCAAACAGCCAGCGGTCATTTACCACGTAGGTGTGAAGCTTATATTCAGTGTTCCAAGTTCTCCAGCCCCTTTCTCTGAGCATATAATAGTGTGTGGGTGTAAATATCTGGGCAAATACATGGATTTTATTTGGCTTTATCCATTGCAGATTAGGAAACTCCTTTTTTGGGGGGAAATCCTGTGTTCTTTGTGTGGATTACAGAAACTATTAACCTTTTTCCGCCCACATGTTCATAACAGAACAGTAATCAGTGCAGCGTCTGTCAGAACATGCAATGGGGATTTAACTTAGTGTAAAATCACACATCGCTCAGTAGAAATTCTCTTTTGGTTTGTGAGTGTAGAGCACAGAACTATCCTGTCTCACCACCTTCATAAAACAGTCACTGTGCAATGCGACACTTATTAACTGGTTTTTAGATTAGTCAGTTTACCTGTTTTCCTATGTTACGCTTGCACAGATTTGACATTAAACGGGTTCCCTGCTTTAACCAGCAAAAGTTTTCTTTTTTCTCTCCAATACAATGCTGTAAGGTTGTATTGTTCCACCAGTGAATTTCCAACATGTTGCTTCATGTGCCTCTAAGATGTTTTGTAACTGAAATATGAACCATAGTTAACACGATAAAGTAAAGCCTGCTGGTACATATTTTCTGAAAAGGATGGTAAACTGATATATACAGCAACTACACAGCTTGCAAATTGGGAAAAGTCATTAAACATAAACACTTAAATACCCTACCATCGAAACGGTAAGGGAGATTCTTTAACTAATATTCTGTTTATTTCTTTGGTTCTCAAAGCTCTGAATTCTATAAAAGACATAACCTTTGTGGCTAAAAAGGTTGTACAAAAAAGGGCCTATATAGACGGAAAACACAAAATGTACACACTTAAATTTGGTTTGTCAAGATTTAAAATCAGATTAGACCAACAATTTTTGGCAGTTGGCTGCTCATTGTACTAAAGCAAAGATTTTTTAATCCCATCATTATTTCCTTCACTATATTGTGTTATGTGTTAAACCATTGAAACAAAAAAGCCGCTAGTGTTAAAAGCCACTAAAAATATAAAGAGATTAATATACAAAAAGAAATTATTTCTAATATACCTTTTATTTATAGATTTATGGCTACCGGTGGAATTTATTCTTTTTGCCCCAATGTGAACCAACCAATCCTCTGGACCCCATGACCATTGGTCTGTTTTCATTTCTAGCATAGCAGTAGGGGATTTTCGAAAAGAAATTGTCATCGCCAGAGTGAGAGGGAATAGCTTTCCTTCACAGTTCTTACAGATAGATGGGGGCCTCTCTAAAGTCTGTTGCCTCTATCTTTTTTCGCCTCGTCTCCATTATAATTCTCTTACTTGTTCTCAGAAAACCAAGCATTGCACGAAACTTGGAGCTTAATAGAAATAAAATAAGTACTTTATGTTTTAGTGCTAATTTTTGAGTTAATCCAGTTTTGCTATCAAAATTGTTATTCTTGCAATAAAATGTGTTATAAAAACTCTTATAGCTGTTTAGAATACTGTATTTTAATTGTATTTAAATTCCAATGGCTAAACAATGCTGCAATTTAATAAAACAGAAACTATGAACAACACAACTGGTGATTAATGCACCATAATGTGTTGCAGAAATAGCGATAGAGATAGGTGCCAATTGTAAGGCTATGGTTTATGTTTCATGTTCTTAGTTTTATGTTTATGCTTCATGTTTGTTTTTTGTTTACTTTCTGTCTTGTTCCTTGTCATGTGATCTTTGTTCCCTATGTGTTCCTGTCACATGATCTCCTTGTCCATGTGTCTTGTTCCCATTGGTCAGTCTTGTGTGTATATATAGCCCTTGTGTTTCCCATTGTGTTTGTCGTGGATTTTGGTTTGTCCCTGTACTGAGTCTGTTTATATCAAGTCTATTCTAGTAAAGTTTAGGTTTGTTGTTTTGAGTGTTTATGCTAATGTTCAAGCCAAGTTTATTCTAGTTTAGTTTATCTTTATTGTTTTGTCTTTATCACTATTGTAGGTGAACTGCACCTTTCCCCCTTAAATCTTCCTGGTCCTCAAAAACCAAAAACATATTTTGATAAATGCAATGTATTGCAATGATGTTTAAACTTTTCTACTTGTGTGTGTGTGTGTGTGTGTGTGTGTGTGTGTGTGCATGGGGTTGTTTCGACAATGTAGAAGGAAAGACAGAACCTTCATCGAGGAAATGCTTCCGCTGCAGGATTTGCAGACTCTTCAAGGATAGGGACTATTCCCTGTGGTCAGGACAGTGGATTTGGCAGTGACAGCGAACACCTGCGCTTTGTTCACTATGACCAACACAGGGCCACCAGCCACCGACTAACATGCCTCTCCCGCCAGCCTACCATCACCAAAAATCTCTCCTTTATCCCTTTTGATTTTTTTCTTACTGCTGGCAGCCTCACTCTCATGACTTATGTAATGACTCAAGAATCACCTTTAAGTACAGAACCCACTGAACATACACGTAAGCATTTCCTCAACATTCCCAAGAAGGACTTAGAACAGGTAGAGGTGCCTGAGCTCGCTACAGCAGGAGATTCGTTCACTGCTTCAACAGGGGGAGAATGTCTTATGTTGGATAGGTCTTTATCTAACAGGGACCATGCAAGACAAGCACTAGGCGTTACAGTTGTCAGACAGCCTGGAAGACGAGGTGTAGGAGGAGGCACTTTGCATCCGGTTCTTTACCTGCAGTTCACACAGCCATCAGTTCTCCTCAGCTGCCACCAGCGCAGACAGCGCCTAGAGCTCTCACTGTTCGACCTTACAGTGAAGGGGGTTGCCTCTGATTACACCAATCTCGGTAGGCTACCTTACATTCTTTAATCATTTTAGTTGAACTGATGTCTCTTATTTCTTAGAGTTCCCAACTTTGCTCATCTCCAACCAATGCAGAAAGTGGCTCTGTTTCTGTAGTTGCTATAGGTCCCTTTCCTTAAAGGGCAGATAATTAGTGTTGGTCTGCATCCGAAGGTCATGTGTTTAATTTCCAGCACCACTAAGGTGCCACTGCTGGGCCCTTAACCCTCCAACCTTACCTGCCAGTAGAAACTTCTAAATAAATAAAAGATAAAAGCCTGTCCTTTTGTGCCACACCCTCAACTTAAGCATGTTTATCACCCTTTAAAGTTCCATGAGTAAAATGTTTGTGTTGTACAGCACTCAGAAAGTAGAAAAAAGCAAAACATGTTACACGTCTTTAGGAAGCCGAGATTCTTGCGATTGAATGATGCAAACTATTTTAAAAGTACAATAAACACAATCAGTGTCTTTGTCAGTCGGCCAACAGCCAAACATACTTACACCAAACATACAGCTTTTAGCACAGGTGGTAGTATCGTGTTGTGTTTTCCTAATTTTTAAGGCCAGAAGTTATAAACTGTATTTTCAAATGTAATTCTAAACCCTCTACTTTTAAGCCGATCACATTTTTAACCTTTCCCCGATCCCTATTTAAAAAAAAAAAAACCCTCTACACTGATGTATCTTTTGCATAACCACAAATGCTGGCTGATTAATGGTAAAATACCTTTGCTATGTAGCATTGTACCTCCTACTCAGTCTCTGTTTTTATTTATTTATCTATTTCTGCCCCTCTCATTCTCAGACACTGGGAAATCTTTGCCAGAGTCTCTAGACTATAAGGTTTTTTGGTTAGAGACAATGGCGGGGGAGTCAGACAGCAGAACCGGAATTCCTCCACCTCTTCTTTCTCTCTGCATCAGAGACTTCCTAAATGTGCCAGGTTGGGATACACACACACACACACACAAACACACACACACCCCTTATTACTCAATTAGTGTGTCTTTATTGAGAACCTTTCTTTCATTTTGAACCTTCAGCTCATAATACTTAAGTCTTGGCTGAAGAAACTGAGCAAAGGGAATTAAATTATTAATTATAATCTGCTATCATTTATTATAAACCATTTAGATTAATCTATGGTTGCCTATGTCTTATTTTGCAATTATCTGGTCTGTTCATCTAGCAAGCACAAAAGAAACCTTCACATTATCAGACAATTATTCATGAAACAGAAGGAAATTGATAATAAAAATAAAACATGAAAGAAAAAGATAAAAGAGTTACTTGCATAAGTAACTGAAACTATTAGGCATCTGACTCAGGAGTTTTATTGTCTTTGGAACAAAGTCCAGTCCTTGCCCTATCTAGTAGTGTGTCTGGTACTTTGAGTTAGGTAAAGATGACATTTTATTGCCCACCATTCCTTTAATTTATACCATTAGCTGAGGCACAGGAAGCCGAAATGAATTTGCACATTATGAGCCATCCAACTGGTAGCCCTTTCTTTACTTTTAAGAAAGATCGATCCAAAATAGAAAAAATGAAGCGATATATATTTGAGACCAGAAGCAAAGCAGCCCAGAAAATATCGATCGGTTTGAACAGCTTTAATTAGCAGTATTGATAAAGTATGCTGCTACCATTTTGTCAAAGGATTAAACTTTTCTTAACCAACATAAGATTTCACTCTAGAAAGATTGGAGCAGTCCAGAACCCAACACCGCCTCCTAATTTCTCTCATTATTCAGCAATAGTAACCTCTGACATTGAAGATTTCAGCAAGCTGTCCTGGTATGTGCAGTCTTAAAAGAGGACTACACAAAGGGCAGTGTTGTAACTATGTCCTTTTATAACAGTGGTTTTTAACCTATTTTGGACAAACGCATCCTAAGTCCAGTTAAAAACCCCGTACCCTTATGCCCCAACCCACAGATGTTTCACACTAGATGTTTCCATCGTTTAATTAGACCTTTATTCGTTAAATGTCAGTTATTGCAACATTATAATAAACCCCCCCCCCCAAAACCCCTATTCTTTAAGAACAAAGAAATGACCTAACTTGGCAGCAGATTAGCATAAAATATTAAACAAGCATCATACAAGTCTTCAGTTTGTAGACAAATTAATGAAAGCGCTGTGCAGGTTTATTTGCTGCTATTTTTTATAGATTGTAATAAATATAAAGGAAATAAAGTTATACTGAGCAACTGTTCTTTTAGTGTCCACCATTTGCGTTCAAATGCCCCACAAAGCACCACCAGATTTTCAATGCCCACTGTTACTGTCTGAATGACCACTAGGGGCGCTACCACTCTTATTGAGAATCTCTTTTTTGAAGGATACATGCCGAAGAAGCCATTAGATAGACAATGTCCAATAAAATGCAATTAAATGCTTTATATTCTTCCTTCTGTACTTTTCTTCCCCTTTTTTTCTCATGTTAATATGTGCATTAATGTCTGGATGTTTACTTCATTTTGGTAATTAATAGACTTAAGACTTACTTTAGAAATGTTGTAAGCCACAAACAAAAATAACTATTAATAAAAGGTTTCTTTTCTTTTTTTTTTTTTTTTTTTTTTTACACGTTTTTGTTCTTATAGCTGAGCTAAAGGTGGAGCTATGCAGGCCACTGAAGTTAAACCCAACACCCACTAAACTGGAGCAGATTAAGACATGGAGGAAAATGTTCCCAGATCTTGGCAATCCCTCCCCCGTCCCTGAGGCATCCCGCACCACCAAACTGGGTGACAGCAATGCAGTCTGTCCTTCAGTTTCCAGTCGTATAGCAAACATCCTTCAGACGTTTGGCCCCTTTCACAAGGTGTCTCTTCAAACTGTGCAGATGATTATCATGATGGAGATGGAGCACCCGCTCCAACCCAGTCTCACATTTTCTGTGTCCAGTACAACAGTGAATCTGAGCACCAAAAGTTTACAGCAGCCAGTTGGTCAGTGAATTGCTTTAAAACCATCTGATTACACAGATCATTCTCTCTCTCTCTCTCTCTCTCTCTCTCTCTCTTTCTTTCTTTCAGTCTTTCTTTCTTTTAGTCTTTCTCTCTCTCTCTCTCTCTCTCTCTCTTCTCTCTCTCTATCTCTCTATCTCTCTCTCTCTTTATTTTAGTTTTTCTTCTTAGTCTTTTCTCTCTCTTTCTCTTTTTTAGTCTTTCTCTCTTATACTCTCTCTCTCTCTCTCTCTCTCTTTCTTCTCTCTCTTCTCTTTCTTTTAGTCTTTCTCTCTATTCTCTCCTCTCTCTCTCTCTTTCTTCTGCAGTCTTTCTAGTCTTTCTAGTCTTTCTCTCTCTCTCTCTCTCTCTATTCTTCTTTTAGGTCTTTCTCTCTCTCTCTATCTCTCCTATCTTTCTCTCTCTTTTTTTTTCTTCTATCTCTCTTTTTTTTTCTTTCTTTCTAGTCTTCTCTCTCTCTCTCTCTCTCTCTCTCTCTCTGTCTTTCTTTCTTTTCTCTCTCTCTTTCAGTCTTTCTCTCTCTCTCTCTCTCTCTCTAAGTCGCAGACGAGACACTTTCCTCTCCCTGCTGTGCTCTTTTATTGTATGTGTGTGTCTGTTTCTCAAAAAGTCTCAAGATTTTCCTGTCTTTCAACTGATACAGCAGGGTGAGGTGAAACGGCTCTCCCAGCGACACAGCCAAAGAACACTCTGTCTTTACCACAGTGTCATTGCCCAGTATGATCTGATCTGGCTCAAACTGGTTTAAGAGACATGAGAGATTAAAAGACATTTGTTCTTATTTAGTATTAAAAGAGTATTCATTATTAAATATTATTGATCTGCCATCACATCCCCAATTAATAAAAAACTATTTTTTATGACTGTATAAACCTTAATTTTTCTCTTGAATTTAATAAGCCAAATAATACATAGCCATCATGTTACAGTGTGCATATATAGGACAAATGTCCATAATTGACCTTTTGATTACACACTGCAGGTGATGCTCAGTGACCTCAAAACACCTCACTACAACAGAGATTGTTTGAGAATTCTTTTTGAAATGAAGTATCAATTATGTATTCATAGTTTTTTTTGGTTGATATATTGAGTTGAATTTTCTCTCTTTGTTTCTCCGTGAACAGACAGTGCAAAGGAGGTGTGTGTGTCATGGCACTGTAAGGATGTGTTGATGCAGACGGGTCTGAAAGGCAGTAGAAATGTATTTGTTGGGCCGTTCTCATGCAGTTTGGAACTGGAGGTGCTCTGGTGCAGACACTGTGGTAGCCCGGACACCGGACAACCAAGAATTTTATTAGAACTAAAAGGAGGATTACTACAGGTACCAGTTATTTCATGGCATTAACAATGATAGTAAAACTGCTTAAAAATGTTACAATACAAAAAACACCTGTTCATATGTTGTATGTACCTTTTCTTAGGCCAATAAAGTTCCCAAAAGTACATTTAAATGTTCTTATTTTAATTGCTGAGGTTTGGAAAGTTAATTTAATACATTACAGGTATTTGAATGTTTTATGGCGTTCACATTCACGTAGCGATTCACACTTTGCATGCGAAGTTCTTTCTTCTCTTTACCCAATCATCTCTTCTTGCGTCTTAGGTATTTTGGGGACAGGAACACTACAATTGTCTCAGTCTAATTCAAGAGTATCTGAAGAGCTACCTAAAAGAGGTGGAAGGTCAAAATGAGGAGGAAAAAGAAATTCCACTCCCCTCTGATCAATCGCTTACTCCTAGATCACGTTCCCACCACACAGAACATTCCTCAGATGATCTGCGCACTGGCATCTTTCGGTACATCCAGATTTCAGGTAGGCTGTTTATCAAGTGCTACCAACTCCAGTCAAGGCTTTCAAAAGCGTTATAATGCAATTGCTATCTAATTCTTAGTGTCATTTCATGTTAGTTTTTACTTTTATGTGTTTCTTGGTCCTCATTCCTCTATAGATTCTCAAAAGTTGCCAAGTGTGCATGAGGTAATGTTCTATAATGAGACAGAAGACAGTCCCGGTGTGATGATGTGGAGGTATCCAGAACCTAGAATTCTCACCTTTGTGCGCATTACCCCTGTACCTTTCAACACCACTGAAGACCCCGAAATCAGCACTGCCGACTTGGGGGATGTGTTACAGGTGAGTGTTAGTGTCTTAGTCTCAGGTGCTCTAAGAAGTGTATACAATGTTGTAGTCGTTTTCCTCTGGATAGTTAGACATCAAGTGGCAGTTGTTAAAGCCTGCCAGTACTGAGAAGAGAGAATTTAAGCTGTAGTGCCTAAAAACAAAAGACCACCAGTGTAAAGTCCAAGTCATCACTTTAAAAAAAAAATTGCTTGCATTATGATGCACAATATTATTAGGTAAAAACACATTTTGCTACAATAAAAGCTTTGCATTTTTTAAATGTTAGACTTTTAGGCAGACTAAAAAATGTTTTGTAGCATTTTGCTTTATTTTACATTATATGTGCTTTTCTTAGTTCTGTTTGCTGATGAAGTCAGTGTTTAACTGCCACCTAATTTGGTTCACTAGAATTAGTTTTTTTACTAGAAGGATTCCCATTAAACTTTAGATTTTCCACTCAATGAATGGGTTAAATTTTTTGTATGTACCCGAAATATTAATCTTTAACACTAAAAACATCATTTCAGTGTACATTGTGTAGAAGTTTAATAAAGTTTTTATTGTTTAAGCAGAAAGTGTGTTTTCTTTTAGGGGCAATTAAAATTCTTTTGACACAAAAACAGGAAGGCTTTCAAGAAAGTTTATGTTCATAAGCTTATTCACAAAAATGCCCAAATTGTCTGACAGCATTTTTTCAATAAAGTAGGGATCTAACCTCAGAACCAGTGAGACTCTTGGGCATAAACTATGTCACAATGTCCTGAGGAAATCCCTGACCTTAGGACTAACTAGTCCATTAGAAGAGTTTAAAAAAGTGGTGCTATGAAAAGCTATGAAAGGAATTAATTTAGTCTCCATGAAATTCTGAATCACTTAAAAAACTAAAACTCACCTAAAAATGAAAGAAGGTGATGGGGTGTGCCGCATGCTGTAAAGGATTTCAAGTTACACGTCGAAATTTTCTTGTGTATTAAATTATAAGTATTATACTTAGGACCCTCTAATGATGAAGCGAAAACAAAATTTTAGAAATGTTTGCAAAAGTTTCTTTTAAAGAAACACAGAAATATCGCATGTATGTAAGTATTCAAACTCTTTCCAGAAACTTTGAAATTTAGCGCAGGTGCCCTCCATTTCCCACCTGTGCTCCATATTCAGTTGGACATAATTTGATAAGCATTTCTTTACAGAAAGTCTCACAGCTGAAAATGTATGTCACATGTATGGGACTCGGTTATAAATGATATGCCTAAACAGAAAGTATGTCTGAATGCTTTTCTAAATGCACTGTAAATATGTAGGAATTGATATTTGAAAAGTAGGTTAAGACACGGACTGCTGTTCGAAAGGATGTGTGTTTAAATCCCTAAATCCTTAATCTACCACCACTGGGCGCTAAAGCAAAACCCCTAACCCCTAGTGTTTAACCAAGTTAAGCAACTTACATTTCTCTCTTTTATACAACTGAGCAATCGGGGCTTAAGGGCCTTGTTTAGGGGCCCAGCAGTGGTAGCTTGGTGGTCGAATCCTAATCTTCCAATTAGCAGTCTAACTCCTTAACCACTGCGCTATCACTTCCCTTACAGGTGCCATGTAGCCTGGAGTACTGGGACGAACTGAGGAGAGCCTTTGTTCCATACCGAGAGTTCAGCCTGTCTGAAAGCAATGTGTGTGAACTCAAAATGCCTCCACTGAATTTCCACACGTATCAGAGTGACGTTGTCCCCTCCGATCTCTGGCGGGTTGTGGTCAACAATACAGCAGACGGAGCAGATGAGAGGTAATAAATAAAATTTAATGCACTTTCCTGTATCGGACAATTAAAAATAACTTCTGTGTAAATGTAATAGAAGTAACAGAGCACTAATGTTTATTCTCCAAAATATCTGGATATCAAAATGGTAAAGGAATTTCTTTGGGGTTTTCTGGTATATTTGTTGATATATTGTATGTGAAGTGTTTATATGCAGGCTTTATATACATACACATGGCAGGGGAATTGCAAAGGGTTATTACAAACTTCGTCATGAACATGTGAGCTTCTCTCAATCAGCAGACAGTTTTGATGCAGGACAGTGTTAGTTGCTAGTTGGATACAGCAGTTCCTTTCAGATCAGAACTTTGAAGTAATAAAATAGCTTGTCCTAATCTACGCTTAATTAAAATGATTAAAAATCCCTGGCAAAAAGTTATTAATAAAAATCCATTACAGTTACCAAACCGTGGAATCGACTGCTTGTCTAAAATTTCTTGTTTTTGCATTAGAAGGTTGCCAGAAAATCATATGTATTTCTTATCTTAACTGTACACTATAATTCCACCGGTAGATTAAGCATTGTTTTAATTTTTATTGTTTTATAACAAAACTCTCTGTTTTTAATTTTTTCAATTTTAAATCACATTAAATACACATTTGTTAGAAACTACTGGTGCACAAAAATTCTTATTCTATTAAAATTCTTTGGTGTATAAACATGAAAATTTGGGCTGGTTTTTAAATGTGACTATATGTTTTTTGTGTATAAGTTCTATTAATTATTATTTACATTTATTAGTATTGATATTTATATGTATGTATTATATGTAGGTTCTGTTTCAATTGATCAATATCCACTACGGTACACTGTAGTTTGCTGACTATTTATACAGCATCGTCTGTCTTTGTTTAGTTCAGAAAGTGAGTCGGGTTCGCAGGTTCACTGTGAGCAGTTGGTATCTCCTACTGCACTGGCAGCGTGTATGCAGGTCGACTCCTGTTTTGCGCCGTGGCTTGTGCCTTCACTGGGTGTGTCCCTGAAACTGGCTCACCTGGAGCTGCGACTGTGCCATCATCTGGACCAGCTTGGCACCGGTAAAACACACTCACCCTTCAGCTCTTACTGAACACATGGCTTAGTAGGAAAACTGTAAAAGTACAGTAGTGTGTTCTAACTGTTTTTCTCTATTCAGGGTGTTCCTTATGTTCAATTTAAATAAATTTCTTATTTTTAGGGCCTCCTGATTGGCCACATTTACACTGCATGTATCAAGTGACCAAATTCCAACCTTTTTCTCCAATGTAACCCAGAACAGATATGACAGATGACACATGGATTCTGATATTTTCAAAACGGGTTTAGGCCTGTGGAAATAAATTGGTGTCGCATTGGTGTCTGCCATGTAAATAGACAGATCAGATTTTTACCTGTTAATGCGAGTTGAACGTCACTGAATTAGCGACGCTGGCATGCGACGTCACCTCAGGCGGACACCAACAGCGAGATATATACAGCTTAGTGCAACTGTGTATTTAGATATTTTTTTATTTATTTTCTGTAAGCAAAAAAAAAAAATGAACGCACTATCACACAGAAACTATAAGTTAGCAATCAATGTGCCCAGGCTGCAACAAGGACTCCTCTTTTATTCTCTACTTTAAGAGGGAATTTAAATATGGTTCGAGAACCAAAAATACTGAGTAAGCATTTTATCTTCATCCATTGTGTCCGTGAATTATCGTGCTATTTTTACTTTCTTTTCCGGTCAGTACATCTAACCTGTTTTTTTTTTTTTTTGCTGTGTATACTGTAAACGCAAATATTGGATGTGTTAAAAATGCTGTATAAAATAATAACTCAGCAGGAGAAAATATTTTACTATAATATTTCTTCCAAACCAAAAACCAAATATAATTTTTGTTGCATTTTGTCAATTTGTGCTTTAAATGTTCTTATTTTCCTGGCAGATAATTTAGCTCTTTTCTGCTAACAAATGCTTGTCAGCAAAATGGCTAGAAATCTGTTTTTCTTGCCACTAATCTTAGAAGGAAGGCTATAAGCCAAACACTCTTCCTTAAGGTTTATTAACTATAACCAAAATTGGTTTGCAAAATATTACCATGTTAGTGATTTTACACTTCACATTATGATACTGTTACGGCGCTGTTATGATAATATTATGTAGGACGTATGGCAGTCTTTACACAGACATTAAATAATGGGAAACATTTAAATGCTTATCAAGCATATACCAAAACTTTTTCTCTAATATATTTATATATATATTTTAGCTCCATCCCAGCGGCTCCGTCCCTTTCTTCCAGACAGGAAGTTGCCACTTGTTCAAGAGTTTGCGGTGGTGTCTCTGTGCAAGCCAGAGGCATTTGTGCGAGATTGGCATGAGGGGGCTCAACTGGGGCAGGAGCTACACTTGTATTCCTCACTGAACTGCCACTTGGTTGACTACCGGAATCTCACCCTCTTGCCTCTCCTCCAACCATTCAGCTTACAGGGTCATGCCACTAAAAGATACACACAAACCCAGCAAGCAGCACCTATGTTTCATTTTAATGTAGCCATGGAGCCAATGTTGATTACAGTGGGGCAGCACGTTATACATACCTTGGACACAGCAGCGAAAGCATGGCAACAGGTGAGACACACACATGCATTTAAAATAATATTTCCTAGGGTGGACACCAGCATCCACACTAAATAACCAAAAGTATATGGATACCTGCACATTTTGGGGAAATGAAAGGTTTTAGACTGCCCAAGTCAGTAACTAGACCTTAATTAAAATTTAACATACACTTTAGCTCTAAAAGAGGACACTGATAAGAAACACCCAGAACAACTGGTGTAACCTGCCGAGCAAACCTGGGAAAAAATAACACAAGAGGAATATTTCTTTTTCGGGTGATCTCATGATTTTACTTTGTGGTTTACCCACATCCACATACAAATGCCAGGAATTTCTGACATATTGGCTGGAATTTATCTTAAACCCAATTGTCTAGCAAACACACAATAATTTGTCTTGCCATTAAATCATAGGTTCACTGTTACACTGTGTTTTCCAATTTGGTGAATATATAAGCATTTTTTCTGTACAAACCAAAACCAACAATGATGCAGATGTGCGCTTGTCAAATTTTTAATTTTTAATTGTTCTAAACCCAATATAATACTATATGTTTATTCCAAGGGATCAGCACTGTTTTCCTCATATGGTTTGTATGTGTTTGTGTGTTTTTGTTTGTGGCTGTTTTATTAATGTGCAGAACCTGAAACCAGAGGCAGAGGAGCTTATTTTCTGTCACTATGTAGTCTGTAATGACACACAAGAGACACTTTGCTTTGGTCAAGTGGATACGGATGAAAGTGTGGTGCTGTCCAGTGGGCAAAGCCATCAGTATTGTTGGAGATCCCACAAAGCCCCACAGGTAATTGGCCCTCCATATCTTTAAGGAATTAAGCAGTTTTCTATTTGCATAAACTCATGCAGTATTAAAACGAGGGTCTAATTAAAAGTGAAAATAAACATGACATTGATGCAAATAATGACCGTTCAATTCTGGTTTTAAATGACCCGATTCATTAGTGTGCATAACTGATGTACGCCTAAACCTGTTTAAATGTGATAAGTGAGCTGAAAAAAGAATAAATTGATCGAATGTCTATGTAAGACATTATTTAAAGCCAGTGGTAACCTATAGGATTTTTATTCCTAACAAAGGAAACATTAAATACTTTTCTACGATTTGGATACAACCATTTTATGTATTTTTTTAATGTATTTTATTAATAATAATGCTGTTATTCATTTATTGTCCTTCCTATTTTATCCTGGTGGAGAGTGTGGTAACAATAACTTGAGTAAACCTTTATTCCAAGTCACAGATTACATTGTTTACTGGCAATTACCAATTTGTCCTTATATAAACAAATGGATACAATTCATCCAGCATCCTCTAGCACTGCCTCAGGGTCTCAGATAGCAACCTTTATCCCAAGCTATCTAATTCTAATGTACTTGTTGATTTTTTGATTTATTTTTGAGTACAGCACCAAATTGTTCAAATACATTTCAGATGAAATGCCCACAGAGACCAGAGCACCTTAAGTAGCAAGCACTTCAGGCCACATTCCTTTAGCACCTTCAGCAACATATGTAAAGCACATAATATTATCCACAGCACATTCTGACGTCTTTAAACCAGTGGATCCCAAACTATATCTGTCGGGCTCCCTTTTTGCATAATAACAACATTTTTTGCTGCAGAGCCTCTTAAATCGGGAAGGCAGCTGTGAGACTGCCACTCTTAGCTCATTTTTAATAAGCGGTACACGAGTAAAGCATTCATATGGACCATAAGCAACTTTATGTCCACGCAGTGATGGTGGCTAGAGGAAAACCTCCACAGTAAACACTGCTATGCATTGTATATACAGTATATTGTCGGCTCATATTTTGGCCCTTTTTTTTTTATTTCAGTGTCTCTTTATAAATATCTGCGGCCTTCACTCTTCCCCTCTTTATTTTAACTCCATGACAACACTCGCCGCATTCTCTTCCCCAATAAATACGCTTAACTTTAGTCTTTAAAACAAAACCTGGTTTAATTTTGTGTGTTTGTGTGTCCCTCTACAGCTGCTGCATGTCTGTATTGAAGGATGGGGTAACTGGCGCTGGTCAGAGCCTTTCAGTATTGATAATGTGGGGACAATGGTCAGATGCATCCCAAGAAAAAGCCAAATAGCCTCACTTATTATTAAAATCCAGCAGCTGAGTGGAGTGCAGAAGCAGGTACGCTATTCTTACACAGTCCACTGCCTAAAACACTGTTTGGAATGTTAATTTCCTTCATACATGCTAGCTAACCTGATTGCCTTTGCAATTCTTCTTCTTATTATAATACAATTCAGAGTAAAAATGTATGCATAGGAACAAAAAGTGTCACTTTATTCTGTCCTTCTGATGACAGCAAAGCCTTAAACTTTTGCCTTTGCCCTATTTTCCTTACTCTGTCTTAAATGTTATCCCTATGACAATAAAGACATTATACTTTTAAATAATACCTATAATAAACTCTAATCACATTTAAAAAATATCAATTTTTTAATCATTAATATACAAATTAATTTAAACATAACTAATCCAAACTGGGTAATTTGTTCGCAGATACATTCATTTCCTTAATCATTACTTAAAAACAACTTTTTGCGCAGTAGGCTTTTCGGTATCCTTGCCATAAAGTACACTTTAGGCTACATCAGAATAAATTGCCTTAGACAGAACATACCTAGCTAAAGAAAGTATTAATACATTTTGATGTGTCTTAACTTGTCTTTAAAAAGCATAGCTTAGAACCGAAACACAAAGAACTACGGCTTCCATCTGTGCAGTAACACTGGCGGTTTGGTGTCTGTATAAACATGGAAAAATATGTCACTCTTTTTTAAAGAAAAACCAAAACATTTTGCCTCATTTTGAACAAGAAAAATGCAGTAACTTAAACTAATTGCACTTTTAACACTATGTGTAGATATCAAAACCCATTTTTCTTATATATCTTCATCTTTCTGTCTCAGATTATTATCTGTGGAAGGCAGGTGATCTGTAACTACCTGAATGAATTGATCGAGGTGCAGTTGGTACAGCACAGTGTTGGGCTGGATGACCAGGTGCAGATGCGAAAGCTTCAGTCGTCTGTTAATCCAGAGAGCAAGTTACCTTCATATGTGCTGGAGGACTCTGAAGTGACAGGTCTCTGTGTGCGCCAACAAAAACACCAGGAGTGGTCCCAGGATGTGTACCTTAAACATACTTCCGCAAACAGCAGTTGTGTGCTTCAGGTACAGTATGGAATCAGATGTTGGTAGATTGATGGTCTAGCTGTCAGAACGTTGGGTGCTAAAAGGAAACAGGAAACTTCTCAATGTTAAAACATTATTCGGTCCAAATTATTAAGCTTTATTTACACTAGACTTCTTAGCTCTCTTTTCAAACACATTCCTTCTCACATATGACAACGAATGTTTCTTAAACCGTGCTTATGCGTTTAAAGTGTGAAGAACATCTACTGTATAATAACTTTTTTTTATAATTAATGGTTTATATTACTATAAAATACCCCAGTCAACGGCCCAGAACCATGGTGACGTACCGATATTCGTAGGTCTTTACACACTCATATAACGAGGGTAGGCAATGTTAATCTGATGAAATCTGAGAGCTTGTAACTTTTGCATTGTGGATCATGGTATGTCACTCAAGTCTGTAGTTCAAGGTTATGACCTCAACCTTGCAATAGGCTGTGGATATCATTCCATAATGCCAAAAAAGATTGTGATAATTAAGTTACCATTATATTCGAGTATATGCAACACTAAGCACTAAAGCATGCGGATTACTCATTCATTTTGTGTTGTTTTGTGTTCTTTTTTCCCCACACTGCTGTTGTTTCCTTTTTAATTGTTAGTACCACCAATAGTAAACCAATGGTTCACCTTTAAAAAATGTGTATAGGGTCAATGCTTATGAATTATTGGTCTCAGTTAGAAGGATATCATTCTGATTTTTATTGTGGTTTATCCTTTTTAACAACTAAAGCTAATAACTATGATTCGAGACTCGATGCAAAAACTGGCATTTTGCACTGTTAATTGTGCACAATCAGTTGAAGGTATCAGGCAAAAAATATTGTATTTTTTTATGATGTATTTTTTTCTCTTCAACTTCAGGATAGTTCAGGAATTTGATGTCACAAGTGTAAATCCAATATTTATTGCTTTGTAGGAAAATCAGCATTCATTGGTTTTATTTTAGGGGTCTTTGATATGTCAGGTGGGGGGTAAAGTGAGAGAAGCTGTAATGGCCTAATGGGTAATTCCCAGTTGTAGAATTCTGTTGCCATATTAGGAGGGCAGTTTATTTACAGTGCACATCAGGTGAAAATAATAAAAGTACAAACCTTATTGATTTAAACTTAATTAAAAATAAAAATTAATCTAGCTTTTTAAGGTTATAAATTCATTTAAAAAGATAGAGTGCTGGGAAGTGGTAGTACGGCGGTTACTGCAAGTGTTGGACTGCTAATAGTACGATAGGGGGTTCGATCCTCAGCACTGCCAAGTTGCAACTGCTGGGCCCGTGAAGAAGGCTCCTAACTCCCAATTGCTCATTTGTGTGCAGAAAGAGATTAATGTAAGTCGTTCTAGATAAGGGCGTCTGCCAAATGATGTAAAATATATATATATATTTTCCAAAAATTTATAATGCTGTATGTTTAAGGCCTGTTGTTTTTTTCCTGTGCTATATTTCTTTGTTTTATTGTAGTTCTACATGTATTTGGACGCATATCACAGTCAATTCACATGTTGTTTTTCCTACTGCAGTTTCCATCTTCTACTGGATCCTTGGTGTCTGTGTGTTGCACAATAATAACTCTGGAACCCAACACTCATATGCAGCAGAGAGTGGTACGTACATCTATACATACAGTACATCATCATTTAGACAAAACGGTGTTATAAAGTGATCCTTGTGGATGTTTGACAGGGTTTGGATCATTTAACTCTTTGACAATAACCCCAGGCGAATCTTGGAGCAACCGAGTAAAAAACGCCATAGTTTGTGTTCAAGTTCAAGTTCAAGGAGCTTTATTGTCATTTCAGCCATATATAGCAGAATGCAGTACACAGTGAAATGAGATAACGTTTCTTCAGGACCCTCTGGTGCTACACAAAACACAGATTTCCACAAAACAACAAAGAGCCACTAAACAGGATAGACATAAAGTGCATGTGTGCAACCTGGTGCAGACAGTGCAGAGCAGACAGCGCAATAAACAATACAAACATTACAAAGACAGTGCAAATAGAGACAATAGAGAACGGAACATAACGCAATAGCGCCAACCATATCGTAAGATGAGGTAGACATGAAATGTGCAAATTAACAACGATATTGCGCAGTGTAAGTGACTCTAGCTTTGTTTTGATCTTGTGGGATCTTGTGCGATGCCAGCGAGCTTGAAGTGACTGCGCTGAATGGTTCGAATGGGAAAGTACATAAAAGTGCATAAATCCCATTGCAGTGTTTAAGCAAGAAACATTATACATTTAACAAAGAGTAATTGTTCTTAATTTATACAGAAAAGACTTGTTTCCATCTTTGATCTATTATTCGTGTTTTATATAATTTACTCGGATGCAGTCTTTTACAAATCACCTCAATCATCTGTAATGTGATTTCTTTTAAATACAGCTATTCAAGTCATCTGGTGAATGTTTTTTTTCTATTGCGGGAGTTAAGTTAAAACAAGTATTGTGCATATCAGGATTGGCATCCTAACCAAAAAGAGAAGATTTAGCAAGAGTATTCACATTTAGTAACCGCCTAGAGTGATTTAGGTTGCTTTTTTAATAGTTTAAAACTAACTAATTTTTTCACACCACTGCATTTTTTCCATGGTTTTTTTTAGTGCTACAATGGTAAAAGTGGTATAGTTTAATTAAAAGCTTTCTAATTCAAAACCAAACAGGGGGAGGTCTAAACCAGAATACTGATTTCTATAAAGATATTTCGATCACTGAACATTGCATCGGTGACATTGAATTACACCTCTAATGTAGTTATTATCGTACCTGATAAGTTTTTTTTCTGTGTGTTATCATGTTTCTTTAGGTGGTTTTCAGTCCTCTATTTGTGATGCGTAGCCATCTTCCAGAAGATGTCTTTGTTCAGGTAGAGAAGCGAAGTTTGGGGCAAAATCAATGCCAGCTGATAAAAGGTCAAGGGCAGGAGCAAGCTCTGTTAAAGTTGGAGCCAAACTTAACACACCATCTCATCTTTCAAGCCAGGTTTATCACACGCTTCACTTACATCTTACACCTCACATATTTTATTTGACTTTATTTAAACCTATTAGGTTCTTACTTCTCCTACTCCTACTTGTTAAGGATAAACCGAGGCACAGTGTGTGTTTCTTTGTATAAATAGCTTGTGGTTGAAATAATACACAAATTGGTATGAACTGTATAATTAAATATATTTTGCCTTAATGTGTATGTGTATTACAGTGAAGAAAGAGATATTTCCCACTGCGCAGTACCAATCTCTTCGAATCTTATCAAGCAAATTGTAAATAAAGCTGGCCCAGAGACAAGTGACAACCTCAACAAACTTCTGGAACACTTCTATGGCCCCAGAAGTTGTGACTCCCCATCCTGGCCCTACACCTACAAAAACCCAGACAGGTAGGGAAACACACGAACTGACAGTGAGCACTGTGTAAATGGAAAAACAAAAAAAAACTAAAAAAAAAAGAAATTATTGACAATATGTACTACATTGAAAGTCTGGTCTTAAAAACAAATTGTAAATACTTGTAGACTTAACTGTGCACTACAGATTGATCGAAATGCTTAGTGTTTATTATTTATTAAAAAACTTGGAAGTAATACACCTTCAAGTATTTAAGTAACTTGATATGGACGTAATACAGTTTTAAGGATAAAGATGCAGATGTGCAGGATGTATTTCTCTCTATGCAGACTGGAGACGGAGCCAGTAGCTCAGTGGGACAGTCCCATGCAGGTGCGCTTATGTGCATGGAAGACAGGTTTAAGCACCCTTCTCGTGGAGTTGTTGCCTTGGGCTCTGCTCACCAACCATTCTCAATGGGACCTCTGGCTGTTTGAGGCTGAAAGCATTGTTCTCCAAATTCCTTCTGGAAAGACCATTGTCCCCCCAAACTTTAAGGTAGTTTGGTTAAACTGGCATGAAATGCGGTGTGTGTGTGTGTGTGTGTGTGTGTGTTGGTATGTTTGAAAGTGAAAGAGAATGTCTTTATTGGTATACTGTTGAAAGATTAAATGTTTCTGGTTTCTGTGTTTTGTTTTTTTTTTTTTTTTTTTTAATATTTTTAATTTCTGTGCATATGAAGGTTTTCCAAATTGGGCTTTATTGGCCCCAAACTAATACAGTTCACAAGTCAGAAGCAGTGCATCTGCTGCATGATCTGACCTCACCACGCTGGACAGAGGTCGGCGGAGCTGAGATTTTAAGTCTGGATGAAGAGGGACATGTGGATGCTGACGTTATTCTGGGAGCCCCACCCAGACAAAAGGTTTGTATAAAGGGACATCTTTTCTAATGCCATTTAATTGTCGCGTATCTGTAAATCAATAACAATATCTTTTTGCTTTGAGTTTAAAATCTTGTAGTGTATTGCATGTTAAAGTCATTTAAAGACACTTTATCTCTCTGGTAAGTTAACTGATGGCATTTACAGTGGGGCAAAAACTGTAAACAAGTGTGTATATATGTGATAATAGTGTGACACACTGGATATGGATAAATTCCTAAATTTTGTGGCAGAAGACATATAAACTTTTGAAACAATACAATAATTGGACACAGTGGAACAAGTATTAATTGTGCAAATTAATTTTATCTTACTAACTAGTACTACCAGTAAAAAGTTAAAAAAAACACATCATGTGGTTTAACCAATATTTCTGGGTGACTGAGGGTTTATGTAAATCAATTTAATTTGTTTTTTCAAAAATGCACTATGCCCCCTATGTCCAATTAAATATAAATTATTAATTTAATAATGTCTAATACCAGGACTTACTGTCTGTGTCCTCCACTCCCCAGCTGTGCCAGTTCTGTGTGTCCTCCACGGTGAGGCACGGGATTCAGATCTTACAAATTGAAGATAAAACAGTTCTGTTGAATAACACAAAGCATACCATTAATTACACCACACTGCTTTCTGACCATCTATTGTCTGCCCCTGACCAGGTAATGTGCACACACATACAATGAGGGGAAACATTTTTGATCCCCTGCTGATTTTATCTGCTTGCCCACTGGCAAAGGTATGATCAGTCAGTAATTTTAATGGTAGGTTTATTCTAACAGTGAGAGACAGAATAACAACAAATACATACATACTTTGCCATTGCAATGCATTTCAAAATGTTATAAATTAATTAGCATTTTAATGATGATTAAAATAAGTATTTGATCCCCAATGAATTAGCAAGATTTCTTGCTCCCAGGTGCCTTTATACAGGTAATAAGTTAAGATTAGGAGCACTCTCTCCTAACCTGTTACCTGTTTAAAAAGGCACCTGTCCACCGACGCAACCAATCAGTCAGATTCTAAACTCTCCACCATGGCCAAGTCCAAAGAGCTGTCCAAGGATGAACAAGATTGTAAACCTACACAAGGCTGGAATAAGATACAACTCTATCGTGTAGCAGCTTGGTGAGAAGGTGACAACAGTTCAGTGCAATTATTTGCAAATGAAAAAAACAAAATAGTCAGTCTCCCTCGGTCTGGGGCTCTATGCAAGATTTCACCTTGTGAAGTTTCAATGATCTTGACAAAAAGGAGGAATCAAACCAAAACAAAGGAGGATCTTGTCAATGATCTCAAGGCAGCTGGGACCATAGCAACCATGAAAACAATTGATAACACACTACATCCTAAAGGACTGCAGCGCCCACATGTCCCCCTGCTCAAGAAAGCACATATACAAACCTGTTTAAAGTTTGCCAATAAATGTCTGATCCAGAGGAAAATGGGGTGAAAGTGTTACGGTCAGATGAGAACAAAATTTTTTCGCCATTAACTTAACTCCCCATGGAGGATATGAAATGCTGCCCATGACTCCAAAAGCACCATCCCCACTGAAGGGGTACACATTATACTTTGGGGGTAGTTTGAAAGTTTTGGAAATTTGAGTTGCCAAACGTCAGCCTGTAAACAATGGTATTGCCACCAAGTACTAAGACATGTTTTGCTGAGGAATCAAAACACTTATTTTAATTTATAACATTAGAACATTCTGTCAGACAACAGACAATAGTCTGTCTCTCACTGCTAGAATAAACCTACCATTAAAATTATAGACTGATCATTTCTTTGGCAAAAGAACACAATCAGCAGGGGATCAGATATTCCTTTACCTCACTGTATACCCATACTACTTTTAATAAGCCGGTATTTCCCTAATCTTAACCACCCACATGCCATTCCCACTTACAATTTAGATTTATAGTCCCTCGCACACAAGTGTGTGGACACTGGATCCTGGGTCAGAGGCTGGCAGTCCTTTTAAGTGTGCAGTACCTTGCTGGGATGTGTTGAGAGAGTGCCCCACAGAAGAGCTTGCCTCTCTGCCACAGCAAAAGCGAATTCTTCTCAGCTGCATGATAGAATCAAAGCAGGATGCGAAATGGAGCCTTCCAGTCCCTGTGCGATCTGACTTTCCCAGACAAAGTGTGGCTGTACCCATACAGCAAAAACCTGACAATCCTCTCACCACCAGGTATGCCGTTGTTGGGTATGATTAAATAATCTGTCTTCTCTGTCTTTTTTTCTAATCTGTTTAAACACTTTTATTAAGGATCCCTGAGACAACAAAATGCTTTCTTTCTGAATTTAGTGTTGTATATGTGTGTGTATGTTTAGGGCTTTGGTTGTGACATATCTGGAGCATTTAGGAATAAACTACATAGCTGTAAGTGAGGACCCCTGTCCCCGGATGCTAATCCAAAACCATTGTCCTGAAGCCCTGCTGCTGAAGGAAAATCTTAAAGGTAATGTTTGTATGCATAAAAAAATTGAATCTGCCTTATTAAAAAAATACCTTTTAAAAATAACCACATTGTGATGCTTAAATTTATGTTTGTGTACTTGTTGTTTTACAGAAGCTGCTAGGGTAGAGATATTCCCTACGAGGGTGCCCCCTCTGTGCTCTGTGCACCATGAGCTGTACTACCATTCGTCTAATTTTCCTGAATGCAGACAGAGAGATACTTTGCCCACAGTGGTGCTTAGCATTGCGTCTGATGCGAGCAGCCCTACAGCCACTCCGACCACACACAAATGGACTGATGAAATTGATATAAACAGCCCCGGCACACAGGTACAAATCCTTGTTTGTTTAAGTGAGAGCTTATTTTTACTAAAATTAGCATTTTATTTTTTAAAAGATTCTTTATTTGTCTTTGAATTTTTTTGTTTGACTATATAAATTTCCCAACATAGGTTCTTTAGACTAATATTTGTACTTATAGTGCATAATAACCTAGTAAACCACAATTAAGCCCTATTCATTGATAGTCTATTGATTTTATTTATGTATTGAGGTCGAAAGATAAATGAGATTCTAAACAGATTAGAATTTTTTTTCACACCATTTGATAGCCAGAAAATAGCCAATTTTATTATTCCCTAAAAAAAGAAAAAAGACCTGATGTATGACATGGTGTAGACTTTAGGCAACAGTTTAAACAATAAGAGTTTATTGGAGAGACTTTGTGAGAGATGATAATGCCATGGCTTGGGTTTGTATAGCTGCTTCTGGAACGTGCTCAGTAATTTAAGTTGATATAACGTGGGCAGGAGAATGAATTCAGATGTTTACGGAATGTTTTGTCTGTCATTTAACAGAGAAATGCACACAATCTGTCAGTAACATAATAATACAGTTAGTTGCTGGCTTGATTTTGTATTGTTTATTTTAGGCTTTGTTTCCTATACTTTGTTTACCAAAAAAGAGTGGTTGGCCAACGAAAGTGCATGTCTATGATGTCTAACACATCTAGGTATAAATCAGACAAATGTTAACCCAAAATTTTATCATTATCTAGCAAAAATAAACAAGGAAACAAACAGAAAATGTAAACCTGCTATTTCTATACTATCGGACGGAATTGTGTGCGTATATTTATATGTATATATAATTAGAACATTTCGAAAATGTTTGTTTAAGCTAAATAGCATTCATGTCCTCCTAGAAACCAACAAATAGCATTACGTGACAACGTAACAATGGATTTTACTTTCCAAATGTAAACACACATTCATACACTGAAGTGCACCCTATAATTTAGGTGAAACTTGTTTTTGCGACAATAATTTGAATAAAAAGAAAAACTATTTTAGTCTTTTTTCATGTCATCTTATGGTATTGCTTTTTCTCTATAAAAATTTGATATAAATTGTATAATTGTAAATTGTAATCTGTTGCCTGATTAAGTTTTGCCGCTATAATATGTTTGCAGCATTGAGGGATTTAACTAGCCAGCCTTCCATTAAAGCTACACTGGTTCAGTCTTTTTCTGAGTGATTTAAGGTTTGATCTCGGTGCAGTGTTTTATTAGTTATTTAATTGAATGTTTGTACTGATGTAAGATCCTCACAATCATATTAAATAAATACATAATAAATCTCCTGTTTTGTTTGTTCCATAGGTAGCAGTTTTGCCAGGTTTTGGCTGTCTATATATTACTGTGGCTTATCAGAATGGCACCATCATCCTAACCCTCGCACCTGAGAGCTGTGATTACGCGTTAGTCAACCAACACCACAGGTATACATTACAAGCACAGACATATGTAAATAAAACATTTTACAAGTCAACAATATGATTAGTGGATATTTAGTTAGTGGATTTTCTTACGTTTACATTTACGGCATTTGTGGCAGGCGCCATTATTAGGAGCGACATCCATTTCCATCTCTTTTATACAACTAAACAGATCGGGGTGAAGGGCCTTGCTTTAGGGGTCCAGCAGTGGGAACTTGTTGGTACTAGGAATCAACCGCCGATCTTCCAATTAGCCCTTAACCACTTTCCTTGTTTCTTGTTTTACATTGCCTTTGTGCTAAAAGTTGATATTGCATTCATTTTTTTTCTCTCTCTCTGACAGTGTATCTAATCAGATGCCGTCCTTCCATGTGATACTGAGCGAGGTCAGCGTAGCATTTTGTGATGACATTACAAGTCCAACTGGCTCAGTGGAGCTCCTGCGTTTAACCATGTCGAAGATTTTGCTTTTACTGCCTTTACCAGAGCTCACTGTGTGTGACAAACTCACGTCTCATGGCCAAAATGTGCAGATACTTTGTGGCAGCCTGCAGGTGGACAACCAGCTTTACAGCTGCTCCAGTTTTCATTTTCCTGTGCTGCTTTGTCAGGAGCAGATATCAAGCTCAGATTCTAATTGGGGTTTCAAGGACTTGATCCTTAATCGTGAAGCTTTGGAGGAGTTACGACAGATGAGTTTTGTGTGTGTGGACCTCACACTGTCCAACAGCAGGTACCACGTAGAAAAGGTCAGCTTCAAGCTCAAACCAGCCCGCATCTACTTGGAAGACACCTTTATGTATTACTTGAAAACACTATTCCACACCTATGTACCAGTTTCCTCTGTGGGCGAGAACAGAGTGTTCAGAGACCCCAGTGTTAATATACCGCTGCAGGTTTATCAGTCAATGCAGACCCTTGTTTGGCCTGTTCACCTACATCAGCTTTTAATTGAGCCAGTCAGTCTGCTGATAAGTATCCACGCCTCTCTAAAGCTCTATATTGCCTCAGACCACACACCACTTTTCTTCTCCATTTTTGAAAGGGGACAACTGTTTACCACTCCACGTCAACTGATCCATGCGCTAACATTGCACTATGCTGCAGGAGCACTTTTCCGAGCAGGTGTGTTGCATACTCTGTTACACACACGCATACAAGCGTATTCATTTTCATATCAATAAACAGTCAAACTCTTGTTGTTTGAATTTAATCATGGTGTGTGTGGCTGGTTTGTCTTTCTTTATGTAGGTTGGGTTGTGGGGTCCTTGGAGATCCTGGGCAGTCCTGCAAGCCTTGTACGCAGTATTGGAAATGGTGTGGCTGATTTTTTCCGGTTGCCATATGAAGGACTGACACGCGGTCCTGGAGCCTTTGTCAGCGGAGTGTCTCGCGGAACCACTTCTTTTGTCAAACACATTTCAAAAGGTAAAAGCACTTCCACTTCTCCTCTGTCTGCACACACACAGCTGTATCTTCTGCTAGCAGTAATTAAAAAATGTTTTTGTTTAGGCACTCTGACATCCATTACCAACCTGGCCACAAGTCTAGCACGGAACATGGACAGATTGTCTCTGGATGAGGAATATTATATGCGCCAGGAAGAGTGGAGGAGGCAACTTCCAGAGACTCTGGGTCATGGGCTGCGCCAAGGCCTTTCCTGTCTGGGACTTAGCCTGCTGGGTCAGTCTCCCTACCATATACACATTGTTTTACTCTAGTTTATTCTTTACTTTAGTCCACAATGTGTATGTTAAAATACCTGTTTTTATTTTTTCTGTCTGTCTGTCTGTCTCTGTCTGTGTGTTGTAGGAGCAATAGCAGGTATCGTAGACCAACCAATGCAAACATTCACGAGGTCTATTGAGGCTCATAGCACAGCAGCCAGTACCGCCCGTGGTGTTATCTCTGGAGTCGGGAAAGGCATTGTAGGAATATTTACTAAACCAATAGGAGGTGCTGCCGAGCTTGTGTCACAGACAGGATATGGTATGTGAGATTGCAATTACTGTATGTACCATATTACAGATATCTGCTTTACATAAATATATTATAATCAGTTCACTTTAATAGGAAAATAAATAATAAATAAAGTTTATATATGCTTGTTTAAGCAATTATCCAAGCTGCAAATGATAGTGACAGCAGCACACTGTAAAAATCATGCAAATACAGGTCAAAAACCTCTGATACTGTTCACAGCAGAATGGGGAAAATGTCATCACTGTGATTGGCTGGTTTAAGTATATCAGAAACAGCTGTCTGGAGTTTCACAGAGGTCTGCAAAAACACCTAGAGTGTTTTTATTCAGCCAGAAACAGGAGTCTGAAGCTATTATTGACAAAGAATCACTAAAACTAGACAGCTGAATACTGAACCGGATGATATTTTTTTCTTATCTGTAAAAGCTCTGATTTACTGTTTTTAGCTGACAGGCTTATTTATTGTTTTGTTTACAGCATTCTCTACTTTAGAAACTAATATTACTGCTATGATCAACATCGAAATCATTATACTTTATTCTGATGTTTGAAATGATGAGCCCCTGAACTGTATTTTCTTCTTTTCCATTGACACGTGATCAGCAGATTGGATTTTCCTAATAAACTAAAGGATAAGTGTATATTCAGTGTCCACACGAGATTTAAAGTGTTTGCGTCCACAGGTATTCTGCATGGTGCTGGGCTCTGGCATATGCCTAAGCAGCTTTATCTGCCTACAGAGATGAAATCAGCTGAAGGACTCAATAGTCATCTTAAATATGTTTGGTAAGACACAAAGTGATTAGTAGTAAAAACACAAAAAGTATTCTGAGAAACAGGAACGTATGGTTACCACGTCAGCTGTCATAGACACACTTTACTCACACAGTCGAGGATTTGTCTGAAATATCCTGTCATCATGGAAACATAAGGCTGAACTACACACTGCAGTTACCATGAGCTAAACTAAAATGGAATCAGCAAAACCTTAAGTAAATTTATGTAAATTGGGATTTTACTATACTTTATTAAATTAATAGTCTTAGTTTTAACACTAAAGATATTTAGACTTGAGATCAAAATATAGATACTAAACAGTAAATTACACAAAGTATTTAGCTTCCATTCACTGGTATTTGCATCCAGACGGCAGATTACCTAGATAAGGTCAAGTATTGGAACAGATACAAGTCTTAAAATAAACTCATGCTGTAAGAAAAAACTTACAGGGCTGTTTATTGTTTAAACAGTGAATCTGACATGAGTATTAGTGCAACAAGAAACACTGGCTGAAAACATCTATTATTTTGATGACTTGAAAGCCAAAAATCTGATTCTAATTTCCAAACACCTAACCTGGAAGCTTCTGTCTTGAAAACAATGATTGTCTTTTAAATTTGCATCTCAGGAAAAAATAGCAAGATTGTTTTATACAATTTGATGACAAATGTTTAATTTCAGCTTTATTATAGAAATATGAATAGTAAATGTACATTTAATAACATCAATCAGACAAACCAGAAAAAAAAACACCAACCGGAAAGTATTTAGAGGCATTTCCCTTTTAATTCTACATTATTACAGATCTAAAGATTATTAAATCTTTACCCTTTCTATTTAGTAAATATTTTCTTACTCAAGGTACTTTAAATTAAGTCTAGTTTACTGTCCTACTGTAGTCGTACTGTTTAGCTGCAATTTTACCAGAGATGTTCAAACACTCTTTATAGACATCCACAGTCACATCTCACCAAGCACCAAAGTCATTTTAAAGATGTGAATATTTGCAGAAAAGAATTTAATAGATCGTTTGGGATCATTACAACTCTTTTGTTTGTACATCATCATAAATATTCTCACATTAACATGTTTATGTTCCAAAAGAAATACTGTGCCCAAGTTATAATGTTTGTATTCCTAGGGGTAAAACCCGAATGGACTCGAAAACAACAATAAGGATATTAAACAAGAAACTAGCCCACAGAATGCTGCAAATGCCATATGGATTGAATTCCAATATAGTTTAATTTTAATTAATATTAATTTATTCCTTAGCCAGGTAAAACTTATTTCAGGAGACATATAAGAACGTTTTTTATTTAGTTTACTATATTTTAATTTATAAAAAAAGAAACAACGACAAATTAAGATTAAGTTTTTGTAATTAGATATTTTTATAGAAGTTGGTGAGAACCACACAGTTATAAATTACAGTCCTTGAAACACTATAAAATGCACCGTAGCTACATTATGAGCATTAAGGTGAAGAACTTGTTGGGTAACTGTATATCTACAAATTTCATATAATATTAAAAGATATTAATAATAATTATAAGACAGTATTAGTCTGTATAATATTGTATGCTGGAATTTAATTGGAGTATTTAATACACCTGCAAATGTGTGTTTTTATACACAGTCCAAAAAATTCACCGGAAATATAAGATCCATGTGTTTGTGTATTTACCATTCAGTATTTACTGCATTTACTGTGTGTGTGTGTGTGTGTGTGTGTGTGTGTGTGTGTATATCACAATAGGAAGATGATGCAGTCTGTTGGGCATCAGGAAGTACACATGGCACTGTGTGTGTGCATGATGAGCAGTTCAGGGCAGGAGCATTCAGGCTGCCTGCTTCTTGGTGAGGAGGTGCTTTTCATTGTAAGTGTGTGTGAAGACACACAACAGCAGGCCTTTCCTATTACTGAGGTACAGTGTCAACAGGATGCACACAGCCCTGAAAAACTCACTCTAACTCTGCAGCAGCACCGAGTTACCAGCAGCAGTGAGGTAAACACTTTCTCTGTTTTTTTTTCCTCGTTTCCTGCCATACACAAAAATCATCCACTTTACATATTTTTTTCACTTTCTGTGTCTCAGGGTGACTGCGTTCGTGAGCGTTTATCCGCGCAGCAGTACCGATGGTTAATGGATTATGTCATGTGTGTTTCGCAATACTTCTCCCCTTCCTCGCTCTTCCAGCCACCGGTGGTCCTGTCAGCCGAACCGACTCCAAGTATCACCAAAACGTATCATTACCGTGCAGATCCTGCCTACATCCAAGTCTTCATCTGTAAATTCAACATGGTGAAGAACAAGGCACTGGGCATTGGCTTTAACTGAGAATATCTAGGTGTCCTCTGTTTACAGACAGCAATATCCGCACTGAATCATTAGTGTTTCAGCAGTGATTACTGCATCCACACCGCTGTTTCCAGGTCACATGTCAGCCTAAGAAGTGTTGGTCCTTATTCACATAAAAACTTTTTGTTTATATTATTGTCTTATGCATTATGCTGTTTATGCCATTTTTTTATTGTTTAAAAATTGTTTAATAAAACCGGATGTATGAAAGTCCTATTCAACTGTTATTGTGTCTGAATGTCAACTATTTGGCCTTTTTTCGTGGAGTGTAAATAAGAACGACAGTTTGGAATGTTTTTAAACTTTGTTAACTGGTTTATAGTCAATTTTTTAAAGAACGTTGTTAAGTGTTAAATTAAGGCTAATTAACGCTGGTTAGCCGTTGTAAATGGCACTAATGCACACTTTATATGTAAAATATTCTAATTAAAATAAAGTGAAATGTTTCCAGCCCGCAGATCTTGCGCCGTTATTTCACCCCCATCATTTAATTGATATATGCTTCAATCAGTTCATTACCCCCCACCCCCCTTTAGCAATAATTACACTATTACGAGTTGACTACGCAGTCCAACTCACATCCGTACACAAACATCCATGTTGCAGAAACAGATTTTTAACAGATGCAAAAAATGACGTTGGATTTAAACAACGGTTCACACGTAGCATTAAAATGAATTACAATTAATTAAAACTTTTAAATAAATTCTGTCAAGTTTATTGTGAATAATTTTGAATGTTTTCACTAGAATTAGCCAAGCAGATCCTGTCTGTAAATAGATTCCATTAGTACATTTTAGGCAGAAATATATTGTATTTGAATTTACATCATATAATCTGGGCCATAAATATTTGGACAACAAGAAATGTATTGTTCTTTCAGCCGTTTACCAAAGTAAAATAAATTAAGATAAATAACAATAAGATTCAAGATGGTGCTGCAGGAGCAGCAGCTAGTTACGGCAGCTCTTCCTTCTCTTTTCCTATTTCTTTTCTTTTCTATTGTTTATGGGCCCAGTCTTACGGGTGTTCTTTAATGTGGTCGTTTTTTTTTTGTTTTTTATTGTTTTTTAACTTTTTTGGGAGTGTGTCGGCGGATCCCCTCAGCTTCTCACATGGCTCTATTGTTTACACCAGAGACCAGCTGTTGGCCCTGCGCGGACCGGACCCTCTCTACACCGAAAGACCCGAGGTTCCACGTAAAATACGGAGGAAACAAAGAGGCTGCAGAGCGGGACAAAAGCTCCAGGAGAGGAGACGGAGGTTGCACGGCGTGTGAGCGACTGCACGGAGCGGTTACGCGCATGCAGTCTCGACACACGCAGGTGCTGCTTCTCATCGGCGGGGACTTCAATCGTGCCTCACTCTCCTCCATTCTCCCCACTTTCACCCAGTACGTGAAATGCCACACCAGGGAGAACAAGACGCTGGACCTGTTGTATGCAAACGTTAAGGATGCATACACCTCCAACCCCCTCCCCACCCTGGGCCGTTCTGATCACAATCTGGTGCATCTGCTTCCCCGAATATACATCCAAGGTTGAGAAGAGAACCTCCACAGAAGAAGTCTGTGAAAGTGTGGACTGACGAGGCCAGTGAGAGACTGAGAGGACTGTTTCCAGACTATGGACTGGGAGACACAGCTGATGAAGACCAGGGCTTGGCCAACGAGAGTTAAACCTGTTCTTCAACAGGTTTGATTTCAGCCCTCCTCCCCCCACTTCACACATCTCCAGTCCAGCGGGTACACCCACCCCCACGCACTCTCACCACTTCACACCACCCCCCTCCATAACCAGCCCAGCTCTGCCCCCCACCTCCAACCGCCTCTCCCTAACTTCAGATCAGGTAAGGAGAGAACTGTGGTGGCTTAAGACCAGGAAAGCCGCAGGTCCAGACGGCATCAGCCCTGGCCTGTTTAGGGACTGTGCTAAACCAACTCTGTGAGGTGGTCACTTACAACCTCCTGTGTGGTTCCGGAGCCAAACCACAAACAGACCAGTAGCCTTGACCTCCCACCTGATGAAGACCATGGAGAGGCTCATCCTCAGCCACCTTCGCTCTGTGGTCACCACCACAATGGACCCACTGCAGTTTGCCTACAGGCTGAACATCGGAGTGGGATGACGCTGTCATCTACCCCCTGCACCGGGCGCTGACTCACCTGGAGGCTGCCGGAACTGCTGTGAGGGTCAGGTTCTTTGACTTCTCCAGTGCCTTTAACACCATCCGGCCGGCTCTTCTGAGGGAGAAGCTGGAAGGGGCAGGAGTGGACGGAAGACTGGCTTCATGGACATCGGACTACCTCACCAGCAGGCCACAGTATGTGAGGCTACGGGACTGTGATTCTGAGGTAGTTGTTTCCAGCACTGGGGCCCCTCAGGGGACGGTGCTCTCACCATTCCTCTTCACCCTTTACACCTCAGACTTTACATACAACTCCAACAGATGTCACCTCCAGAAGTTCTCTGACGACTCGGCCATTGTTGGCTGTGTGTCTGGGGGGGACGAGCTGGAATACAGGTCAGTCATCATGGACTTTGTGGACTGGTGTGAGCTGGTTAAACACCAGTAAGACGAAGGAGATGGTGATCGACTTTCGGAGGAGGACACCACATTACCCACCGGTGACCAGGGCTCTGACATTGAGGTCGTGGACAGTTTTAAGTACCTGGGTGTTCACCTTAACAATAAACTGGACTGGACTCATAACACCGATGCCCTGTACAAGAAGGGCCAAAGTCGCCTCCACCTTCTGAGGAGGCTGAGGTCCTTTGGAGTGGGCAGGCCTCTCTTAAGGACTTTTTATGACTCTGTGGTAGCCTCTGCTATCCACTACGCTGTGGTCTGCTGGGGAGCAGGAAGCACGGACCGGGACAGAAAAAGACTCAACAAACTGGTCAGGAGGGCCAGTTCTTTCCTGTGCTGTCCTCTGGACTCTGTGGAGGAGGTGGGTGAGAGGAGGATGTTGGTTAAGCTGACATCCATCATAGACAATACCTCTCACCCACTGCATAAGACAGTGGAGGCTACGAGCAGCTCCTTCAGTAGCAAACTGTTACACCCTCCGTGTAGGAAGGACCGCTGTTAGACTGTACAGCTCAACAGTCTAACTACAGATGCACATAACTGTAAATACTTTTAGATTTTTAAAAATGTTTTTTATCGTAAATTGTTTTTATTTCACACAATTTGCACTTTTCTGTTTGCACACATTTTTTCTATTTTCCTACTTGGCACATAATTGTTTTTGTATCTGAGCCACCGTAACAATTTAATTTCCACACTGTGGGATCAATAAAGATTATCTTATCTTATCAAGGATGAGCTCAATAAAAAAAATATAAGCTTTAGTTAGTATATGAGTTTCTAAATTCAGTGAGCAAAAATTGCAGCAATCTAAAATCATTCTAAGAAAAAAAGTTGTATTTTTAATGACTTGCAGATCAGTGACTCCTTGATGACATTACCAAATTCTGGGTTTCTTCCCAGGTGAGGTGCTTTTAAGGCCTGCAGCTGCCTTGTTATTATTTTGGGGAAAAGTTTATTACCAGCGAAATGAACATTTAACTGGCAGTGAAACCGAAGGCTGCATATTTAGTTGTATAGGCTTAGTAAAACAGGCAGATATGCTAAGACTTCAGATGGTAATGTCATGCAAAAGACTAGAAAAAATGGCAGACGTCCTCATTTAAAAAAACTTACATTTATCTCTTTTATACAACTGAAAAGGTGGGGGTTAAGGACCCTGCTCAGGGGCCCAACAGTGGCAACTTATTGGTGCTGGGAATCGAACCCGCGATCTTCCAGTTAGCAGTCCTTAACCACTTCTAACACCTAACTAACTTACACCCTAACTACTGGCTACCACTTTCTACAGTTTTGTCTGTCAACATGTTTTCTATTTAACAGTAGTATGACTTCTGCAGGAAGCAGAAACAGCTGGTATCAGTATGATGTGTGTTGTAAACTGTTGTGTGAGGGGATTACACAAAGTGAAACCCTGAACATTTTATGCACACTGGTGTTTATTTAGCCTGCTTTAGTGAAACATACATTAAATACAATAAGCATGAACAAACATGAACATGGTAAACAATTGCAATTAATTACATATTGCCTTGAAGGACAGATGACAGAACCTTAAGTTAAATGTTAACATTTTGTTTGCTTTATAATATTTTTTTTTTAAATTATGTGTAATTATTCAAGTTTTGCATAACAATCTTTCTTTGTCTGTTTGCCTTTACGGATCTTATGTGTACCGACCTCTTCTAGCTGGTGCCACCCTGCTTCTGTTTGGCTTTCAGTCACAATTACCTAATTGAAATTCTATGTTTTCTTAGCATTAGTGGATTCCAGATCAGCCCTCAACCTTATCTACAGAGACAACTGGATCAGCTAAATATCCCCACAACCTAATGCATTCAATAATTTAACATCTCAGGAGTGGATGACAAATCCATCGGCAAGGGCATTTTACTCAAACGTTTCTGTTTTATTTGCCGATCTACTAAGTGTGTTTTTCATGTACTGACTTCCACCTGACAACTCTGCCTCGTCCTCTGAAGTGTGCTATTTTAAATGAAACCATTATGTGCACAAAACTTTTTTTTATAACTTTTACTTTTGGTTTATTTCCTCTTTCTTCACAGGAAGTAAAACAGCTCTAGGGACACTTTGGGGTAGGCTTACTTAGACAACATTGTGTACTGATAGAATGGCAATGATGCAGTGTTCCAGGTTTGATTTTTACCTCTTAATATTTCTCGCAATGATGGTCACAACAGAATGCCAGCGTGAGTAACATTTATCCACTATTGATCCCTGTTGCTTTGTATTAATATTTTCTTATCTATATATTGTATTTGTTGTATCAACATTTCTAATCTTAATGTTTCTGGTCGAAGGCTGAATAAATAAAATAAATTTTTATTTACCAAATGTCTGTATGTTAACTAAAATAAACCAAATAGCAACAAAATACATAGTTTTATTTAAACATTTTAAAAACATATTTTATTATTTAACTTAATTTTTATGCACTTTAAAATTATGCTGTTTTATATAGAATTAATGGCAGTTCAGCCAGGACTAAAAGCGGTGCTAACTAACACACAAGCAGGAATGTTTACAGTGGAGAATATATAAGTTTGCATAGCATATTGTACATTGGTTTTTCACTTAAGAATAAGTTTCAAAAATACTCTTGGTCATTAATGTCTGCTTCTCTTTTTCATATCCTTTAAACTACATCTCAAACGCATCCCAGAGAAGTACGAGTGTATTAACAAGTGAGCAAATGTTCACATCATAGAAATCATCAAAGTAATAAAAGTCTATTTAGCATTTAAAACTTATAGCAGTAGATTATATTTGTTTAAAAATAGTTATTGGATTGTGTTTTATTTAAAAACCCTGGATAAATTATTTTACATGTATGCATCTATGTGCGTTTCTTTTAAATTTGTGATTTGAAATAATGAGGTTTGTAAAATAGGATCAAGTACAAACACAAATTAATAAATACAACTACATGAACCTGCTGTGAGTCACAAATGCTAATTTCTTTACTCGCAATGAGGGATTTACATTAAAAAGTATAAAATGTAATTTGGTCATTCATCTGGAAGTTTCATCACTTGGGCAGATTCACTGCTAACAGATGAGAGTATTAAGATTTTAGTGGCTTACCAAACTTACTTAGAGAAGTGTCAGTCAGTTTACAGTCAAAGTTTATCAAGTTTACATATTTTTGTAAATATTTATTTATAATTTTGAAATGTATTATGTATTTATAAACTGTGTGTACACACTTTGTCTCTTCTATCTTGTTACCCAGGATGTGACACTTTGAACCATGTTGAGGCAGTGCTAAATTCAGTAGTTACACTTAAATGTCCTTTAACACCATGGTCTGAAGTCGAACAGGTCATTTGGGAAGTTCTTCTAGGTGACCATGCAGAAACACTTGGTTCTGCAAACAACTGTTCCTCTTCATGCACTATAAAAGCTGAAAACCACAGAGCCCAGCAGCTTTTATGTAGACTGAGAACAGTGACAAATTTACAGAATGGATTGGCATCACTGATCATTAGTCCTGTGGAGATTACGGATGCAGTTTGGTACCGATGTACAGTGCAAAACAGAAACGATTCTTACTGTTATGAAGTGAAGATCACAGTCAAAGGTTTGTTAGTAAGCATACTAAAATATGTTTAGTTGTGAGTCTTCATAGTAGTAGTATTAATTATTGCTACTTCTATTGCTGAAATAATAATAATAATAATATGTGAATTTAAGTGCATTTACTTCAGTGACTTAGTATCAAGCTGTCCTGTTTCTATTTTTTTTAGATGAACTCCAACTTCAGACTCACATAAAAGGTAAAGCGGGATCGCTGGGGTTTGTGTTTCCAAAAACAATTCATCATGTATGTAGTTTATGGATGACAAAGCCGTTACAGTGCCTTAACTGGGTTAATGACAACTATGTTCTTAATAAATTAATAATTAACAATTAATGCGAAGATGCTGTTTGCAGTTAATTTGCTCTTTGTTTGCTGTTGACAGGGTTTGCAAAAAATGTATTAGATTTAAAAGAATCTCTGCAGCTTATGCTTCTTTTTTTAAATAATACCCTTCATTTTTAAATAAAAATATAATTTCTTTTTTGTTTGTTTTAGATTGCAAAACAATCGACCCAATTGAAGCAGTGCCGAATAAGTCTTTAAGTCTTCAATGCCCTCTAGCCAAATCAGACCTTGGTGCTTCACAGTTAATCTGGGGGACTGTTGAAGATGTGGCCATTCCTATAACTCGCTGTCCATCCCAGTGCACCACCAGTGGAACCGAAGAACCACTATGTGAAAGAACAAAAACAATGGAGAATGGGTCACTGATTATTAGTCCATTGTGGTCCAGAGATTCTCAGTGGTTCTGGTGTGCACTTACAGGAAGTTCCACTTCTTGTTTTACATTTAGACTTAACGTCGAAGGTTTGTTTCTAAAAGCTTAATTTAAATTCAAATATAACCACATACTATAATTGTTAAGGCATCAACTATTGTTGTTAGAATACTTTCAAATTCCAGATAATATGTAGTTCTCACATAAGGACTACACTAGAAGTGTTATTAATTTAATTGACTAATTTATCTAATTAACAAAATGGAGAGCAAATGACCAGAAGAAATATCTATAGATAGATATAAAATATTAATAATAATAATATGTGGGTTAAGTTAGGTTTCATTCTATTGGTTAAGTGTCTAAATATAAAATAGCTGATTTTAAACAAATTGCTGGTAATTAATATCTGATGAGTTTCTGTTTAATTACATTTTACTTGTATTGCATTTTTAACACAATTAAAATCACGTAGCAGCTCAACATATTCTATAAATTCGGGCAATTACTGGTATGACGTTCCAAACTCATATAAACCGCCTTTTAAAACAAAACGACTCGCGCAAATTATTTAGACAACAAAGCAAAGTTTCAGCAAAATTTCCAGCCTGAGTATATCTCACATGTTTTCTTTTGCATTTATTATTTGCATATAGAAACAAGCACTGATCACGCAGGGTCTTTTTTCGGTGGAATTTGTCTTTCCTATTCAAAATTATTTACCCCATAATACCCATTTTAAAAATGAATTGATTAATCACAATATAACATTGTCAGTTGAATTGCATTTGTTTTTAGCCCCCTTGTACTCTGATACCCCTAAATAAAATCCAGTGCAATCCATTGCCTTCAGAAGTTACCTAATTAGTCAATAGAGTCCAATAGAGTGTGTAATTTAGTCTCAGTATAAATACACCTGTTTTGTGAAGGCCTCAGTGGTTTGTTAGAGAACACTAATAAACAAACAGCATTATGAAGACCAAGAAACTCACTAGACAGGTCAGGGATAAAGTTGTGGAGAAGTTTAGGGTTGGGCAGGGTTGGACTTTAAAAAAATATTCCAGCAAACATTTGAAAGAAGGTGAATTGTGTGGCCTAAATGCAAAGTACTATGTGTGGTGGAAAAGTAACACTACTCAAGACCCTGAACACACCATCACACACACAGTGAAACATAGTGGTGGCAGCATCATGCTGTGGGGATGCTTTTCTTTGGCAGGGACAGGAAAACTGGTTAGAGTTAATAGGAAGATAGATAGCTAAATACAGGGCAATCCTATGACCCTAAACAAACAACCAGAGCTACAGTAGAAAAGTTTGAGATCAAATAATATTCATAAGTTAGACTGGCCCAGTCAAAGTCCAAATCTAAATCCCATTGAGCATCTGTGGCAAAACTTAAAAATCCTATTTTTCAAAGGAGAATGGGTAAAAATGTCAGTCTCTAGATGCAAAACTGGTAGAGACATTGCAGGCTGTAGTTGCAAATATCCAAAAGAATTGCAGCTGTAATTGAAACTGAAAACTGTGTATCATTCTCGTTCCACTTTACAATTATGTGCTACTTTGGGTTGGTCTAATACATAAAATCTCAATAAAATACATTGAAAAGTTTGAGGTTGTAAAGTGTGGCTCATGTGTGAGATAAGTGTTGGGCTACCAACCAGAAGATTGTGGGTTCGATTTCCCAGCTCCACCAAGCTACCACTGTTGGGCCCCTGAGCAAGGTCCTTAACCCCTAATTGCTATTATATATATATTAAACAACACAATGTAACTCCAAGTCAATCACACTTCTGTGAAATCAAACTGCCCACTTAGGAAGCAACACTGACTGACAAATAATTTCACATGCTGTTGTGCAAATAGAATAGACAACAGCTGGAAATTATAGGCAATAAGCAAGACACCCCCAATAAAGGAGTGGTTCTGCAGGTGGTGACCACAGACCACTTCTCAGTTCCTATGCTTTCTGGCTGATGTTTTGGTCACTTTTGAATGCTGGCGGTGCTTTTACTCTAGTGGTAGCATGAGACGGAGTCTACAACCCACACAAGTGGCTCAGATAGTGCAGCTCATCCAGGATGGCACATCAATGTGAGCTGTGGCAAGAAGGTTTGCTGTGTCTGTCAGCGTAGTGTCCAGAGCATGGAGGCGCTACCAGGAGACAGGCCAGTACATCAGGAGACGTGGAGGAGGCTGTAGGAGGGCAAAAACCCAGCAGCAGGACCGCTACCTCCGCCTTTGTGCAAAGAGGAACAGGAGGAGCACTGCCGGAAAATGCCCTGGAAAATGACCTCCAGCAGGCCACAAATGTGCATGTGTCTGCTTAAACAGTCAGAAACAGACTCCATGAGGGTGGTATGAGGGTCCGACGTCCACAGGTGTGGGTTGTGCTTACAGCCCAACACCGTGCAGGACATTTGGCATTTGCCAGAGAACACCAAGATTGGCAAATTCGCCACTGGCGCCCTGTGCTCTTCACAGATGAAAGCAGGTTCACACTGAACACATGTGACAGACTTGACAGAGTCTGGAGACGCCGTGGAGAACGTTCTGCTGCCTGCAACATCCTCCAGCATGACTGGTTTGGCAGTGGGTCAGTAGTGGTGCAGGGTGGAATTTCTTTGGAGGGCTGCACAGCCGTTCATGTGCTCGCCAGAGGTAGCCTGACTGCCATTAGGTATCAAGATGAGATCCTCAGACCTCTTGTGAGACCATATGCTGGTGCGGTTGCACCTGGGTTCCTCCTAATAAGATAATCTTTATTGATCCCACAGTGGGGCAATTAAATTGTTACGGTGGCTCAGATACAGAAACAATTACGTGCAAAGTAGGAAAATAGAAAAAATGTGCAATAGAAAAGTGCAAATTGTGAGAAATAAAAACAATTTACGATAAACATTTTTAAAAATCTAAAAGCATTTACAGTTAGTTAATGCAAGACAATGCTAGACCTCATGTGGCTGGAGTGTGTCAGTAGTTCCTGCAAGACGAAGGCATTGATGCTATGGACAGGCCTGCCCGTTCCCCAGACCTGAATCCAATTGAGCACATCTGGGACATCATGTCTCGCTCCATCCACCAATGCCACGTTGCACCACTGACTGTCCAGGAGTTGGCGGATGCCTTAGTCCGGGTCTGGGAGGAGATCCCTCAGGAGACCATCCGCCACCTCATTAGGAGCATGCCCAGGCATTGTAGGGAGGTCATACAGGCACGTGGAGGCTACACACACACTACTGAGCCTCATTTTGACTTGTTTTAAGGACATTACATTACATTACGAAGTTGGATCAGCCTGTAGTGTGTTTTTCCACTTCAGTGTGACTCCAAATCCAGACCTCCATGGGTTAATAAATTTGATTTTCATTGATACTTTTTGTGTGATTTTGTTGTCAGCACATTCAACTATGTAAAGAACAAAGTATTTAATAAGAATATTTCAATCATTCAGATTGAGGATGTGTTATTTTAGTGTTCCCTTTATTTTTTTGAGCAGTGTATATATATATATATATATATATATATATATATATATATATATATATATATCTAATAAGTTGCTCTGGATAAGGGCATCTGCCAAATGCTGTAAATGTAAATGTACTGTATATATGACAATTTCTGTTCATTTAAATTTAATAAAATTAACTTTTTATTTGATTAACATATGTATCCACTTAAAGAAAGTGTATTCTGACATGCTATCCAATTTTTTTTTACTTTAGAAAATGCCTCTACTAGTCAAACAATTGAAGGTAAGGCATGAATATATTTTTAAATATATTACAAATTATTTATGTATTACGTATTTACAATAAATAAATAAATAAATTATTTATTTATTTATTTATTTATTTAGCACTTTGCATTTATATATATATATATATATATATATATATATATATATATATATATATATATATATATATATAAATAAACAATACAAATTAAAAAATGTTCTTAAAGAAAGTGTTTGCTGACTTGCTATCTAATATATTTATTTTTACTTCAGAAGATGCCTCAGCTAGTCAAACAATTAAAGGTAAGACATTTTTAAAAATATATTACAAATCATTTACGGATTAGTTATTTACAATAAATAAATAAATAAATCAACAAAAATTGTAATATATACAATATATAATTCGTGTTTGGTGTCTAAGGTTGAGAGCTTCATTTTTTGGTAGCACAATGCATCTGAATTCATCCTTTTTTTCTGTTTTTTTTTAATGTAATCAGGGTTCTGTGGGAGCCATCACAGGACCCGTATCTTCCTCTATGCTACATATACAATTTATTTGTATAGCGCTTTTAACAATAGATATTGTCTCAAAGCAGCTTTACACAAGATGGAGTAACAGTGAATTGTAGGTTTAGAATGTAGAAAACTATGTTAGAAAACTAGTTGGTGCCAAACCATTTACTGCCTTATAGATAAGTAACAATATTTTGTAATTAATCCTAAATTTAACAGGTAGCCAGTGCAATGCTGATAATATTGAAGTTATGTGTTCATATTTTCTACACCTGGTAAGAACCCTGACAGCTGTGTTTTGCACTAGCTGTAGCTTGCTTACCAAGCATTTAGGGCAACCACAGAGTAATTCATCACAATAGTTTAGTCTAGAGGTTATGAATGCATGAACCAGCTTTTCTGAATTAGATACAGATAAAATGTTTCTAATCTTGGCAATATTTCTAAGGTGGAAGAAAGCTGTTTCAGTAATATTGGAAATATGGCCATCAAAAGACAAATTACTGTCTAGAATTACGCCCAGGTCTTTTACTGATGCGCTAGTAGTGATAGTACATCCTTGTTGGTTTTGGACCAATAAGTAATATTTCAGTCTTATCCGGATTTAATATTAAAAAATATTGGCCATCCAATCTTTTATGTCGTTTTTTTCGATTTTCGATAATTCTTTGGCTTTTGATGAGATATATAACTGTGTGTTTTGAGCAAAACAGTAAAAACTAATTTCATGTCTTTTAATTATGTCACCCAAGGGAAGCATGCATATTGAGAAGCAGAGGTCCTAAGACTGATCCTTGTGGGACCCCTGCATAGTTCTATATTCAAATCTACAAAATAGTATCGATCAGACAAGCATGATTTAAACCATTTTAATGCTTGTCCCTTGATACCTACGTAATTGTGTAAGCAGTCTAGTAGGATGTCATGATCTATAGTATCATATGCAGCACTAAGATCCAGTAAAACTAATATAGAGATATAGCCTTGGTCTGAAGCTAAAAACAGGTCATTTGTAATTTTAACTAACGCAGTCTCTGTACTATGCTGGGGCCTGAAACCTGACTGATATTAGGAAGGAGCATATTTGAGCAGACGCAACTTTTTTTTTAGTTTTTTAGAGTTTAATTGAAGGTTAGACATCGGTCTGTAGTTTAATATTTCATTTGTATCTAGATTTGGTTTTTTAATCAGAGGCTTAATAACTGCCAATTTAAGAGGTTTTGATACATGCCCCAAATCTAGTGAGGCACTAATAATGTTTAGAAGAGGTTCTCCAGCTGTATGCATCAAATTTTTCAGTAATTTAGTTGGGATTGGGTCTGACAGAAATGTTGTTGATTTGGCCATGGTGATAAGTTTAAATAGCTCTTCCTGTTCTATACTTGTGAAGCATTGCAACTTTAATTGTGGGGCTTCAGACATGACTGGCTTACAAGATGCTATAAAAGGTTGGACAATCACAATTTGTTCCTGATACCATCTATTTTTACGTCCTTGCTAGTAAATTGCGATGGGGTGTTTTATTCAGATACGTGATTTTTTTGTTAGTCTACCTACAGTACTAAATATAAACCTGGGTTTTTTGGTGGTTTTCAAGAAAAGGTCTTGCTGGCCCTGACTCATTTGCAGAATGACGGTCTATGTAAAACATGTAAATCTGGAGTGGCAGAGTAAAGAGAAAACACTACAAATCTCAAAACAACCAATAAACTCAAAGAAAAATTTCTATGAATTAGAGAATAAATTGTACTAGCAACATAAAGTGCATGTGTGCAACCTGGTGCAAACAGAGCAATAAACAATACAAACACTATTCTAGACAGATACATATGATAATAATGCAGAACAGAATACCAAATTATAGTGATTTACAGATTTTACAGATTTTACAAATTGCGTATAGAGTTGCATCAGCATTGAAATTAGATGTGCAAAACAGCATTACAGTGACCATGCATACAGGTTATTTTAGCTGTAATTATGTGAGTGGTGCTGTAAATGTAGATTCCTATTGAATAACTGAGTGTGTGTGTGTGTGTGTGTGCGTTTGTGTGTGTGTGTGTGTTTGTGTGTGTGGGGGGGGTTAGAGGTAGGGTTTAGGGTTAGGGTTAGGGGTTAGGGTCAGTGTTGTAACAAGCCGAGGTCGTGAAATTTATCCAGCACCTGAGATTGGCAGCCCACTTTACCTTCAATTATTTTTTTTTATGGTTTTAATTTTCTTCATGCAAGAAAAAAACAACAACATTTTTTAAATATATATATATATATATATATATACACATACAATATAATATTTAATATTACTTTTACTTATTTTAACTACAGTGGTGAACTACTGTAATAATTATCAGAATAAGCCAAATCTGAATAAAACATTCTCAAAGTAAATATTAATGTCAATTTTTAACATATGTCCAAATTCATTAACACACTGTTGGGGCACAAATTATAACAAGGATCATATTTATATTACTGTCACAGTTTTACATGTTTAGAGGGCAATCTGCAAATCTAGGGAAAGAGTGAAAGAGATAGAGGAAAATAAAATACATTACGTTGGAAACAGACTTCTACACAATGTTGTTTACTGTTGAAGAACAGTAGTTGAGGTGTTTTTGCTCATTGTCCCACTTCTGTGTCAGAAATTGTTCACTGTTCATATAAATAAAATGCCTTATTATAAACTGTCTAAAATAAATAATGACTTTTATATTTGCAGTTGGAGGTGATTTACATACAACGCAAAGCCCACAGGAGCAAAGCACTGGCAGTAACTGTACAGGTTGTATTACTCAGCCCACAGTGATAATAATCTCAACAATCTCTGTTTTACTCTTTGTGGCCATGCTGGTTGGAGGGTACTGTTTCAGAAAACGAAAAAAAAAAAAAGAGAAACACACACCAAGGTTTGGACATTTTAACTTACTATCTATTTTGCTGTTGTGTTTGTATAATTTAAAGTATGTATTTTTTAATATAAGTTTATTTTTTTAGTAGAAATAACCAGTGTGTAGACAATATTATATCTATGTCATGACAACTTATGATTTCTCCTTATAGATAAAATCAATTTTAACCTTATAAAGTTTAACAAAATGCTGTATTGAGGTTATTGTCTCTAATATCCTAATGTTATTATGGTTGGACCCAACTGTCAGGGGTGCAATAGAAAAGTTACTTTTTAGAAAAGTTACTAGAAGGAATATAAACTCTAATATTAATAACATTAATATTAAGGTAGTCCTAAAGTAAAAATTGTAGTCCTAAATAAATTTTTTTTTAATAAAAAACTTTTAAACACTTTTACTTTTTTCTTGTAAAATAATTTTCCCTTTCTTAAATCAAGCCGCTTTCAGATGGCTGTTTTTGTGATGTTACACAAGGCCGCTCCCACAATTTCTAATTAATACTGTCATTTTACCATAGACCGACCCTAACAGTAATACCAGATTAGGTGGGCCCATTTTAGCTTCTTTTGATGTCAGACCAAAAAAATGCATTGGGATGGATGTTAAAATTTGGGCTGGTAGTTATTACAACAGGTGGGAGGTTTTATATATATATATATATATATATATATATATATATATATATATATATATATATATATATATATATATATATATAAAGCTATTAAATACTAAGCTGACTTGACTGGCTACTAGTAGCCAGTCAAGTCACCTTTATTTTTATAGCACTTTTAACAATCGAGGTTGTTTCAAAGCAACTTTACAGAATTATACATCAGAAAAGACATCATTAAACATTCATTAAAACACTCAATTTGATTGATATCTATAAATTAGGAGTTCCCAACTAAGCAAACCAAAGGCAACAGCAGCAAGGAACCAAAACTGCATCATTGACAAAATGAAGAAAAAAACCTTGGGAGAAACCAGGCTCAGTCAGGGGAGTCAGTTCTCCTCCAGATAAACCAGTAGCCCAGTCTGCGAACATACAAAACCAAAACAATGACTGATTTAGGCGATTGTGTATAAAAAGTGTGAGTGATTATGATAGACTAATGAGGTGCAGGTGTATCATTGTGCACCTAAGTGACGGCAGTTAAGTAAGTAATGGGTATTATAGTGATATTATTTGTCAGGTGACATCAGTCAAAAAATTTACACTAACATGGCCATGTGACGCTCATGTCATTGAGAGAAACAGAATAACAGGTATAATAGTGGTCACCTGCTGTGACGTGACCTTGTGTAAAATTTATCTACATGTTAAAAACACGGAGTAACAAAGTTATACCAACGTGGATATGTGGCATATTAAAACAAACAACATGAAAAAGAAAACTGCGCCTCACGTATTATCATCACTGTTTAACTTCCCAGCATCGTTCCAAGCCAACATTAAAGTTTTTCATTACAAACTTTACAAATCTAGTTACAAACATTGTCTGTAAAGATAACACGGTAGCACTACATTAACTTAGCGCTGTAGATGTTTTTTAAAAGCGGTGTCTGTTAATAAAAAATAAGTCATTTAAAAAATTGTTTTAAATCGTTTTGAATCAGTGGAAAATCCCCACAGAACAGGTAGCCAGAGCTCATAAGCATTTAAAGCCACATGCACTGAAACAGGTCGCTGGAAACAGAGCTGTATTTAACCCTAAAAAATCACATCAACTTGTAGGAAAATTTGCATCTGATGGCCTCTTTAAATAATGTTAAATCAATTATGTTGTAGTGTCCGATATTTTATGTTTTAATTATAATTTTATATTATTTTCATGTTTAATAAAATATATTTATTTGTATTTTTTGATTCTGGTTTTAAAATAATTTATATACAGTATTAATAGTATTAATTATACATTTTTCATGTTTTTTAAAGATAGTTAGCTAAAATGAATTAACTAATAAAACATTAGTTATAATGTATTGCCAGTCAAACAGATATAGGTTATTGTCCAGCTATAAAAACTTTTGTAAGACTATCTTGTAGTAGTTATCAGCCCTCTGGGGATATTAGCTAGCTATCAGCACTAGCTAGTTCTAATTCACCCACTATGAATTCTGAAAATAAATATGCAAGTGTACAACAAAGCACTTATTAAGATTTTTGGATGGAGGTCGTCATTTCGGTGTTAGTGGCTTGAGTGATGGGACCTTAAGCCAAACATGACTTTAGGAAGTAAATATAATTTTTTGTTGTGTTTTACGTTCGGATAATAAAGCAAATTGTACCTTTTTTCCTCACACAGTTGAACTTGATAATCCGTATGACAGTATAGAAGAAACTATAAGTAATGGTAAGTATTTTTGCAAAATATTTGTTAAATTGATTGCATTATGCCACTGTATGTGGACACCATCCATCACACCACATTTTGCTTAATAATCATTTGATTCCAAATTAAGCGTTGGCATGGAATTGATTTCCTTGTAACCGCCACATTTATTTCACTAGTTGTTGAAGCATGACTGTGGCACATCTATTTAGGAATGAGAGCACTAGTGAGGGCAACTTTTGGTCTTTTGCAAAGTCTTGTACAAAGTAGTTGTTTCAATTCACCCCATTGATGTTTAGTTGAGTGAAGTTCAGGGCTCTGTTTAGGTAATTGTTTTAATTGTCTGGCATCGTCATACTTTAACATGTTTGTTTATTCCATTTATTCCTGTTAACTGTATTATGGTTTTAAAAAGGCAGTCTACAAAATTGTGTGCTTTGACTATGGTGGTAGGGATGGAAAGTAAATTTTTCAGCAAAACGGTTCTTTCTGACAGTTTATAAGCTAATGAACTGGTTAAAAAATGGTTCACCGGTTTTTTTACAACTTAATGACTTTATTCGTGAGGTCACATATTATATCAAGTCTATCCTACCGGAGCTTCATGAAAACACACTTAAGACATTTAACTATATTAGTCAGTAATCACAATTAAAATTTGTTAAAGCATCATAATCATGATCTAAACTAACTTCTTTATGCTTACAAAATGTTTTGCAACTAAAGTATGTTAAAATATAAAGCTTGAAATATGACAAAATGATTGAATTTAAAGTGTATATTTATAGTTGACAAGTGTAATTTTACAAAACTGAATATAATGTGGCATTTAAAATAGTTTTGAATATTTAACATTTGTAATTTTTTGGTTTCTACATGTAGAGTGAAAATACAGGTTCAAGTTTTTAAAAGAAAAAAATTCAATCACAGAATTCAGATCCTACAGAAAGTAACACATTTGCATGGATTAGTTTCCTGCTTCTACATAGATCAGTTTCTTACATTAAATTTTGTGTGCTTTATGTGCGTCTTTGCGTGCACACAAAGTAATTTAAGATATGGGTAAAAGCACGGAGCTAATGCATGCAAACCTGTCCTTTGGTTTAATATGATATGCTGGCCAAAACTGCACCTTTGCACGACTGTAGTAAAACAATGTTTAAATCTTTAGATTAAAACACAGTTTCTAGGCATTGCGGCATAAACACGCCAAACAAAAAAAACACCAGAGATCGCTTAGACAGATGTTTTACATGCTGGGAATGCTAACCTAACATATAAATTTGAACATATGTTTGAGAATCACTTTCCTCTGCGTGAAGGGTGAAATGGTTTCTTCGACTTTTCGGTGATTATTATTATTATGCATTCTTCCTTGTTGAAGACCTCTGACCTTTCCTTAAGATCGGAATTCTGCGGTTCGAATTTTTAACATTGAATTTGATGTTCCGAATTTTGCGGTTTGATTTCTTTAAACACTTATTTAATGATCCAAATAGCTTTATATTAAAAACTTGCATCTATATATTTTTTTAAAACTGTATATTTGCTGTCTAAGAATTCAGAACCAAAAATTTTTAAACATTATATATCCAAAACTATTTTAAATGCCACATAATATTCAGTTTTGTAAAATTACACTTGTAAATAATTTAAAGTTTCAAAATAGCTTTGTTATATTTCAAGCTCCATATTGAAGCATCCAAACACAGATAAAGGCAGAGATTTGCAAACAGGCAAACATGTTTTTAAAGTCTACAGGATACAAAGTGAATAAATTAGTCCTTATTAGACAGTTCAGGTCATAGTCGGCAGTCATGTACTGTTCGGTAGCTTGATGCTGAATCACACGTGCAGTATCATCAGCTCATTGGTTCTCCAATGGAACGTGTCCTAAAGAACTCGTTCACAGACTGTGATCCAAAAACCGCTGCAACTGATATCACTACTTGTTGGAAATAGGAAAGTACTGTATAAACTTGGCATATTAATCTATTGAACATAATATTTAACATCTGTAAATATTTCTTTCCAGATTTCTGTCAGTATAATTTGGTCCAGTGTGAACCTGTAAGCTTAAACACCTGTAAGTTCTTGTACAAATTATATGACCTTTAACTTTACATAAACATTATTACTGTCATGTACAATGTAGAATATGTAGAATAGGTAACTTGTATAATAAAATTTTAGTTGTGGTAAATAAATAGTACACAAATCTGAAAGTGTAAAATCATTTTAATTATTAAATATACATTATTATAAAATATAACATCTATTTTATATTATTTATTTCAGTAACAAAATTCTTTGTCTACCAACAGTTAAGTAAAAATAAGAAGAAACATTCAGGCATCTTAAAATCACTTTTTGTTCCTGAACCTTCTGTTCTTCAGTCTGTTCTGCTGCTGATGTAAGTGACACATTTGGTCTTTTCTGCCACACTTTCACATATTTAAAACATCATGTTTTTAAACAACAAGTTTAGCTAATGTCTGAATAAAATTCAATACATTTTGTAATTTTTGAAGTATGTTTAATTATATGATATATGACTTTTTTTGAAATAATCTATACCTAAATAAGGTCAAGAGGCTTTTATTGTATAACTGGTGCCGTGTACATTAAAATAAAACAACCTTTAAAAGACTATGAAAAAAGTTACTTATAACAACATAGCACTAAATACAAAACACAGAACTACATATGTATGTGTGCAAACAGTGCAAGACAGTACGGTTACAATAAAATACAATACAAGATTCACAGTGCAGCACAGTTGTGTAGTCTATACATTGCAATAGCATGTCATGGATGTAGATATTTGATGTGGAAAATTGCAAAATAAATGCGAAGAATTTAAAAGTTGAGCTTATATTCACTACAAAACGTGGCAATCCGTGTTATTGTCTAAAGAGAAGTCCAAAAGGATTTTTGTTGCAAAGAAGCATTTGGTTTGTGTTTGTGTGGATAAAGGCCTGAAATAAGTTCAAGTTCAACAAGCTTTATTGTCATTTTAACAATATGTAGCAGACGCTGTACGCAGTGAAATAAAACAACGTTTCTCCAGGACCCCATGGTGCTACACAGAACAACACAGAATTACACAAAACAACAAACAACAAAGATCCACTTAACAGAACAATACAGAGCTAAAGACTAAAAATAGGTTGTCACAGCAACATGAAGTGCATGTGTGCAACCTGGTGTAAACACTGCAGAACAGACAAAAAAAAAAGTGCAAATAACAATACAGACATTAAACCAGGCGGTGCAAAAAAAAAAAGACAGTACAGGACAAAAACAGAACATTAAATTAAACAGCACCGACCAGATTATTGTACAAACACCATTGAAAGTGACTGTGCTTAACGATGTATTTTTGCGTTTTTGTGTTGCTGTAAACGTCGACTGTGTTGAGTGTGTGTGTGTGTGTGTGTGTGTGTGTGTGTGTGTGTGTGTGTGTGTGTGTGAGTACCAGATGACTAGAGTGTGTGTGTGATGGCTTTGTGGGGTTGTCCACAATGCTCCTGGCTTTGCGGATGCAGCATGTGGTGTAAATGTCCATTATAGAGGAAAGAGAGGAAAGATTCCTTCTTTTGGTGAATGACTGGGCAGAGAAGAACTTGATGTTGGCTTGCGTGGACCCAAAAACTTCTCCCTACCAGAGGCGGCCTGCATTTCTGTGAAGGACCAGCAGTACCCTATTACCACCTCTCGGGGAGCTGAAAGTATAAGGCTGCACTGCCTGGTCATGCTTCCCGAATCTATTGCTCACAGCAAATTTGCACCTGTCACACCTCTGAGAGGTCTAACCAGGTCCTAGGTGTAAGATTTTAGCTCTAGCAGCCTATTGTCTTAGCTAGCCTTTAAAGCCTGAAGCCTCACTTCAGTAGGACTCTTTCACGATATTGACACCTGTGTGAAGATCAGAAGAAGAAATAACAATAACTCCAGTTCTGAAGATGCCCTCCCCATTCAGCCACAATGCACTGCCATGATGTGTTTCGAGCAACTGATCTTGCAGCACATGAAATCTACTCTTCCTCCCTCCAATGATTCATTCAACAAGGATGCAGGCTCAGCCCGCTGCACTTCACCCTGTTGACCCATGATTGTTCAACCATATTGCAGATGACATGACTGTAGTAGGCCTTATCAACAACAAAGCGGACCACTACAGAAGCAAGGTGAGCTGACTGGTCCAGTGGTGTTATAACAACAAACTCTTTCTTAATGTGGGTAAGACCAGAGAAAATGTCATCAACTTCAGATAAGGACATCCACAGCACCCCCCACTAAGCATCAACAGTGCCACAGTGAAGAGGGTGATCAGGTTCCTTGGGGTGCATATTTCTGAGCCAAAAAAGCACAGATACACCTCTACTTCCTCTGCAAACGGGTGGAATGCACGAGTCCTATCTCCCATCATAATCTCTTCCTACTGGAGCACCACTGAGAAAATCCTTCAAAGTTGCATCACTGTGTGGTTCGGAGGCTGCACTGCCGCCTGCTGAAAGATTATCTGTGTCTCTATGCCCTTCTTTATGGACATCAGAATCAGAACTGCTGCTGATATCTCACACCCCTTAAACCTCCACTTCAGCCTCCTGAGTTTAGGGAGAATGTACTGGAGCCTCAAAGTTCAAACAGCTTCATCCATCTGGCTATCAGAATGCTGAACTCTATTGCACCCCCACCAGAGGTGGGTAGTAACGAACATTACATTTCCTCCGTTACATTTACTTGAGTAAAATGTTTGGGTAACTTTTACTTTTAGTATATTTTTAAAGATGTGTACTTTTGCTGTTACTCAACTTGATTTTTAGTAAAAAACTTTTTAAATAATTAGTTAGTACAGCTGCTTTACGAGAGGCTGCTACAAATCTCCTGCTTAAGTTTAGTGCGTGTTTTGCTAGAAGATGAAACAGAGGACGGTGTAAAAAAGATGTAAAAAAAATAAAGTATGTTTTATAGGAACTGCTATTAAAAGGTAAAAAATAAGAATAAAATAAGAAATATGAGTGTGTTTGAGATGTGATTGCAAATAACAGGCTGTAATATTTACTTTACTTTACTTTACTTTGACCTGTTTGATATAATCAGAACAGAGAGACTTTGGAAGAGACGGGATGTGAAAACTCTGCAAGTAGTTTGAAATTCAGGGTTTTTACTTCAATCAGATCAAAAGTAACGAGTAACATATTACTTGAGTAGTTTTTTTTATCAGATACCTTTTTACTCTTACATAAGTAACTATGCCAAAAGTACTAATAACCACTTCTGAACTACACTTTACTCGACACTTCTCCAATTGCATAATTAATTTTATACTCTCAGCAGAACTCATGGACCCTATTTACAAACCATTACATGTACAAATTCCTTAAATCTGACACAGCTTGCACTTTATCTTTATAATCTTTGCACTACTGCCACTGATTTTGCACCTTATAAATGCCTTTATGCAAAATGTTTACATTTATTTTAATATTTACAAATTCAGTGTTCACATATATATATATATATATATATATATATATATATATAGATATTTACAAGATATATATTTATCTGTTTTTAATATTTAAACAAGTACACTACATTATTACAAGTTACATTATTACAAACACACTGTTACTGTTTTTTTATATTGCATTGACTGATATTATACAGAAACTCTATTGCATTTACAGCGTAAAACACATGATGAGACAGAAGAGAAACAGTATTTTAATTCCTTTGTATGATTGTACTTATGGTGGCATTGACAATAAACAACACTGACCTTTTTGTAAAGTTGGCAACCAATAAAAAGAAATAAAACCAAATTATGCCATTTGCTACGTTTGTGCTAATTTGTGCAGCAAAAACAAATGTTTGTGCTGTTTTTTTTGACCCTGTGACGTCACTCTCCACCCCATGTTTCCCAAATCACTCCAAACCAGCGCAGTTCATTGTAAACAAACACTATATCTATTTTCCTTCCGTAGATAACCAGATATTTTTGGGAGCTCTGACATCGCTCTACAGTTTGTTTTTTTGTGCTTGATTTGTGCTGTTGAAATAAACTTCAAATATTTTTGAAGAAAGAAAGAAAGAAAGAAAGAAAGAAAAAAAAAGAAAGACAGAAATAAAGAAAAATACATTATCTGACAATATCATGCACAGATATAAACACTACATTTCAAAAACTCCCTGGAAAATAGGAAAAACCAGCACCATGCGAGCATAAAAGAGCATTATGTCACCGCTTTTTATTTTGGTTATATTTAGGAAAATAGATACGACTTTTGTTTAACAGCACAAACGAACTGCGTTAGTTTGGGGCAATTTGGGCAACATGGGGTGAAGAGTGACGTCACACGGTCAAAAAAATAATGTTTAATATCTCAAAAACCAAACCAGCACAAACATTCGTTTTTGCGCCACAAATCAGCACAAACGAATTTAACTGATTATTTTAGGTGATTATTTCTTTTCATGGAGAGCCAACCTCACCTTTTTTGACTCTGTCATTTCTTTTTACTCTTCCTTGTTGGGATATCAACATGAGAATCTTGTTAAAGATTGTGCTGCTTCTAAAGACACTTTAAGCCTCCCCACCAACTCCTGACCATCATCCATTCTGACAACTGTAAAAAAAAAACTCTGTGAGTTTAATTTGCATTTAAAATACTATTATACTGTAATTATAATTTAAAAGGAAACTTACTATCAATTTTGCATTCAATTACATCATTCCCTGTAAGAAGTAGTTCTTGCAAGTCCAAATAGGCATGGCCAACATCTAAACATTCATCGTCTTGATTTATTGGCTCACTGATCACAGTAAACTTCAACCTAAGTGATAAGTGAAAAAAAATGTGATGGAAGTTCTTGATTAGATAGATAGATAGATAGATAGATAGATAGATAGATAGACAGACAGACAGACAGACAGACAGACAGATAGATAGAACTTGATTGTCATTGCAAGGTACAAGTACATAGCAACGACATGCTGTTAAGCATCTACCAGAAGTGCAAATAGTAGTACTGTGCAAATGCAGATAAATATGTAAGTTTGTACATTAATAAATAAGGCTATGTGAGTATGTGCAGGGAGGAGCATGTGGAAGTAAAGTGTACGTGTGTGCATTGTAGACATAGTGCAAAAGTGTGTATTGTGTACATTGTACATATTATTACATTGTGCATTTAAATAAACTATTTTATACAGAGAAAAGAGAAAAAACGTAAGAGAATGTACAGAGTGAGGCAGAACTGGGAGATGGTGAGGTGAGGTATATATTAATATAATTTGTATTCGAATTTGCCCGTAATGATGATAAAATTTTTACTTTCTTAAGTTTGCATACCTGCCCTGTTCAGCATCAGTCCTTTCCAGTTTAGTATAGAGGTAGTGGCCCACAGTTGCTGCCTTCATGTAATCAATATGAATGACTAACAAACATACAAATTTCAGACAGTTTTGAAATAATAGGAGCAGTTTATAAAATAGCACAGAACAGCAACAACATCCAAGCATCCCATTCCAACACAACAGTTTATGTCCATCAAACTTTCAAATCTGCAACTTCATAAATGAATTTCTGAATAAAAACTATTCATAAATGACTTGTTTTAATGAAGCCTAAATAAATGGGAGGTTGGAGTCAAGGTCAGTTATTTAAATAAAGGTTGATAACTACTGGTGGTCGCACTGCCTGTGCTAAATTTTTCTTTTTTAAAGTTTTTGTTACTACTAGTATTATTTGTTTGAGGAAACATTGGTAAAGGATCAAGAACAGCAGCTGGTAATTTTAAAGAATCAAGTAAAAAATAGTGAAATAACTAAAATATCACAATTGTTTTACTTTGTAATATTTATATTAGCATAGTAATTATACTGTGTTATGATCAAACTCTAAGTAAAATGTATGTATGTGGTAAATAAAATAATTTTGATACTAAACTAAACAGAAATTATATTAATTACAGGAAAGATATGGACATAACCCAGTTCTTGGACATAAAGAATACAAAAGTAGCATTTTATTGGACACCAGATAGCAAAAAAGGGACAATTTTGCACAACCTGAATGCACACCTTGAAATAGCACAGACATCAGGACAAAACAGCTCTACAAAAATGGTTATTTATGTCCTAAAAAAGAATTTAGTATAGGTAGTGTGGTAGTTTATCGGAAGTGCTGTTGTACAGGCTACGGCTACCCAGCGAATACAATCAAGATAAGATAATATATTGTCATTGCAATCTTTACTGTACCTCTGCAAAAGTTAAAATGTATTTCTTCCCCCTGTGTTGGTTTTTTCAGAGACATGGGGGTTTCTGTGGTTTCTCTGGGAATGCCCAAGAGGCAGTACTCAACGTAAACTTGCTGTACAGACTGATCCAAAGCAACACTTGAGGAAGGTTCAAACAAAAGTGACAAGATCTCAATTTTAAGCCTGCAGCCCTGAAAAAACACGAGACAAAACCTAGGGTTTAACTTTTAAACAGTTTTTAACCAATTTTGTAAAAAAATAATCCTAATAAAAATATTGAACTTACGAAATATGACGAGACAATACAGAAGGTGATTTACATAGAATATGTGTGTAATTTTGTGATTACATTCAAAATAAGCATATTCCAAAATCACTAAAAATCAAAAGATCAATATTCAGTACCTCTTTAACAGGTTTCCCAGGCTGAGGAATGATAACATCACTAACATTTGTGGTAGGTGACTCCAAAGACTCGAGATATTCACCATCTATTTGACCTAAATATTGGTAAATATTTATTTATTTAAAGCCAAATAAAATAAGGAATGATGATTTAACCAATGTAGACAATGTTATATCTAATTACTGCTTACCTCTTAAACGTACAGACCGGGATGATTCCACTTTTTTCTCGTCTTCCTGTTCCATCAAAGGAAGAAATGGTAAAACAGGGTCTACTATAAGGCTATAGCATGTGGATTGTGCGTGCGTAGGAGGCACAAAAAAAAATTACATTTTACCTTTGAACGAGTTCTTGAGTTTCTTTGCTTGCTGCTGGTTGATGTGGGATTAGAGTCAGGTGTGTTCAGACTGTGCATTAGTGACTTTGTATGACTGGTTTGGTTATAAATTGGAAACTGTATCAATTGAGCTTCAGCTTTTCGGGATGGGGGCTTGGATTCAGGTGATTGAGGTTGCTGTAAACATCATGCAGGGCCTGTGGCTATATTGAATCAACAGGGCTGTGAGCTAAAACAACGTTGAGGACAGATTGAAACAGATAAATTGGACATGAAAAAATTTAAGAGAGAAAAGAATTTGTAAATTGAGAGAAAAAAGTTTTAAAAGCGGAGTAGTAGAGTAGAAGTGATAATAAATACTGTAGGAAATTTAAACATTAAAATAAACATTAAAAATTATTGTGATAATCTAACAGTATGTATGAGAGACCCTATAGCTAACTGACGGTACAACGGTTGGTAAACCTGCTTAAATTGCAACGGAGAAACGCTTGCTTAGTTGAACTGTTTTAAGATGAACCTACATGCTAAACTGACTGAAAACACTGAGACAAACGGCATCTGCCCCTACTTTTACACTAAAGCAGCTTGCTAAGCAGCGCTGTGGAGCCAGTTGCAAGCAGCGCTAAGGCCTCTGCTAAACCTGGTAACAAACACAGAATAGGAAAATAGTCCCATGGGATGTGGTGGTAACCCAGAGATGGAGGAGAAGCAGCAGATCTTCGGGAGATGGTGTGGTGAGAGCATCATTTCCTACCACCTTTTTGAGAGGGTCAAGTGGAGAATCTTTGGTTACCTTTTGTTCTCAAATTTTTTTTTTTGTTAGTTTGATTTACCAGAAGAGCACTTTTCTTTGGGTCCCTGGAGGGCAAAGAGAGCAGTGGGTCCCGGAGATAGTCCAGAGAAGATAAAAGAGAGAGAGAGAAAAAGAGCCTAGTGTGTGTTTGTGTGTGCAATCGTGGACTGTTAAAACTGCCTCTGTCTGTCTCTTCGACATTTGTTACACAAATCTCGAAAATTTGTTACAGAAAAAGAAAATTAAAAATTCTCAAAATGCACAGTTGCGCTAAGTTATTATAAATTGCTGAGTTGACGTCATGCACCATCGTTGCTTATTTAGTGATCACTGCACGACTCACTGCACACTTATCAGTATGCACATATCCCAATTCATATAAGGCCTGAATCCGATCTGAAAATATTGGAATCCATGTGCTTTTTTTATGGTTACACTGTCATGAGTCAAATGCAATCTATGCCACATTGGCGGAAAAAATTAGAATTTTGTCACTGATATGTGCAGTGTAAATGCAGCCATTTTGTTTTCCCAGTGGAAATAAGAAACGGCGAAAGGATGATAGACAAGACAAAGATAATATGCAAACATTGTAAGAAATTAATTCTGTGCACCTGCTAAAACAATTTGCATTGCTATTGTAACAGACAGCGTGCATAATATGGATGTGGCTGTGAGCAAGGCAGGATTTGAGCCGCACATCAAATGTTTTACACACACGATAAACCCAGGCTGGAGTTAGTGTTGCGCGTGTTGCTCTTTGCTCAGCTGGGTGAGACCCGTGTCTGTTTTTTTGTTTCACCGTAGTTGAACAGCTAACATGGTAATGATGTCCAAGCAGAAGCTGCTACAACTGCCACCACACAAATTAATAACAGACGTGGCAAAAAAGGGGTGAGTGATTCGTCACACCCCTAGTATTTACCAGTCTTGCTAAAGAGTGGAGTTAACAAATAATATGCCATTTCATATTTTGCAATCTTGCTTCTACTCCTAATTCTATTTGATACCCCTACCCCTACAACCAACCCTTTCACTTGGCCCTTAAAACAGAGTGACAAGGGGTAGGGATGAAAACCCTAGCAAGGAGCTTGGATAGCATTGCAACTTCCTACTTACACCATAGATACTACCCTGAACACATTTTAAACCACCTAACAATATCTTAGAGCGCAACGTAAATAGTATAGCAGCCAACTAAGCTGCACCCAAACCAGCACCCAAACAACCACCTAGTATGATACAACAATTGGGTAGTAAGACCCTAACATGGATCTGGAGATCAATTTACTTAGCAGCAACCCCCATCTGGTACACTATGGAAAAGTTCAGTAAAATAAGTCTTAAGCTAAACGTCTATTTCTACAATTCCACAATTTTCATACAGATTATGCCGAAATGGTATTTACTTTAGTCATGCTTTCCATCATTGTTTCTGTCAGTGTAGCTGCGTGAATATCTTTTGTCTTCAGTTCAGAAAACAGACGCAGCCAGAATTCCAGGACTCCTATTATTTCCCCGTTGGATCCTATGGAGTTGAAAAAGACAGTGCTACTGACAGTAAAATAGCAAATCAAGAGACAAACACCTTTGGTGCTATTATTTTATATTACACTGAAAACACAGTATATGGATATGCAAAGTACATACAGGTAATAATGTGCTTCACCATAATTTTAATGAATAAGTTTCATAAAATAACCAGTTTCATTATATAACTCACAAGAGTATTATACTATATGTAAAAAAGAGGTTTTATTTAATTTTTAATGTTTTTGCTTATTGATGTAACTGGCCAAATTTTATATCATGATGTAGCTCTTAAATTGGTCAATACGATATAATTTCAATATAAATGTGATAGAAAAGCCTTAGAAAAACTGCCAATAGATGCCTGTACCTGAAAAATCTGAAAAGATATTTATACATCCTAGAAATAAAAACGCTACAAATAAATTAATTTTCACCTTTTATTTGTTTATTTAGCTTATTCGTTATTAGACTTCATAAATGCAGTGGCACTGAAATAGAGCTAAATCTAGCATCGAGACTTATTTCGTAAGCATGTCATTTATACAAATAATGGATAACGGACATTTTATGAGGGTAAAATGATCCCAGAAAGATAAGATAAAACGATATTTGTGAAAGTGTGACATTGCAAGTGTAAAAGTATAGACATAGACAAATATATAAAGATACTCAATATAGTTAAACAAATATATTACCACTGGCCTAACTGTAGTAAAACCATAAGGGCTGGTATATCTGAGAACTAACATGGTATTAAGTTTAAAATAAATTACTAAATGAGATGTCGGTTTAGTGGTGTAAGCAGATATGCTGTATATGATAAACATTTCTACATAAATGCTATACCAGCCCTTATGGTTTTACTACAGTAATGCAGTAAAACCTGGTTAAATAATCGTGTATCTATATTGAGTCTTTATATTTGTCTGTTTGTGCAGTGCATTAATGGTAATTCCTGCTGCTGCCTGATGATTCTGAGCCAAAATGACACAAGTTACATATTCCTGCACGTTATTGAGCCACTCAGATACTTAAAAACCCAGTCGACAAGAACCCAGTTTGATTGGTTAGAAGAAATAAGTCTCACCTTTCCACTCACGCTTGCAAATTCCAGTAAGGGCAAGCCTGAGTCATAGAAAGACGGTGGAGTGCATATTGGGTTATTTTAGGTACAGTTATACCCAGCACACGCAACACATTGTTTACACCTTTGCAACAGATTTATTTTACACACAAAGACGTATTCTTCGGAGAAAATCCGTTCTTAACACCACTGTTTTTGCTTGCAACATTGCTGTTTACAGGTGCCAAAAGTGTAAAAGTGTAAGCGCAGTTTCAAGAATACAGATCAATTTATTTCAAATTAATATTAAATTGCAATTTTTCAACACATGATTTACACACTTACAATGCCTCAATGCCATTAGTGCTGACATGGCCAAGGTTACGTCTGTACATTTTTTTTCCGATAACGCTGCTCCCGGGAGTTCTGAAGCAAGCATGCCAAGATAGGGTCAAACTACTGCTGAAAGCCCCATTCTGGCTGGCCCAAGCATGGTTCTCAGACTTTTTTCTCTTCTAACCAGCTACCTGTCAGGAGGAACCTCCTTTCGCAGACAGGAGGGTCCTAATGCACCCTCACCAGGAGTTATGCGAACTGTGGGGGCACAGCTACTAGCAGCAGGTCTAACGTCCAAGGTCATTGAGACCATACGCCAAACCAGAGCTCCCACTATGAGAAAACTCTGTGGCCTAAAACGGAACGTTCATGCGTTTCATGGTGCAGACCAGAGAATGTTGGAGGATCATGGTTTCCTGAAGCTCCCAGCTTGCTACACTAGCGAGCCATTAAGAGCTTAACTTGTGTTAACAGCCCATAATAAACCTGCACGAGAATATGAACAAACAGTTAAGCACCACTGTTATATTCAGTGGTTACTACACTGGTGCTTCCGCATTCCACATGGGAGTTTGAATCTTTTCCTCGACAGTCGCTATGCAATACAAAGAACACACCTGAATCCTATCTTCTGTGATGATTACTACCAGCTTAAATAAGCAGTGCTTTTAGCAGTTTGTGGCTGGTTTATTGTGTTTCTTGCCTTAACTCGATTTTGTGACTTTTCCCTGTTTTCTTTCTTTTGCACCCCGCTCTTTGGCTTCTATATTCCAAAAACACTATTTCAATGTGCTGCTTATTTAAATCGGTAGTAATCAGCTAAAAAGACAGGATTTAGGTGAGCTTTCACTATCTCATGCAGTGTTGCCAAATGAAGTTGATGTTTTTTAGCCCAAAACTGTTCATTCATTATACTTGAAAGGAGGTGCAATCTTATACTATTTTTAGTGTCCTTTTTCACGCTTTGGTTTTGTGAAATAATTCGCCTATACAATGTATAACAACTGCCGGACTGATCCCAAACCTGGACAAATGATTTAGTCTCTGGACACTAAAAATTAAAAAGCTCCGGTCAGGAAAACGGAAGTGTCGGTGTAGTAACCAAGCAGGACATGACAAATTTCCTTAAATACTCTCTATTTTTTTTAATAATAAAATATTTACCGCAGATTGTTGTAAAACATAATTTTTTTACATGGAGTAAAAGTAGAGCAAGAATTAATTGAGAAGAGAGCATGGAGTGATTGAGGAGCAGGAAAATAAAAATCCGGCACAGAGTTGAAATGAAGTGATAATGAAATGCTTTGAGCATGGAGGTGAAACTTTTTCCACACCATTCAGCTCACATACTCTGGTGTAGACAGCAGGACCTAGTTAACTGCCCGGTTAGTTCAGTGCTGGAATTCCTACAGAAATGCTTCTCCGAATTAACACCATCCACCCTAAATGTATACGTGACAGACCTTTAAGTAAGTCAACATGATTTCTTGAGGTACTGAGGAGGTTGAGCGACCCCTCTTTTGAAAACGCTGGAGGAGGCATCAGACTAAAACTTTAAAAAACTCACTAACCATTTTCTCCATTTAGAAGATCACTGATATTTAGGTGTTGTTCACCTTGCCTTCCTGACTGGGCTTCGCTCTGGGCATTTTAAAAGCCTTTCTCCACTCTTATGTTCCCAAAGCACCATCGCTGGTGCCTGGTCTTAAGCTGCCGGCCTTCTGTCCTTCTCCTTTTTGGGACTAGAAAAACGTAAAACTTCTGTACACAGCGCAAAGAATTGCTGTATTTACATCCACAGAGCTGCCCGGTGGAGAAGGTCAGAGTTTCAGCATTCCCAAACAGTGTGAAAAGCCAGGTGTGGTAGCTGGATTGCTGATCTGAAGATACCAGTGCTACTATTGCTGGGCTCCTTAACTGTTCAGTTAAATAGGAATTTTAATTACTGTAAGTCACTCTGAATAAGGGCATTTGCCAAATGACAGAAATGGAGTTAGAAAAGGTGCCCGCTCTAAGCTCTAACTGCTCTTAGCTTAGAAAATAACAGGATTGCATACAGAAAGGTGGTGATACCTTAAAGAACAGCATGGGATGGATAGCCAGCAATAGAAAAATTGTAAATTGTAAAATATTTTCATTGATATGATGTTTTGGATCACTATGCCCAGTAAGGATGTTTGTTCCCCAGAAATCCTGCTGCTGATATTTGAAAGATAAAAGCATTTTTAAAAGCCAAGTCTGCAAATCTCCAATTACAAGCAAAACTGTCTTGAGTTTTCCAGGATAAAAATGATGTAAAACATGCGGTTAAGCTTTTGAAAAGGATACCAGGGGAGACCAAATAAAGAAGCTGTGACATTTCAGAGGTTAAATTCATAATATGAATAATAGAGGTTATATGAAGTAGTAGATACAGGAATGTAAACATTCATTTTGCATGCAGTTTATTTGCTAATTCTTTTTTAAATCCTTTTTATAAATGTACTAAATTATTATTATAATTTTATAAAGAGTATGTTTTCCAAGCACAGACATTTTTCTTACTAATCTTTATCATTACATGGTTAACTGAAAACTGTTTTTTGGTGGCTTTAAGCTTATCACAGTGCATTGAACTTATTGTTTTATGGCCCCTTGTTGTTCACCTTACCTGAAATATTCACTCTCCCTTTTAGTTTTTCTCCCCTGTGCTGTAATACTTGTTTGAGGGGAATTCTTGCTCTGCCTTGGGTCCTAAATCGTACTCCTCCTAGTGCCTGATGTACTTCAACATGTGCAAACACCCCTTGACCCTCAAGTTTGATGAAGTTGTTGCCAGTGAGGACAAAGCAAGAAGTGAAGCTATAGTCTGGCTGTGTCCCTGAAACCAGTGGGGTCGAATGCATTTCATAGTCAAGGAATGTGTAGGTACAAAATGTCACCAGTTCATGCAGACCACTGGTATCCACACCTTCTGTCTGTCTCATGAGTCTCAGCCCTAAAGGGGTAAATGTAGCCCCCGTGAGGCTAATTTCAAGCATGGATCCTCCATCCTGAAGCTGATTTAATATAGTATTTTTTTCCATCATCTGGACTAATTCCTGATCCACTTCTGTCCATCTGTATTGATGTGGTATAATCTGATTGTAGTTTCCATAGTTGTATATTGAGTCTCTTAGCTGATCTAAGATAATAAAAAAAGAAAAAACTATGGATTGTATCCCAGTACTGACATCCATATATAAATGCATGTTTATCTGAAGATTGCAAATATCCTGTGGTCCACAAGTCTTACCTTGTAATTTTTTTATTTGAAGCACATTATTTTTCAACAGTTTTTCATTTTTAATGACCTCCCATCTTCTCCATTCTTTTTCATTTTCTGCCCTCTTTTTCTCTATTTTTATTTCAGCCTGGTTAAATTAAAGGAATCTTATCTATTATTATTATCATTGTAATTCCCATGCCAGAAATCTAATAATCTATTCTATCCTATGAGTGGGGATGTGTGCTTACCTGCAGTTCACTATTGAGCCTTTGTTGCATTACTAACAATTCCCGAGTTTTTTGCAGCTCTAGTATGGTTTCTGCATGGGATGCCTGTTGGCCTGCCAGCTCTTGTGATAATTCCTGGACTTTATGGTTACTCCCAGGGAACATCAGACCTTTAGCGCTCTCCTGCTGCAGTCGAAAAGCCTTGGAGAAAAATGTATAGTGAGCCAAAAAAGAGACAAAGGCATGAAGAAAATAGATTCATTAAATGAAATACACTTAAGAATACATTTTAAAATAAATGTATACATGTGTAATACGTTTTAACATCTTTACATTTGAAACAAACCTTAACTTGCATCAGAATTTCACTAAGTTCTTCCACATCCATATGAAAATCCTTTGACAGAAAGATGTTAGTCTATCAATAATTGCTATTACTTAATGAAACAAAATATTGTAAATACATCATTTATACTTTTGATACTCTTTTTAGTTTCTCTTGTAGGGATTTCACATTCTGTCTGTACTGTAGCACTTCTTGCTCCAGAAGGCCATGTTTTTCTTTAATGGTAGAAATTAAATCTAAATTAGAGAACAATTAAGTTATAGAAGTGTTGCAGTATGAAAAGAATTTTAACAGTTACATTCTTACATGTTTACCTTTTTCTTGTTCTCGTTCCATTTGACATGTTTCATATTCTTGCAAAATTCTTTTTTTCACTTGTTCCAGATTTTCTCTTTCACTTCTTTCATCATTCAGCTTCTTCTCCAGTACCACAATTTTAGCTCGCCAGCTCTCGGTTTCCTGTCTAGCACTCTCTTTTTTACTCTCATGCTCATTATGGTGGCTATGGTCTGACAGAGTGCTGTGGTGAAAATCCATAAATATTTTAGTATTACTTCTAATTCATACTTGCATTGCTATCGGTAGTGTGTCAGGTCATCAGGTCACATATTGTCATTTCCTGTTTTATTTTTAAGTCTTTCACTGCTGTTCTTTTTTATGCCACTTTACTCTCTGCCCTTCTGTTACCCACCAATGAGACTACAAGCCCCGCCCTAATGTTCCTAACTGATTTTCTGTAAATTTATAGATATAGGAAAACTAAATTTAAATTATGTCATTTTAGACTTTTCAAGTGTTTTTTATATTATTTTTTATTTTTTGAATCTTCCTTTTTGTTTTTTTTTTCTATATTTTTAGCCCTTCCTTCTGCTTTTTTTCTGCTTTTTGTTATTTTGGCCACTTATTCTTTTGCGAACCTCCTACCACAATCCGAGTCTTACATCTGATACTGCCTTTTTTACCAGGGCCGGTGCCGGTGCCCAACCTTGCTGGTCTTGGATGGGAACAAATGAAATCAGTAAGTGGAGCTTCCACCGAAGATGTATTTGTTGCTTAATCTAGCTAGCTAATACAGACTATTATAGGCTTAATACAACCCCAAATTCCAGAAAAGTTGGTTTGTTTTTGAAATTTGAAGAAAATGAAAACCAAAAGACATAATAGAACAATTCCCAATAGAACATAGATAACATAACTGTTTAAAACTGAGAAATTTTCAAATTTTAATTTTATGCACTAAATGAGCTCATTTTAAATTGAATACCTGCCACAGGTCTCAAAAAAGTCAGGGGGGAACACACGGGCTGAAAAAGCAAAAAAATTTTGATTTAGCTGGCATTTAGAAACTAATTATGTTTATTGATATCATATCTGTAACAGCTATAAAAAGGAATGTCTTAGAGAGTCTTTCAGAAGTAAAAAAGTCAACAAGTTTTCACATGCCACCCCACTGCTGTGCTCCCTCCACTGGCTCCCAGTAGCTGCATGCATCAGATACAAAACACTGGTGCTTGCCAACAAAGCCAAAAATAGAGCAGCACACCCTCCTGCCTCCAAGCACTCATTACTACTTCAAGAGACGAATAAAGACACCCCCCCCCCATTGCGAGACGGGATGTGATGCATTGATCGCCGAAGACTTCATTGTCTGGCACGTCTGTGCTACCAGCGTGAAAGGAAAGGTAAGGTGCGAAACTCATTGTTGTCCTAGTGTTCAAGTTCTCGATGTCGCTGCACAGGTACCTAAAATAGTGACCGAGAACATTAGAGCTGTTTTCCTCCATGCTGGTACAAACAACTCCAGGATGAGGCTGTCGGAGGTGCTAAAGAGGGACTTCAGGATTCTGGTGGAAAGGTAAGTAGCACATTGCCCATGACAAGGATCATCGGCCGCTCTCCATATTTCAACGAGCTAACGAAAAGTTAAGTAGATTATTTGCTTTAAATGAATGGTTACAGTTATGGTGTTAAAAGCAGAATATACAATTTGTTGATAACTGGAATGTTTTTTTTGAAGCATCCTAGGCTGTTTCGGGCTGATGGACTACACCTCAGCAGAGCTGGAGCAGAAATTTCTGTTTGACAACATCTTCAGGACACTTTGCAACATCTGTTTGGTAAAAGCCATAAATCATACTGCATCAGAATCACTATCCAATCTGTCCAAAACATCAGTATGATACATGTGAACACATAGCTTATCATACAAAAACTGGGTCTGTTTCCCGAATAGTGAGATCTAAAAATAAATGAATTTAAAACTCGCTTTAGTCTTATCACAATTAAACCAGAAAACATACACAAACAAAAACAGGTTCTAATGTTTGGGCTTCTAAATATTAGGTCAGCACTCATTGTCCACAATATAATCTCTGATAATAGTCTCAAAGCATTCTGCCTTACCAAAACCTGTCTTAAACCGAACGATTACATTAGTTAGAATGAGTCTACTCCATCAGGATACTTCTATAAGCATGAGTCTAGTCCGACTGGTCATGGATGGGGTTGCAGCTATCTATAGCAACCTTCTCACTGTTACTTAGAAAACCGGATGCAGGTCGAAGGGCTTGTACTTAATGTTACACTCTTAGACAGACATTTATATATTTATAAAAAAACCCCTGCTATCCTTTGCTTTGGACCCCCAGGGCCCTATGCTAATCAGACCTATTAAATAATAAATTAAAATTGATAAAACGTTGATTGTAGGTGACTTTAACATTAACATAGACGATGCTAATGATGCCTTAGGAGTAGCATTTACAGATATACTTTATGGTTACACAAAACACCACTAGATCAACTCATCATTTTAATCATACACTGTTTAACAGAATATACATGTCCTTTTACACTATCGATTAGGTAAAACTATTTACTTCGACCACTAAAGACAGATTTACAAGTAATCTGCTTGATCGGTCTCAATTTCTTTGTAAACCCCTAAACGCATGTGATCTAGTGACTAATTTCATAGGCAATACAATAGTCATACCCAGACGCTCAAAAGAAAGCAACCCGTAACCTCGAGCGTAAGTGTAGAAAAATGCAATTAGAAGTTTTTAGAATTGCGTATAAAGACAGTATGTCCAGCTATGGACAGGCTCTAAAAGCTGTTGGGCCGAACACCTCAGTAAACTGAAAACCACCAAAACAACCCCAGGTTCTTATTTAGTACAGTGGCTAGACTAACAAAAAAATCCATTGCAATTTAGTAGCAAAAACTTTATGAATTTCTTCACAGAAAAAAAATTTATAATTTCAGGAACAAAATTGTGGATGTCCAACCTTTTATGGCATCTTGCGAGCCAGTACCACCTAAAGCCCCACAGTTAAAGCTGCAATGCTTTACAGGTCTAGCACAGAGAGAGCTATATAAACTTATCACCACGGCCAAATCAACAACATATCTATTAGATCCAACTAAATTGCTGAAAGACGTGATACATACAGCTGTATGTATCGCTAGATTTAGGTCATGTCCCAAAACCTTTCAAATTAGCAGTTATTAAGTCTCTTATTTAAAAATAAATCTAGATCCCAATGATTATTAAATTACATTAAATTACAAAATCTAGATCCCAATGATTATTAAATTACTTCTAACCTTCTGTTTATGTCTAAAATACTAGCAAAGGTTGTGTATGCTCAAATATGCTCCCTCCTACATGAAACAATATTCTTGAATAATCAGTCAGGTTTCAGGCCCTATCATAGTACAGAAACTGCGCTAGTTACAAACAACTTGTTCTTAGCTCGGACTAAGGTTGCATCTCTACATTAGTTTTACTGTATCTTAGTGCTGGATTCGACACTATAGACTATAACATCCTACTAGGCCGCTAAAATAATTACACAGGTATCCAGGAACAAGCATTAAAATGGTTTAAATCACACCTGTCTGATAGATACCATTTTGTAAATTTAAACAGAGAACTATCCAGTGTAAAGCCAGTAAAATATGGGGTCCCACAAGGATCAGTCTTAGGACCTCTGCTTTTCTAAGTATACATCCTTCCCTTGGGTAATATATTTAGAAGACATGGAATTAGTTTTCACTGTTTTACTGATGACATTCAGTTAAATATCTTATCAAAACCTGCTAAATTATCAAAATTGTACCAAGTGTATGAATGACATAATAAATCGGATGACTAATAATTAAATCCTGATAAGACTGAAATATTAATTATTGTCCAAACAAGGAGAATGTGCATTTAGCCATTATGCAGCCCACAGTTGGAACCAGCTACCAGATGTGATCAGATGTGCTAAATCAGTAGATATCTTTAAATCCCAGCTTAAAACTTATTTATTTAGTTCTGCATTTACTAAATTCATTATAGACAAACCTTTGAGAAACATACTTTTCTGTTGGGCAGAGCGCTAACTGTCAGCACAAAAATTGTGTGGCCTGATGAGATCTATATGTGTATGAATTTAAGTGACTGTAGTTCACTGTAGTTCCAGCACCGGCCTTGGTGAAAAATCAGTATTCCATTTTTTCAAAATTGGGAAATATCTTTATTAACAAAAGCAAAAGGCTGTCAGTGTAATTGTAAAATAAATTTATAGAAATGAAGTAGTTTATGTAGGGTGTCTGCAGAATCTCACCCAAAGAGGAGTGAATTAAAGCTCTTTTTCAGGAGATTTCTCTCCTCTTCAATGTCCAAAACTCTCTCTTGAAGCTATGGAAAGATCACCATATTTAAAAAATATATAAATTCTAATGGATATTATGTGGCTGTATGTGTATGTGGTAAACGTAAGATGCAGTACTAAATTTCTGAATGTAAATGTGATATGAATGCAGTACCTGTGCTAAACTGTGAAGTGAGATAGTAGCTGTTTCAAGTCCACTTTCTAAAATCAGGACCTTCTGCTTTTCCTGTTTTAGTTGCTTATTCAGCTGTCCCATTTCTTCCAGCAGGGTTCCTTGGTTCTTTTGCAAAGATTTTTGGCCCTATGTTACATATACAAGAGGCAGAACAAATGCAGTGCATGTTACTACTGTAATAACAGTAATTAAACAGAATTTAATGGGTTGAAAAGTGTACACCTAAAATGTAAGAAATACCTTTATATAGCAAACATTTAAAGTACAAACATTGTACAAATTATAAACTATTAAAAAAGAAAGTTGTAATGTTTAGTTGTCACTATCTATGAACCTAATTTTGGCAGCTATCCAATTCATGTTTCACTCGTATTGCTCTTAACAATTACCCTAAATCAGCTTCACCAAAATACAAAAAAATCATATAAAAATAATTATAATCTTAAACATAGACTAAATCTATACTTATCCTGAATTTGTCTGGGGCAACAGTTTTCTTTCTTTGAGAAAATATTAGGATGAGACATTAAGAGGAACCAAAGAAACCTTGCATATGATGCAATTTTATTTTACAATTGCTGTTTTTTTACTTACTACTTGTTATTTTAACTCACTTTTATAATATGTTGACTTACTAACAATTGTTTTTTATTTTAAAAACCTGCCTACATTTCCACAAAGCTCACAATAAGTGCTGAGGCTAGAATTGTAAACCAACAGTTATATGCTTGTTACTTTAATATTCCCGCGTTTTTAATGTTCTTAGGGATTTAGCTATGGTAATTCATGTTTAATATAACTTAGTTTGTACAGGTACATAAAATTGGCATGTGAGTTTACCTTTCTACGTTACTCCATTCGGCGTTACTGCATGTGATTTTGTTTATGTTATAACTTGTAAATTATTAGAATCTGGTGTTCTTGATGTTCCAAGGGATAGAGGTCTTTCAGATTTAATGTATCTCTTAAATCTTATGAAAACTGTTTCAGGAGCAGTTCGGTTTATCTAGCTGGTTCCCTATGGGTAAATATGACATTAAATTTTCCCTAACTTTATTAATTTAAGATGCAATCTTGGGTCAAAGGTATGAGGCTATAATGTATAAAAACAAACATCATGTATTTCTATATGTAAGTATTAGAAATACATGACTTTAGATCTGTTTATTAAGACTAGCTTTACTATAACTTTAAACTGTAAAATATGTTATACTTTTTGTAGTGAATCACATGAAAATCACTTTAAATCATACCAGAAATGTGTTGTTGTTTGATGAGACAAAGATGGAACATTTAAGGCATAATTCTAAAAGAAATTTTATATAACTTATCATAAATATAATAAACGTTCAAATGAGTATATTCCACTTCAATATCCTTTAAATTTGGCAAGAGATCTTTTGCTCATGAAACTGTTACCTTAACTGTAGCTACAAAGTAAACACACGTTTTTTGGGAAAGCTCTTGTATAACTTCCATTATTTCTTAACTGAAAATAAGACTGTTACTAAAAACTTCTTCAGGAATGAAAATACCCTAAATTGCACAAAGTGAGGCCCACGAAGACACTTGTTTGTCAAAGATTGGAACTCTTTATAGTTTCCATTCCAGTTCTCTCCACAGTTGTAAAAAGCTACTCAAAAACCCTGAAACTGTCACCCTTCAACACTCTTAAAACAGTCAACAATCACAGAACATATAACCATAAGTATAAGTCCAAGATAACTAGGTATTAAATGTATCTTCACCATAGTAGCCTGACTAAAAGCCCGCATTTCTCAATTTCTCAATTCTCTAATTATAGCATCCACAATTAACTCATCTGTCCTATGTTAGTTTTTCCTTTCTGTTCCAGATGTGTTGATACATGTAGCAAACTACTTGTAAGTGCAGCCGAAAATTCATTCATTCATTCGTTCATTTTCTATACCCGCTTTTTCCTTAATTCGGGGTCACAAGGATCTGCTGTAGCCTTTCCCAGCTGTCTCTGAAAGGGCGAAAGGCAGGCGGGGTACACCCTGGACAGATCACCAGTCCATCACAGGACCACACACACTCTCACTTACTCCTATGGACAATTTAGAATCACCAATCAACCTAATATACATGTTTTTGGAATATGGGAAGAATTACCTAGAGTAAACTCACGCAAGCACCGGCAGAACATGCAAATTCCACACAGAAAGGCCCCAGAACTGGAATCGAACCTGGGCCCAGCTAAAAAATTTTGACCTTGCTGTTTCTACTTGATCATTTCTTATTCTTATAGTGAGGTTAAACGTAGTTAACCAGACAACATATTTGGACTTTTCGAACCAGGAAAAAAATATTTCAAACTTACCTCTTCCAGCTGGGCCTCATAAGCCTAATTGGAGCCAGAAAAAGGTAGAGAGATGAAGGTCATGATAATTTATATTAATATTGGTTTTATGTTACTATTGGTTCTCTATACCAATATATTCAAGAAAATAAAAATGCAGTTTGTTTTGATCTTAATTAATTAATTAAAATGTTACCTGTTTTAGAACCGAAAACTTTTCCCTTATGACCAAAAGAGCAGTTCTTTCATTAGACAACTGTTTCTGTAGTCTGATCATATCTACATTATCTTTTATGGTAAGTCTGAAAGTGAAAAGATAAAAAAGATTTTGTATGTGCAGTCAGTATGTGTTATGATTATTCTGCATACAGAATTTTTTTTACATATACTACATGACTAGAAAATTGAATACGTAATAACTGCAAGCATATATAGGCCTTTCCTACCTGTTGGTGCAAAGATGTAAGCACAGAAGTGTTTTTAATGTGTTTTATGCTGTGGACTTATAACTTCTCCTTGCTGAAACTAAGAGTGCCAAACCTGTTCCAGCATGACTATGCCCAAGGGTGCAAAAAAGCAGCTTTGTACAAAACAAGATGAGGTTTGCCAATTAGAATAGCCTGCATACCTAAGTCCCGAACTTAACCTCACTGAACATCTGTGCAATGAATTGGAATTTCTAATATGCTCTTTGTCTCCAAACCTGACATCACTCTATTACCTCATTGGTTAAGGTTATATGTGGTCGGGTGCTTCCAAACTTTAGACTATATGTTGTTTAACGTTATTATATAATGAATTATTTCAGCATAAGCAGTTTTTATTACCTGAGTTTATCGGCTTGCGGGTGTGGGTCTTTCGTAGAGTTTTCTAGTTCTTTTGGTTTAAAGGATTTTTTGAGAGAATGAATGGCCAGTTCAAGCTCTGTCAATCTCATAGCCATTGATTCTGTAAGGCTAAGGGCAGAACAAAGTTATTGTAAGAACAAAGAAAGAGAAAATAAAAATAATTTAAACAGTTCACACAAATAAGTCAATCAGTAACAGTTGGCATCTTCAGTAATATGTTAGGATTTTAATTGGCAGTTGCAGTTCTTGGACCAAGTCTACCACAGTCACATATCAGCATAGATATGGCTTATGAAAAATAGCCATGCATTAGTTGATATTTTTTGATTTTAGATAAATTAGATTTCACAGATTAGAATTAGGCTCTACAATTTAATGCTTACCTACATGCAACAGAGTGTGTGTTTAAAAATTGTTTGCAAAAGAATTTTAGTATTCATCACAACCCGAATTCCAGAAAAGTTGGGACGTTATTTAAATTTGAAAAAAGTAAAAACTAAAAGACTTTTAAATCTTTAAAGCCAATATTTTATTTTACACTGCATCCCTCATCGGCATGATTCTGTGATTGACATTACTAATTGGGCCCAGGAATTTTTCCAGAAACCACTGCCCAGATCCCAACTACAGTTCTGTCGTGCAAAAAGAAAGCCATATGTTAACATGGTCCAGAGGTACCATTCTGTCATTTGGGCCCAAACTTATTTAAAATGGACTGATCCCAAGTGGAAAAGTGTTCTATGATCAGACAAGTCCAAATGTAACATTCGTGTTGGAAACATGGGCTAAACAATAGGGGGACCTTCCAGCATGTTATCAGCATTCAGTTCAAAAGCCAGCTTCTCTAATGGTATAGGGTGCAAAAGCGCATATGGTAGGGGCAGCTTGCGTGTTTTGAAAGGCACTATGAATGCTATAAGGTATGTAAAGTTTTAAGAGCCACATATTTTCCTCTTCAGATGACATCTTTTTCAGGAAAGACATTGTGTATTTTAACAGGACAATGCAAAACCACATACTGCAGCTATTACAACAGCGTGGCTTCATAGTAGAAAAGTTTGGTGTTGAATTGGTCGAGATCATTTGGTGCATTAAATTGAAAATACATCACTACCACAAACTTCTCAGCAGCTGGAAACTTGTATAAGTTCTTAAAACTGTTTTGAAAAAAAGAGGAGCTGCTACACCAGGATAAACATCCAAACTATCCTGTAGCAGGCATCAAATTTAAATGAGCTCATTTTGTTCAAAAAAGTGTCAGATTTCTCAGTTTATCCATCTTTGTTCTATCTGCAATAAAATGTGATTTGCAAGTTTTTTAGTTTTTATTTTAATTAAATGTAAATAATTTCCCAACTTTTCCAGAAGTTGCGTTATAAAATCCTTAAAAAAAAAAATATATATATATATATAATTTCTATAACTGTATAATGAAATAACTAAGCACATTAAAAACATTGCAGTCTAATCAAAAGAAAAAGATTTACTTACAGTCCTTTAGTCTGTCCTTTGTAATTATCCACTGAGTTGAGTGCATAGTGAATTGGGTCTTTTTGTGCTGTTAGTGTGACTTTGTCTGCTTGCACACCCTGCACTAAAACAGGTACTGTAACTGATGCAGATAAATGATACACTGTTAAAACCAGTTAACTGTAAAACTGATCAGAATAAAGCAGTTATTAAAATTAAATTAATTATGTGGGTTTAGATGTTGTGAAGTGAATTCTAAACGTTAAAACATGAAGAAGGAACTCAATCTAGTTTGGAGACATGAGAGTGAAGGTGAAGTGTGTGGATGGTGAACATTTGCTAATATTTACTATGATTTACTCATCTGGTTATTATATTATAAAGGACTCAGGGGTCACACTGGACACCCTGGACAGGCCACTATCCTGTTCTAACAACAGGCTAACATATCTATTTACAATATAGACAATTTAGACTTGATTAAAAAACCCACAAAAAATGTCATTGGACTGGGGAGAAAAATGAGTGGAGACAAGCAAATTCTGTGCACAGTGCCAATAAAGTAATCTAACCCCCAATCCTGGAAATGTGAAGGAAGCATGCAAACTACCAAACTACTTAAATTATAAAGGAAATACTAAAAACAACAGACTTGCAATCGGAACCAACGCAAAATCAGAAAAAGCCTATGGTCTGACTGTTTGTAACCTTGAAGAGACAAAGTGTCCATCTTTATACATTAACATACCGTAGCAGATTAAATAATTCAGTAAAATTGGTAACTGGTTCATCAGTTTGCATCACCAATGCCTATAAAGTAAACCAAGAACTGCACTAATCCAGAGTAGGCAAAAAGGGCTGTTCTTGTCTGGTCTGCGCTACAGAACATTGAGAACCAGAAGGGCCAGGCACAAGCACAGTTTCCTCCCTCAAGCAATCCATCTTATGAACATTTAGCTTAAAATAAACGCCCAATACACAAAAGTATTTATAGCTTTATTTATCTAACATATTAAAACAGTACATTCTTTTGCATATGTATATAACATTTCTGTCCACATAAATATTGTACATCTGTCTTTGTTGTATATTGTAAATTTTCTTCAAATATGTTTGTATAGTGTTATTTCTTATTTTTGTCACTTTCATTAGCTGTAAGAACCCCAAAGAGGTGTTGGGCAGGCTAAAATGACATGTTAAGGGTTTACATGCTGATGGAGATGTTAGAAGCATCAAGTGTGATTGTCCAAGTAAGAAGAAAAGTGAAGATGTGAAGACTCATCTGAGAGTTTTTATGTTTTGTTTTTTTTAAATTTCATTACTAAAGTGTCAAACTGGATAAAATGAACAAAATGACTGGTTGATTGACTCTGGAGCCTTAAAGCACATGACACAAAGAAATCCTTCAAAACTACCAGCAATTTCTAAGACAAAAGTCTGCAAAGCTCAATGACAGCAAAGTGAATGATGTGCTAAACTGAGAATGACATTCAAAGTGAGTTATGTCAAAAATGTCATAATATTTGATATGCTATATGTCCCCAAGTTATTTGAGAATCCCTCAGTGGGTGCTGCCATCAAAAGAGAAAATGTAGTGCAGTTTAAGATATTTTGCTGTTAAATCCATAGTAAAGATGGATTTCTCAACAGAAACGGAAAATAAAGATCTGGCTGGTTGGGTCAGCTGGAAAGTTTGTCTGACTGTGTCAAGTGCTTTAATATCAGCAGGCTTGTGGAACCAGCATCTAGGACACATCAACAAACTGAAGAAACTTAAAAATTGGGTGAATGAAGTGCAAAGAAAGTATTTTCCTTCTGTAAAGCCTGCATGTGAGGCAAGTTGTCCAGAAAGCCTCACAAGCCAATTGTAGCAATCTGTTCTAAACCCATGGTCCGAAACAAACTGCATTTGTTTCATAGTGACTGTGTTCCTATATAGATTTAATAAAAAGTTGGGTCATATAATTTATGACCCAACTTTTATGAAGCTTTAACAACAGCAGTTTATACACAAAAAGGGCTGCCAACGGTTTCATAGCTTACTTGATATTGATAGAAGAAGGATTCGAATTCGTTGGAATGTGATCTTCAAGGAGTCAAACTTTGACTTGAAACCAGAATTAAATGTTTCTTGTTCGGTGAAAGAAGTTATCATGAAAAATTACAAAAAACCATCAGTCGATGTTACTGTCGATGACACTTAAGAAAGCAGCAGAATTGGAAAACCACCCAAGATGCAAATGATGAGTTTGCTGACCTAGTGATTGTTGCTACTGTTTATGAGGTTGCAGAACCAGGCACATTGAAGGAAGCAACGATTGAAGGAATGAAAAATGGCAGAAGTCGGTTGATTTGGAATATGAGTTGCTGCTGAAAAATGAGAGGTGGGATTTAGTAGAACTGCCAAAGCCTCGGAAAACCATGGGGTCAATATGGGTGTTTAAATTTAAGCATCAGAATGATGGACGAGTAGAGCGGTACAAGTGCAGACTTGTCACTAAGGGATATTCACAGAAGTATGCACTGACTATGATAAAACTTTTTTACCTGTTGTAAGATTTAGCTCAATTCATATGTTGCTGTCCATCGCTGTTCAGAATAATCTACAAGTACACTTTGTACATGGACACCTAGATGAAGAAATGTACATGTAGCAGAGGGATTTAACAGACATGGAGAGGAACAAATGAAAAAAATCTATATATGGGCTAAAGCAGCTCCCTTGCTGCTGAAGCAAAACTTTTACAGAGTTAATGAAGCACACTGGTTTCAAACAGAGATTTTGATAGGAACTGGAGATATTGGCTGTATATGTTGATCTGATCCCGTTCACACAGGATCAGTGGAAAGCATGAAAGAGCTGAGACTTTATTTATGTCTTTTAGTGTTCAATTTAATAAAATTTCAGCCAGGAAGGGGGAATAGATTAGAATATTGCTGATGTAAGTGATCACCCAGCAGTTTAGCATGTCACTGAATAAGTCATTGAGAAAGCCTTGAAAAAGAGTATCTGTTCTCTAGGCCAAAAAGCATTACTAAATACTTATAGAGACCGGTGCTGGTGCTTCTATTCATCAGCTTCCCGGATTCTGATTAGATTACGGACGTCAAGCTTGATAAAATATTTTGCTAAACTGAGCTGTACTAGGGCACGATTAGATACCTAAACCGGCAGAGTTGACGGTGAGGTGACCAAAAATGTGGCAACCGGGATTTGGAGGCCTTTTACCAGCACGTTAACACGGTTATCTGGTTTAGCTGCTAAAGGTGCATTGTTAGCATGTTAGCATGCCAAAGCTGCTGGAGTTATTGGCAGCAAAGTTTTCTGTAATTCTGGAGGCCTGGGATTTTTATCTGTATGCAGATTTAATAAGAACAAAAGCACAGGCAGGGAAACAGGCAAATGGTTTGGGTGAAGGAGAAAAAACCGAGCTTAAGTCAGAAGGCAGGTGGTGAGAATCGAGCACGGGAAGGTAGAAAAAAGGTGTCAGAGAATAAAAAAACAGTCACAGAAAAAATGCTCGGTAATGTCAGGCAAAAGCAAAACAAACTTCACCATTCATACTCCCCTGTTACATCATAGAAACAGGGGAGTATAAATAGTCCAAGCGGAAGTGGAAACTGGTGTGGGCAAAGATTTTTTCCAAGGTGGATTATGGAACTTGTAGTACTTCCAGTTAGTATTCAGGTGATGATGCTTTCAAAGGTAAAAGCTCATTTAAAAGGAGAGACTTATTTTCAAGCTGCTTCTATGATACTTTGGACACAGTCTGAAAATCTGAGATGTTCAGCTGGTGCATTATTAAAAGATAAAGAAGCATATCTTGAAGCATGTATGCCTCTCAATCTTAATTATTTATATATATATATATATATATATATATATATATATATATATATATATATATATATATATATATATAATATATATACCAGAATAATAAATAATATAGATAAATAGACTGAATCTAAATTGATGTTATATTTATACTTATGTTTTCAAAGTTATACAATTATAATTACAGATACCATCATACTGTAAAAACCCAGTTATCAACAAAACCCTCTACAGAATATTGACTACACCTTTCCTTCCAGTTGTAAGTAATTTACGATAGCAAAAAAACAATGAATTATGTGAGGTATTAGTAGCCTAGCTTGTGTACTGAGTGCTTGTATTTTTCTATTTCTTTTGTTCATGACTCACTGCTTGTTTATTGGATTGATCTTTGAAATTAGGTATTGGATTGTGTATGTTGTGTTTTGGTTTTAAACCTACTTGACTACTACCTCTAAACCTCTGACATTAACCCTTCAGATTTGCATAATAAACCTATGCAAATGGATTCTAATGCCATTGTGAATGCAGCATCTTTACAGAATATTTTTCCAACATCGAAAACAGCATACTGAGCTTTGTATTACCAGAAAAATTTTAATGGCTCACTCGATCAGTGTTAAGTATTCTCGAGGGAGTTCAATTATGCTATAGAGTTTCATACAGAGTGGCTGGAATTAAGTGAAGTCATCTTTATTTATATAGCGCTTTTGACAATCGAGATAGTGTCAAAGTAGCTTTACAAAATCACATCAAAAAATAATACAGTGGACATTCACTAAAACACTGAGTTCACTTATATCTGTAAATTAAAAGCCCCCAATTAAGCAAGACAGAGGCAACAGCGGCAAGAAACCAAAACTCCATAGGTGACCGAATCAGCTGCAGCAAAGTTTCCGTGGTCTTGTCTGGATAGCCACCTAGAGGACAAGGTTATCAAGTGTTGAGTCACCAACTGGGCTAGATACAGACTGAATCTGGTGGACTGTGAGCTTGGAATAACAAAGAAACAGACATATGTCAGTGTAGATGCCATTCGATATACAAATATATTTTCTCATTGGTGGTGTTTCTGGTTCCGGTTGACCTGATTATTGCAGCCTAACAATTCTTTAACAGATTGGAATAATGACAGTGTGTAAGTGTGTAATGTCTAGGCCAGGTTAAAAAGATGGGTCTTTAATTTAGTTTTAAACGAAACGAGTGTGTCTGCCTCCTGAACAGTGCTGGTTAAATTTGGGCGCTAGATAAGAAAAGGATCTGTAGTTGAAGTAATTCTAGGTATTTTCAGATTGCCAAAGTTTTTAAAGCGCAGTCGTTCTGGAGGACTATAACAGGCTAAGAACTCACTCAGCTACTGAGGTGCTGAAGTACAGAACCATTCAGGAGCCATTGCAGTGTTGACCGAATCGGGCTAATATGATCATACTTTCTGGTTCTAGTAAGAACTCTAGCTGCTGCTTTTTGTTTATTAGGCATGCAGAATCTTGAGCACCATTTAGACATCCAGCTATAGAGTGATGACAATCTGCTGTGTATCTCGTCATGCACAGTAAGCAGGAAGGGGACAAGAGCAGATTATCGTGTCTGACATCGTATTTGCAAATTTACACATATTTGAAATTATTTTTAGTGATCTCCTACTGGCAAAGTCGAACATCATTAGCGCCAGCGGGAATAACAATTTTACTGAATTTACGTTATCACTTAACAGCACTTTTAAATTTGCCAGGATGTCAGACGCTTTGACTTCCTGTAAACATTGTACTATGCTTGGCCAATAACTAGAGCTCTTTTATCAGGTTTCTCGGTTGGTGCATCAATAATTGGGAAGAACCTGTTTGTTGTTTTGGTCGGAATTGAAGAGTGGTGTTTTGACCCGTGACTATGCCGCCTCACAGTCACCCAGTTGCCTTGCTGCACAGGCTCTAGAACCGCACCATGTACAGGATTCCCTGAGCTAGTCACATCCATATAATTTTAAGTTATATTTTGTTAATATAATCAACTGAGATTGAAAAAATTGAAGGATTCAAAAAAAGAGTGAAGCTAGCGAAACTACACCGAACAATACTCGCAAACTGCTCAGCAGCACCGAAACAGAAAGTGAAAGAAGGAGCCTACGTGGCTCTTTTAATACAACGAAGCACATCACAATGTCTACATAAAAGAGAATAATCTCTTACGCAAAATTTGCAATTTAGGCAGGCCCAAAGACACTTCAAGAATGCTAACAAGCTAACTGACATTGCATCAATGGACACTTCTCAATTGATTGTCTTACTGTGCCAGCCAGTGATTTTATAGGACTATCACCCCACTGTCAAGATAATGCATAGCAGCAGAAGGAACCCAAAAGCAGAATAGAGAAACATAAAAGATTCATTGAAAGGCTAACAGTACAGACAGGCAAATAGTCACTATAGAAGAACAATAATGAAGTTATCCACCTTCAGAACATCAAAAAACAGCTTGAAACTAAAAAAATATGGACTTCAAAAATGGTAAACAACCAAAATGCCAACAGAGCAAAAGCTGTGGCCATAAGTGCTTAGTAGACGTGGCAAAAAATAAAAAGGGCCAAGAAGCAGAGTTCACTAATTAAAGGTCAAATAGCATCTGGTAATGCAACATAAATTTGACAAGAGAACAAGAGACAAGATGAGAAACAGAGTCAAGAGCTGTAACAAGGTCCAAAATGGGGAAGAATCAAGAAACTTTCAAGCAGGTGATAAAGATAAGCAAAGAAATTAAAACTCTAGGCTAGGATGCAGAAGAGCGGATGCAGTATCTGAGCAGGACATGAGACCCGCCATGTCTCTCTGCTAGTATTAAGATTTAAAAAAAAAAAAAAATTGGCTTCTTCCTGGATTACTGAGGAGAACACAAACCTTTCAGCAAGGTCAAATCTACTAAATTACCACTCCATCTGTTATGGAGTTGTGCTATAAAAATTTTGCCTAATGCTGCCTCTTTCAGGAACAAGATGTGCCTGTCAATATTCCCAGAGACTCAAGCCATAGACAAATACACTCATTGGCCACTTTATTAGGTATACCTTGCTAAAAATGGGTTGTACCCCTTTTTGCTTTTAGAACTGCCTTAATTTTTCGTGGCATAGGTTCAGCAAGGTGATTTTGGTCCATATTAACATGATAGCCTTATGCAGTTGGTGCAGATTTGTCAGCTGCACATCCATGATGCGAATCTCCTGTTTCACCACATCTCAAAGGTGCTCTATTGGATTGAGATCTGGTGACTGTGGAGGCCATTGGAGTAAAGTGAACTCATTGTCTTGGTCAAGAAACCAGTCTAAGATATTTTGAGCTTTGTGACATGTTGCAATATCCTGCTGGATGTAGCCATCAGAAGATGGATACACTGTAGTCATAAAGGGATGGCTGTGGCGTTTCAACGATGCTCAGTTGGTACTAAGGGGCCCAAATTGTGCCAAGATACTATCCCTTATACCATTACACCTGAACAGTTGAGACAAGACAGGGTAGATCCATGCTTTCATGTTCTTTACGGCAAATTCTGAATGTCTCAGCAGAAATCGAGACTTATCTTCCATTGTCCAGTTTTGTCTAGCCTCTAATTCCTTCTTTTAGCCGTTTTAGCTGACAGGAGTGGCACCTGAGGTGGTCTTCTGTTCATGTGTTGTGCATTTAGAGATGGTATTTAACAAGAACTTTAACAAGTCTTCTTCAATACATCTAAATGCCTAAATGCATTTAGTTGCTGCCATATGATTGGCAATTTGTGTTACCAAGCAATTGAACAGGTGTACCTTATAAAGTGGCTAGAGAGTGTATATTGGCTTTTACTTGGCTTCTGGCCTCATATGTCCATTCTGCAGCAGCAGGATTCTTCCTTATTGAGGAAAAAGATGTATATCTCAGGCCATGCATTAATTATTGTGGATTAATACCTTTTTTTTTTTTTTAATATAGATGCCTATTGGCACTGCTTCCTGCAGCACTGGAGCATCTTCCAGGGGCATGCATCATTACATTTCTCTGGAATACTGACTGCACACTTTTTCTCTACATGCACTGTTGGTTGTTTGCTATTTAAACTAGCACAACAGACTACGTGAAGTATTAACAGTCCAGCCTCTGAACTAAGCGCTCTAAGTATTGTATTGCTTGTTAATTGGATTACTTTTTGAATTTATGTATTAGACTGTCAGTATGATCCGGCTGTGTTTTATTTTCAGACTTACTGTACATTATTTAAATAATAAACCTCTGCAAATAAATTCTATTAGAAGTCTTAGGAGCTTTACAGATACCATCATGTACCACCAGTTAGATTTTTTGCTTCTTAAATATAGTAGATGTACAAAATGTCATATAACTAAAAATTAAGTTATTCTTTACACTTACATTTTATGACTCCTATCTGTCTTCTTGAAGATCGCACATCTTTTTCTGAATGTTGGACATAATTACAGAGTTTTCATTTTATGATTTTAACACAAATATAGTTTTATTAAAATATTATGCACAAACACCTTGCATGACAGGCATGGATCCTTCTTTCAAATCTATGTCTCTCACTGTAATGTCAGTGACTCTTTTTTTTTTATTTGGTTTTTGCCGGGTCTGGAACACAGGCACAAATCTTCTACTGATGATAATTTTAAACATTAAAATAGCTTACTATAGTAAAGAAAACACTGTATCCACTGTAACTTACGCAAAAAATCTGCAGGTATTCCTATTTTTCTATATTTCTATATCTCTAAGTATACCTGAAGCATTGATCTTGATCTCCAATTCATCCTTCCTTCGACCCCATTTAAAAGAAAAAAATAAGTCTTTATCAGAAAACTATTCATTACCTAAATATATGCTTGAATATTTCTCCAAAAAGAATAGAGGATAAGAAAAACAAGACAAAATATAAATATAAAGAAAAATATAACAAATTAAAGCAGTTATAGAAAGAACAAATTACAAAGAGTACAGTCAATTTTGTACTTACTTTTAATCCTGTTGAAAAAAATTGTGTGGCCAGAAAATAGTGATGATTTTGTTTCTAATGACCAGAATAATGAACATCAGAAGAGAACGGTCAAATAGTCTTTTTCTCATGCATTGCATTGCCTATCCCTTAATCTATTTTTTAAAGTTACCACTCTAATTTATCTGCTAAGCGTTTGTCCAGTTGTTGTCTTTTTTTAAAGTCCCATCCAATTATTTGCCTTTCTGTATACTTTTACTTAAATTTTATTCTGCTTCTATCTTTTTAATGCAGGGCTTTAACCCGAAGTTAATCTGTATAGTAGTCTTTATCTGTCTCTCCCTCCCTCTCTGCTTCTATTATGTCCTCATCAACCAGGAGTGTCAAGCATACAGCTCTGCACCAACACCAGCTTAATGACTATAATCCAGTCCCCTCAGGAGCCCATCTAGAAACTATGTTTTACATTTAAAATTGTTTTTTGTAAACTGTAATTGAATCAAAAGTTTGAAGAAGATCTAGTCCTTTGTTTTTCTCTGACTGATGGACAGATTATTTATTCCAAAAAGAAATTTACAATTAAGCAGTTGCACCCTATACAGATACAAATAAATAAAAGTGTTAAGAAGAAATTTTATTAGTCTGTTTTTGATTTTCGTAACCAACCTAATAATCATTGTGAAATTGTTTAAAAGGCTGATGTGATTGTGGCTATTATTTGCTTGCAGGTCTGTTAATAGAAGAACAGAAGCTTTACAGAGTTAATCAGATTACAGTGAGTGCTCTATACGGATAGTGAGGTGTGTGAGTGTAAGTGTGTACTTACTGTATTTTAGCAAGATTGTATATTTATTCTTTTTTTTTCAAATTTCTGACAAATGACATCTCAGCACAATTATAGTTTATTAATAGATTTGAATTAAGGAGGGAGAAAAGGAAAAAAAGGGGGGAAAAAAGTATATTCACTTTTATTTGTATAGGGTGCTTTTGCTTTATTGCTTCTATTTTAGCAATTAATATGCCAACCAAAGGTGACATCAGCAAGAAAAGAAACCCTAATACTCTCACCATAATATAAAAGTGAGGTCACCCTCTACGTTCAGTACAATTATATTATAGCTACAAGTCTGGCAAGTGCATGCAACATTAAAATCATTAACTCGCTTCAATAATCTTATTTTAAGACTTGATTACTGATATAGAATGCAGTTTTATGGCTTATGTGGGGAGGTGAAAACAGCACCCTGGATTATTTACACAGGCGCTCGTAGTTGCCTTGGATACAATATGTTTTTAAGAGACGCTTTAATGCACTTTTCTAAGTCGTATGCATAAAAACATTAGCAGTAGATCGTTTTCTTTTTGTAAATTGTGGGGGCGCCTACAAGAGTTGTTTTCTACAGATTGCATTTGTTTCTCCATAATGCTCAGATAGGGTTAGATTTGGGAAATTTGACAGCCAAAACAACAACTTGAACTCCTGCTTGAACCATTCTTTAAATTAGTCAAAATGTATTTATTATTTATAACTTTATAGATGTAAATTTCCTCTAAATTATAAACCAATCTAAAAATGAAAATAACTCGACTCTTACTAACACTGAACAACTGTAAATGTGAATCATTAAATTTATTAACATATTAGTATGCAGTGAGACATTATGAGATACATACAGATCAATTGCAAAGCAAAATATATACTAAAACATGTGCACATGTAAAATATATAAAGGTTGAATATGATTTTGCAGCAAGGAATGTTGCTTGGTGCCTGATTAACTAAAATTTAAGCAATTAAATGCTAAGTTTGGCCTGGTAATGCTTTTTAAAACATTACATTTTCTCTACAATGCAGCAAAATCACAGTCTTGGACATTTGCATAATTTGTAATATACCAGACTTGGCTTATGGCTTAACACCTATCCAAATAAAAACTAAAATAAGTAGTGCATGTTATTTGTATGATTGGGACAGCAGTGTTTTATAAAAAATGTTAATACTACAACAGTTTTATACACAAATCCATAAAACCATGGATTAAATACATAGAAATGATTATGTTAGCCCACAGCTACCCTTTTGCAATTTTTTCTGTTAATTTCTGCTATAGCACCAAATAGGTGTAGGCACCAAGACTAACACAGAATCTTTTCCTAAGAATATTTATTAGTGTTACGTTTGTGGAGTTTTTTTATTGTTTGGAATTTATATAGTATTGTTGCACTAAAAAAAAGGTGCCAAGCAGACACATGGGGCTGGAGGTTGACATCAATAATATGTCTCATAGATTGATATAGTTTAGCAAAAACAGAACATTTCAGTGTGACAAAATAAGGTAGTAACCGTGCCTCAATAAAAGTATAATAAAAAATTTGATTACATGTAAAAATACTAGAAGAGATTTTTTTTGTTTTTATTCCCATGTTTAATTGAAATGTTTGTTTTTTTTGACCAGATGCTGACTCGACTAACTATACATAAGTGTGTGTTAGTAAATCATCTAACAGTTAGCTTTTAAAATGTATTTTATGTTTTGTTTTTACTTCAAATCTGCAATTAGATTACCAAATCTATTATAGGGACAAAACCTTAAAAATGTCAACCATGGTGAGACATCCCATATTTTCTGACATTTATGCACAGATCATCACAAACACATACTCACAAACACCCACAGACTCTAGTCACTATCTCGATCATGATCCTGTTCCCCAAGCACTAACTCTGAATCCTCTCCTGTCTCCAGCATCTCAGCACTCTCCTCCATTTCTTCCATTTCTTCTCCCTCCATCTCCATCTCTTCTTCTTCTCCTGCTTCCATTACTCCATTCTCTACCTCCTCTGCTTCCCCACCTACTTCCACCATTTCTGTGCCTTGTATTTCCACCTCTCCCTCACGGATTTTCTTCACATGAAAGGTGAATGGTGGCACCTTGTATACGGCAGTTTTAGATCGAGCATAAATGGTGTGATCAGGTGTGAAAGATTTCACCATCTTTTTCTGGGAGCTCTTCATCTTCTCTTTACGTTCTGGGTTGACAGATATACGAGTGCTAAGCTTGCCCATTTTTTTCTCGATATTGTGCCGTGTCTTTTCTAGATTTTCCCGCGTCTTCTGCCTAGTCTTCTCCAAATTCTCTTTGGTCTTTTGCTTGGTTTTTTCCAAGTTTTCTTTGGTCTTCATTCGTGTCTTCTCCAAGTTTTCTTTGGTCTTTTGCTTGGTTTTCTCAAGGTTCTCCTTTGTCTTTTGTTTGGTTTTCTCCATCTTTTCTTTAGAAAAGGCTGTTTTGATATTTTGAACTCGTTGAAGGCTGCTACGCTTAATCTTTTCTGCTCGGGTTTCTTCAATAGTCTCCTCAATCTCTACTTCTTCTTCATCAGATGAAAGGTCCAGATTAGCTTTCTCTCCTCCAGCTTCCTCACCTTCATCTTTAGGTTCAAGCTCACCCTCTGCTGCCTGAGACACTTTAAGGGACTTGGCTACTGTGGTCTTGGAAGGAAGTTTCACCTCATCCTATAAAAGCATATAGAGATGTTTGTAAAGATGATAAACAGTACAAAAATAGACTGTTAACAGTTTTTATTTCTTACACATTAACATTCGTAAGAAAAAAATTAACAAAAAAGACAATTGTTTTTGTGATTATGTGCAGTGGAGACAAAAAAAACGTAATAATAGTGGTGAAACCCAACAATATCAAAAAATATGCTTTCAACTTAAATGTAGTAATAATTTGTTTGTTGAAATAGTTAAAATTGCAACGTATACAATTAAATAATGTTTGTTTGTAAAAAACAAGTTACAAATTAATACCAATAGAACAGTGAACAATAGTCTGTGATTTTTGTATAATCAGAATTCCTGATAAGAGTGTCTTTAAAATACTTCATAATGGAATATTTGTGTTTACTTTTAAACACTGGGCCGTGTGGTGGTGTGTTTTTGTTTTTAAATAGTGATTCCTAAAACGGGGTGGTAGCGCCCCCAGTGGGCGTTCAGACAACATCAGGGACCGGCGGAAATCTGGTGGCATTTAGGGGTGTTTGAAGGCTAATGGTGGGTGCTAAAAAACAGGTGTTAAGCAGTTCTATAAGAAAATTTGCCAAGTTTCCCCAAGACATTAATAGCACAGCTGAAGTAAAATTGGAGTTATTAAACTCATGGATTATCTTCAGTATAGCTTTATTCCAATTACCTTTATTACAATCTATACAAAATATCAACAAATCAACACACACGCTTTCATTAATTTGCTAACAAACTGAAGACTTGTATGATTTTTGTTTAATATTTTATGCTATGCTATCTGCTACTAGGTTTGTTAATGGTTTTTGGGGGTCTGAATAATTGATTGCCTATAAGAAAAAAACGTCTAGTTTCTATGCATTGGATGTAGGCTAAGGCATGGGGGCAGTAAAGTGTTTGTCATGCATCTGTTTCTATGTTCCTTCTTAACAATGCTTGTGTATCTATCTATGTATCGATCTTAACAATGTCCGGTGTAATACTGCCATTTTTTTCAGGTCCGAGACTCTTCTTAAAGCATGTAACAGATTTTTCCCTGTGCACAAGCTGCCAAACATTAAATGTTTTAATGGGCCCATTGTTCAAGGTTTGGCATATGATAGCAAATGTACACATGCAGAGACATGCACATAAACAATGGTCGAATCCAATAGGGCTAAAAGGAACCTTCACCTTTTTTTGAACAGTTAAGACAGAAGCTAGACTGTACATACTCACTATGATGGGCACATATCGAAAATGATGTGAAAGTTATGCATTAGCTTTTCTGTTAACTTTAAACATTTTCTTTTCCTCTCTACCCACATTTGTCACACCCTAGATTTTCTCCCAACTCTCATTCTTTGCATTCCATTCATGAAGGTCTCTTGTCCTAAATTGAAAAACATTACCTATTTTATTCAACTACATATATTTAAACACACAGACTTTTTAAAATAAGATCTTGTGATCAATTTCTAATTACTGTATCTTTAAAATGTGTTAACCCATTGATAATAAAAAACCCTAGGTGCATGATTGGAAATTTTTTCTGTATATTGAATACAGTGAGGAAAATTTTTTTTGAAGATTTTGTGCGTTAAAAAAAGATCAGTCTATAATTTTAATGATATGTTTATTCTGAGAGCGAAATACAGAATAAAACCAAAATCATCCAGAAAAACACACAAAATAATATATATATATGAAATAGTATTTTAATGAGTGAAATACGCATTTGCCCTATCAAGCAAGCAAGCAAGATTTTTGGCTCCTAGGTGTCTTTTTTACAGGTATAATACTCTGGGGCTCCATGCAAGATTTTACCGCAAGGAGTTTCATTGATAAGGAAAATAGTTTATAATTAGCCCAGAACTACACAGGAGGGATTTGTCAATAATCTCAAGGCAGCTGGAACAATTGATAACACAATACACTGTGAAGGACTAAAATCCTGCAGCACTTGCAAAGTCCTCCTGCTCAAGGAATAACATGTACAGTCCTGTCTAAAGTTTGCCAATGAGCAACTAAATAATTCAGAGAAGAACTGGATGAGACAAAAATCATCATGCTTTTTGACATTAACTCAACTCACTTTGTTTGGAGGAGGAGGAGGAATGCTGCCTATGACCCCAAGAACACCATCCTCATCATCAAACATGGAAGTAGAAACATTATGATTTGGGGGGTGTTTTGCTGCTACCAGAACAGGATAACTTCACCGCATCAAAAAAACGATAGATGGGGCCATGTACAATCACTGAGGTTCTTGGGTGAGAACCTCAGCCCCTTTGTCAGGACACTGAGAAATGGGTTGTGGGTGGGCATTTCAACATGACAATGACCCAAAACACACAGCCAAGGCAACAAAAAAAACCCATTAAGGTCCTGGAATGGCGTAGAAGGAGCTAAAGGTTCAAGTTGCCAAACGTCAACCTCGAAACCTTAATGACACAAAAAGGATCTGCAAAGAGGTGTAGGACAAAATCCCCTTCTGAGATGTGTGCAAATCTGTTGGACAACTACAAAAAATCTCTAACGTCTGTAATCATCAACAAGGGTTTTGTCACCAAGTAATAAGTCTTGTTTTGCGAAAGAGGTCAAATACTTATTTTATTTATTAAAATCAGTTTTTAACATTTTTTGTAATGTAAATATTTTTGTTGTTATTCTGTTTCTCACAGTTAAAATAAATTAACCGTTAAAATTATAGACTGATTATTTCTTTGCCAGTGAGCAAACGTACAACATCAGCAGGGATCAAATAATTTTTTCCCTCACTGTATATATTTGATCAGAATTTCACCCCATAGTATTGTATTTAAATCAAGGCAAGAATGGAATCAGGGATACATGTTCATACGTAAATAGCATTCTTCTAGTAAAACTGCAATGGAAAGACAGGAACATGGAAAACATGTAACAGGAAGTCAGGAAATCACCTCATCCAGTAAGAAACCAGAGTCCCAACCCACTCATTAATGTTTCTTTGTTTCAATTCATAGACAGGAAAATAAACAAACTTGATCTTGGGAACTCTGAGGGGTGGGGTGATGAGGCACATAGTTTTGCAGGCAAAGGTGACTTTTAAAATAAGGGGGAAAATCACTTGTTAATAATATGCATATAAGTACAGAATATGCTAACTTTTAAATGTCAAACCGATTAACATTTCATTATATTTTTAATCCATATTATATTATCCGTCAACATGTATCTGAACATGTATCTCAAGAAAGTTCTGTACTTTTGGAATATGTAATGTCTTTATTTGTCAGAGTGCAGGTTAAGACACAATTTCAGGGATCCAGTATTTATTTTAAAATGTATACTACAAACAGAAACATGGCCTAAAAGCATAGTTGATATACAGCCAAAGGTCAGACCATGTAAAAATAACAAGTAGGATAGGAAACCATTAACTAGATAAATTAACCAGGTTGTTACAGATGGGCACAAAATACACAGAGAATATGTGCATGGTGTGATATATCCAGGTGTGTGTGTGTGTGATGAGCAATCAGGTGTGTAAGCAATGTAAAATTATAATAAGTGATAATAAGTGCTAAAAACCTAAAACCAGTTTTCCAGAAAAAAATATTTTGGTTTTATAGATGTTATAAATACAACAAACCAAATATAGACTGTAAATGATTAAAAATGAAACAGATACTCAACATGGTAACTATCTTTTAATAACATGCCATAAATCTTAGATCATAAACTGGGACTGGAAAATGAAATAGCACTACACACATACTGGAAGCCCATGAATAATCTGCTAGACATCAACCGTGATAAAAACAAAATGGTAATGTACTGCATGACCATAAAAATGTTCCTAGAAGTGGTGTAAACCTGTACCAGTCAGATACCAACTCATTTTTTATCACTAGTTGACGTGGGAGCTGGTGGGGCTTCATCAATCAGAACCTGGCAAAAGAACTTAAAGTTTTTTTCAGTGGAAGTTAAGAGGAGTAATAGATCAGTTTAAAAAATGTGTAAAACAGACAACTTTCCAGAGGCATTAGAACACAGACAAACCTATAGATTAGAGTTGTGTTACAGTTGGTATGATTGTTGTATTTTGTGTGTGTGTGTATTACCAACCAAATTGAATCTACCAGTCACCAAAAACATTTTTTGTTTGTTATAGTTTTTATAATTTTTAAGTATTTAACACATAGTTTATTCACATGGTAAAACCAGCTGCCAGTGGTAATGCTGCAGCACAAATAAATTAGGTTGGGATCATTGAGATCATTTTGGTATAAGTTACTTTTGGTTAAGTGTAGTGTTTTTCACTGACAAGGAAAAATACTGATTAAATTAGTGAGTACTGAAAGGTTTCCACTGGCTAACAGAGGGCCCTCTCTGTAGCCACATATGAAGAGTTCTTTTACATCTGTTTAACTGCAACCAGTCAGGGCGAGGAATGCCCCTCTGTGTGTGGGTGTGTCTGTGTGTGCATGTGAGTGATTCTTTGGGTACACAACAATTACAGTTAGAAATTGCATACTCTGTAGTTGCTATATAATGAGTGTTGAAATGTGTTTCAGGGAGAGATGGCGAGAGAGAGAGAGAGAGAGAGAAAGAGAAAAGGGAGAAAGAGAGAGAGAGGGACAGAAAGGAGGAAAAATAGTGAGACATTATGTTCTGCTGTAATAAAATTGTTCACTGAAAACACACATCATGTCAAGTGTCAAGTAAAGATTTATATTGAGTTGGAAAATGTTGATTCTTAATCAAATTACTTATAATTACTTACTTAAATAATCAAATGATGTTTTCTAAGTAGATCTATACTTAGATACGGTTGTGGTTATCTACAGTATAGCACAGTTTTTCCATAAGAAAGAATAGTATATTAATAATATTTCCAGGCTACACTGGGGCTTCAACAAGCTATTAGTTTCTGTGTGTGCACGATTACAAAAATGGTTATTGTACCTTTTTCTAAAACATTCTTAACTTCACATTAAATGTGCGACAAAAATCTTACAATCTTTAAGTCACTAAGCTCCTAGGGGTGAGCTTTTTATATCTATTATACAGTACATGTGCACTTGTGCTTTTATAGTGTTACTGAACCTTCTGGTCAGGGTCACGGTAGTTTAAATTAGGCTCTTCATATGTTTATATTAAAAAAAAATTGCTTATTGTTGAAGCATTAGGATTTTCATGGTTCTGCACACATTGTTAGTTTAGAACAATTCTAAAAGGATTGAGGTAAAAATTGCGAATATGCCAAAAAGTCATAGTATTTTTTTTATATTTAAATAAAAAACTTGCATGTACAAGTTTAAATTGGAATACTTCTACGAAAATATAGGGTATTAAACAGATACTGTGACATCTCTCAGTCCTGCCCTGTGATTTAGAACTCGGCTTCCAGCCACAGTCACTGTTGCTATGGTGCTGCTGTGTTATACTTTCCAATAACAATGAGAAAGGAGAGATGGTGGTGCCTAAAGACAGATTTATAACTATGTGGAATGTTGGTGTGTGTATGTATTATTTTCAGCTATTTTTCAAGTTTTATTTTATTTAAAATCAATACATTTGAAATATTTCTTATCTCACGCAACTATGTTGTGTCCAGTAGACAAAGAAATTGGTTAATGATTAACTCCACTAAGTATCACTGATATTAATACAGAAGACGCAGAAAAAAATAACACCAGAAGATAAAAAGAAAAGATGTTAAAGGGACATGGAAAATATTATGATTTGCGGACATGCCCAGTCCTCTGGTGCAGGACACAAAGTACTTTTAATTGTTGGTAATCTGGCTAGCATGGTATGCCCTACAGCAAACGTTGCAGTGTACAGTTATGAAATCATACTCATCCTATGAGTAAACAGCAAGGAATGTGGAAAGCTTTAAGCAGATAATAAAGAGGAATAGCTCAGAAAAATACTTAAATTAGAGGTAAGCATAGAGCTAAGAAGCTAACAGCAAACTTTGTGTGGCAGTTGGGAGAGGTAAAATAAAGAATACTGTAATTTTGCATAGATTTTGTACATTAGCGTTGTCAGAGTGAAAAACACATCTGTTTAGTTGTAAGCAATGAAAAACACTAAAAACTGCAGCAGACTAGAAAAGCATGAAACATCTCTGTGTATAGGAAAAGCAGGGAATGGAAGGAGGTGCACATACAAAATGGTTGGAAAAAAAGGAAGAAGCGGTGAGAGGTGCCAAGTTAAAGCCATGTATGGTCTAAACAGAGCAGCAAGGTTTTCCTTGAGTGGTGCTGCTTTATGAGCTATCTGGATTGCCCTGAATCGAACACAGAAAATAAACCCCAAAGGAAAACATGACCTTCAGTCCTCTCCCCCTAGAAAACATGCAAGTATCCAATGAAATATATTTTTAGCTGTGTGTCTTTTCCTTCCTATAAGTGTGTGCGTGTTTGTTTGTGCGTGCATATCTGCTTGTGCTTATGGGATCCAAGATGCCAGGTTCTTTTACCCTAAATGTTTTCAACTTATCACAAATGATACCCTTATAATATACATTTTGGTAGCACAAAACTAGCTCAAAATTAAAAAGGGAAACCTCAAACAATCAAGTTTAAGAATTACAGCCTTTAAGTTCTGAAAAATGAAAAGGGCAAGACAGATTGTGTGTGGGTGGACCAGAAGAGAAAGTAGGGAAAAAGGGAGAATGCTTAAGAGATGGACCTGCCTGGTAAATATGTGCTTCATTTAATGACCAAGCCCTAATACCGCCTCTCTCTCTCTCTCTATCTCTTGTACACTGTTCTGCTCACACTTACTAAAACATAGGAGGCTGGTTATATATACAGTATATATTTTTTCATTTTATATTTTTTATTTATTATATATACATAACTAGAATTATGTATACATAAAATCACACCGTCTATACTGCTATGTATTATGTTATGTACACACACTATATGTTGGCTACTATTTTTTTAATTACCTGATAAATGATAAAGCTGTGATCATAACAAAGAAGATTAAGCACTTTTTTCTTATTTCTTCTTGTTCTAATTAATACCATCTGATCACACCCAAATACTCAAATTCGGTATAAACCAGTTTAGTTATTAAATAAGATTTCTGTAAAACAAAGGTAGAGAGAAAATAACATTGACTGCTGTTCCAGTTCTATGAGGCTGCTATTCCCCTCCTCTTACTGTGTGAGTCAGTTTATGGAAACTCTGAATATTCTGGTGTCACTGTGCAAAGCTGTAAGCTATTACACATTATAGCATTCAGATTATGGCTAAATTCAAACAACCAAGGCAAACCACGCCAGATGTCATCTTAGTAAAACCTCCTTTTTTGTCTATTCCCCACTTACTTCATCTTTGCTTTTGCAGTTTTATTTTTATTATTTTGTTGCTATGTTTTTTTCTTTTTTGCTCTCCTACACTTTTTTTCCACACAAACTAGCTGGTAACATTTAACTCTTTCAAGCTACTTTCCTGCTTAGATTTTTTATATTTTTTGGTATTTCACAGAAAATGTAGACTAAAAATATCTGGGATACAAATTTTTTTTTTGCTCTTTAGTACAAAAATATTTTTGTTGATATCTCATAAACCTGCATTGAATCCTAAACAAAGTGAATCAGTGTATCAAATGAGTCACAATTTTTCCAGGCTGAATTTGTGGGTATGTTTATAAATGGGTGTGGTACAAGGAATGGTCAGAATGTTTATCACATGACAAATTTCATATCCGAGGATTTCCACATTGATTATGTATTTTCTTAATGTTAATAAGAATCACAACCAAAGGTAAGTAGATACATCTTAAAACCCAAACAATATTCCACAATTCCCACCTGGTAAATCATGACTTTAAAGTTCCTCCTCTTCAGAAGCTCGTTCTCATTGCTCTCCAGCCGCTTTATCTGGCCGCCCTGCTTCTCCAGGTTACTGCGTACTGTCTTCACGTTCACGCTCACTTTGCGCACTTTCTCTAGCATTTTGTTCACTGAGTTGGCTGTGGTAGTGTGACTCTTGGTCAACTTGGTGAGCTCCCCCTCAATCCCAGTGACTGAGCGCTCCATTTCTTGCTGCCGGGCCTCCAAACCGGCCTGTGTCTGCTGAATCTGGTCCACCCTACCGATGATCTTATCAAGCAAAGAAAGAATCATTACCCCATTCATCTGCCCATTGCTTTTGTCTCCTTCCTCTGCCACCTCTTTCTCCACAACATCCTTTAATTTGGGCTCTGTGGTTGCTTCTTCCTCATCATCAGAAGGAGGAAGGTTGAGCTCATCGTCAGATACTTCAGTCAGGGTCTTGTGCTCAGTGTCCCGCTGCAGGCTGGGGTATTCTAGCACTTCCATGGTAAAAGTTTTCTACTGCAGATAACAGAATGCACAGTAAAAGAAACTTGTATGTGTCCGTGTGTGCCCTTAAGTTTACCTTGGGTTCTTTTGCTTTTTTGATGTCTTCCTGAGAAATATCACACTTGTCAGCTTTCACTCTGTCCTTTCAATGATCTATGCAGTAGGAGTACAGGGACACAAATGGTTGAATGCTTTAGCACACCCTTTTAACAAAATTCTTTCTTTCCCCTCCCACTTTGACTTTCTCCCTCCCACTGCCTGTGCCCCCCTTTCCCTTTTTTTCTCTCTCCCTCTCTTTCTCTCTTTCCTGCTCACATTTGTGCATGTATGCGTGCGTGTGTGTGTATGTGTAGTATTACTCCACCCAAGTGGTCTGGTATGGGGAAGCCAAATATAGGGATTTTTCTGAATAGTTAACATGGGTATGTGTAGACAGGCAGGCAGGCAGGCAAAGACACAGTTTGTAGTGGAATGTTAGTGCAAAGTATCTGAATTCCAAATGGATTTTCCTATTTCCCCCCAGGATTTTTCAATACAGCGCAAGGAAGAAAGTTATGGAAAAACAGTACAGATACATTCATCCATCCATCCATCCATCCATCCATCCATCCATCCATCCATCCATCTATTTATCCATCTATCTATTGTATCTACTTGCTTATTCCTAATCAGGTTTACAGTGTTCTGCTGGATCTTATTCCAGCTGTCATCGGGTGACAGGCAAGGGGGACACCACAGGGCCACATACAAACAATCACCCACACGTACTCCTGTGGGCAATTTAGAGGTATCAATCAACCTAACAAGCTTAGTACCAGAGAGAACATGCAAACTCCACACGGAAAGACCCCTTGAACGGTCTTGCTGTGAGACAACAGAGCTAACCACTAAGCCACCATGCTAATTACAGATGGGATATGCGAAAAATGCATTTCATTGGCTCTGTACACGTACCTTGCACAATGACAATGAAGTTAAATCATGAAGTTGAATCAAATGTTGTGTGGAAATCCCAGGTGATCAACTGTTTCTAAAAATACCTACACCAACACTTTTGGTACACTTTCTAGTCACTCTGCTATGTTTTAGGTCAGTAAGTTCAAATTTATTTGACATTCTTATATTTGATTTGAAAATTAATTGATGGCGTTCACATGTTCCTAATGATGCGATTCATGAAGTTATCAAAAGTGGTGAAAACTTGCAGACTGAAACAAAATCACAATGTTTTGGTAAACATGTGAACAGTGAAGCAATAATTCTAATCCAATTAACCCCCTCGTCATCTTAACAGAAAAAAATGTTTCAGCTAAGTACACTACAATAAAGTGTACAAATTTAAAAAACATAAGGATGCTAATAATTAATGGGTTAAACAGGTAATAATATATTGGTGTACAAAAAAGGTGTACAAAAAACAAAAGTTACCCTGAAAATTCTGCTTACACTCTGCCTAGGAAAACTCCTTTATTAAAAAAAATACAAAATTGCTAAAGTAAATATAAAAACATTAAATAATGTACAGTAAACATTACACTGAATATTTTGCACTGGTACTATTTTACAATAACATACAGTAGAGAATTTTAATTGACTTTAAGTAAAATATTTTTAAATAAAAGTTTTAGTGATAGAAAAGATATTACATGCATTGACTGTATTTTTGAACCCCTGGGTACTGCAAAGAGCAAATCTTTTTTTCCAACTTTACCTTAGTTCAATCAGCTAAAAGATTATTAAAAGCTTTTGTATAGCCAACTGCCTAAACTATAACGTCTATAATTTTATCATTTTAAACTTTATCATTTGAAAACTAAAATATCTATTTTTAGTTAGATTACACATTGATGTAGCAACCAGGTGTTAGTGTGAATGATATAACGTAAACGTTTTGTAAAGTTTGAAATGTATTTCAGAGATTAATTTACTGAAAATGGTAAAGCTGATTTACTGTCAGTAGTGCACTGGTTTATTTCATAAAATAATAATGAATAATGTTCATTATAGCCTTAAGCTAATTATGTAACATAAAGGTATTTACAATTATGTTATCTATAAATATTGTAACAACAACATTTTAAAATTTATGTCGAAGTTAGAAGGGGGTGCAGACAGAGAAAGAAAAACTATGACCCACCGGACCATGAGTTACAGCTGAGTCTAAATATACACACATTTCATTACAGGGTCTGTGCCACATTTCTCTTCACCAACACTTTGCTGCTGCCACATGATTAGAAAACTGAGGATATGCAGGTATACAGGTGTTCCCTTATAAAGAGTATGTGAAGTTTAGATGAAATTGTGTACCATGCATAATATAAAATGATGACCAGAAGGTATCTTTCAGCCCAAAACAAGAATATTATTTATAATAAATTATATATGACGATTATATTATATATAAATAATAATGTACTACTCAGTTTGCCTATTTTTGCATTGACCCTTTTTTATTAACGAGTGTTTCCACTAATAGAACTGTCACTCTCCTAATGTTTTTTGCACCATTTTGTGAAAATTTACAGAGACTGTTGTGTGTTAGAATTCCAAGGGATCTGCAGAAATATGCAATTCAGCCTTATACCAAACCAACACCAACATTATTATGATTGGATTTGAAGCTGTATTATGCTTTGTATTGAGCTGACTTTCTTATTAACTTATTAAATAACTACATGAATGTTTAGGTGTACATGTGTTCTGAAAAATGTAGGCAGTGAGTGTATCTACTCAACTGCAAAAAGTGTGTTTTTAATAATGTTGCAAGTAAAAACATGTCACAATATTTGAACACTGAACAGACTAACATTTGAGCCAAGCCCTTCCTAACTCGGTTATTTTTCTGGACACTATCCAAGCCTGGTCTCTTATCTACATTCCACCATGCAAGCCTCAGGATAAAGATGACTCAATATCATTTAGCTTTCCATGACTGTAGTTCTGCCATGCTAAAAGGTTTGGTCAAAGATTTTCTTAAGTTTTTCTTTATATGGATAGTTGTTCTAGCTTTTTAGATCCCTGGGGGTGTTGGATAAACATATCTTATTTTTGTGTGTAAAAGAATGATCCTGTCCTAATACAAGAAATAAATGTCTGTGCTCAGAGACAAGATACTGATGGTTATGTTCTCGGTTCTCTTTAAAATCAGATGACTTCAAGTCAATAAATAAAATATGTTTTATCACATGCTGAAAACAACAGTGTGCTGCCAAACATATGCATGCTGGAGACAGACCCCTTTGTGATAAAGGGTTAAAGTTAATAGAAAAGTCACTTTAATGTTTTAAATTTCTTTACTTTAATAGTGTCTGGTACCAAAAGAATGAAATGAAGAAAGCTTCACTGTACTTAGCATGGTGGCTCAGTGTTTAGCACTGTTCCCTCACAGCATGACAGTCCAATAGACTGTTCTGTGTTTGCATGTTCTCCCTGTGCTAATGTGGGTTTATTTTGGGTACTCCAGTTTCCAATGTATTCCTCACACATTCCAAACACATATATTCTATGTTGATTAATGATTCTGATTTTCCCATAGGAGTGAGTGTGTGGCTGTTTATCTGCATGTGGCCCTGCGATAGACTGGCAACCTTTCCAAGATTTACCCTTTTTGCCAAATGACATCTGGGATAAACTCCAGCAGATTCCTGTGACCCTGATTAGGAATAAGCGATTATAGACAATGAATGGGTGTAAACCCAAAGTGCCAACTCAGCGCGATAGGTACAGGCCTGTGATGGCAGATTTATAAAACCTTGGATTCAAGCCAGCTCTATCTTTCCCAGCTAGGCTGTCCATTTGGACCATGGACGGAGGTAGAAAGATGCTGGCTTTGGTGAACGAGGCGTTGATCAGTTTTGAGCAGATGCTGCTGCAAGTTGCAAGAATATATTGAGATTTTTCATACTGAAACTGGTATGCTGTTTTCCTCATTTTTTGATTCTGTTCGCAAGCCTTTTTGTGTGGAATAATTATGCAGATAATTATTTTATATGTTTTACTTGTTTTGAATATTATGGTGTTTTGCTCCAGGAGGGGCTGTATCATTAGTAGGTTTACATCGTTAGATAATTTAGCACATTATTCTTATGCTTCAGCTTGGGTTGATGACTGACTTTTTCACATTTGCCAGGATTTTATGTCAATTCAATTCAAATCATTTCAATTTGTATAGCGCTTTTAACAATGGACATTGTCTCAAAGCAGCTTTACACAGAATGCAGTAACAGTGAAAAGTGTAGGTTTTCCCTAATGAGCAAGCCGTAGGAGACTGTGGCGACTGTGGTCCATCCTCAAAGCTTCTTTGAAATCGAGGAAAGGGGCAGGAACCTGGTCACTAGTGCCTCAGATCCTCGCAGGGTTGGCATCTTCTCCCTGAAGGTCTACCAGTGCTGGCACAATCTCTGGATACCTCGGGATGGGTATGAAAATGGAGTGACTTTTGTCCTGAAAGATGGTCTTCTGTGGGGAAATAAACCTGCTCACCTTAGAAAGTCAATTCTGCAGTTTGCTAAGGTATTGGTTTATATTTTTAGTGAGGGAGTCTTTGGATAAATTATACTTTAAAAAAGAAAAAAAAAAGGAAACATCACTTATTTCATTTTTTTCAAGAAGCAATTCCATTATTTTCCGAATTGTCCTCCTGAAACGCACATTGACCATTGTCTTAATTTGAATAACAGTCATAAGCATTTGATCTCAAAAATTTATAATTTAATACCAGTCAAAAAATACCAATAAAAATATCTGGGGAAAAATATTGTTATTCAAAAGGTCTCAACTGTGAAAAATGTAAAATTTAGTTAATATATTTTTATGGCATTGCTGTATGTCTGCACTTTTGGTGGGTTATTGTGTATCAGTTACAGCTGATAATGTAACAGCATGTGAGGCTCATGCCAAAATGTATTACACTGGTACTCCCTTTAGTTTTAGATGTCAGATTTTAAATTACATCTAAAAGTTTATTATCTATAAATATTTTGTATACAAGGTGTATATTGAAATTAATGAGACTATTTGAAAAATTCTTATTGAAAAATTTTACAATTGAACATTTTTTCCTTAAAACATTTTTCCCTGGGAATGTACACAATGCTACCAGCAATTTTTTCCTATTCTTCATAGTATCCCTAAGAAGTCTTGTATGTAGAATGTGCTCAGAGCTTACTTAGTGGTGTTCTTCATCTTTGGGAAGTGAGAAGGAGTGAAGATGGGTCTGTAGGGTGGATGGGAAAGCACTGTGATGTGTTTTTTTCCCCAAGAATTCTCTGACACCTTTTACTTTTAACTAATTTTTAGAGAAAATTTGACATACTTCAGTTGCAGAATTGTTTGTCTTTTTTAATCATAAGGCATTTGCACCATGTGTCACAAAAAAGAATGTCTCTCTGACTGCACTGAAATGCAACTGTTCAGTGTCCTAACGTATTCCTGGCACTCCACCCCAAATTACCTTGGCCATCTTTTCCCTTCACAGAGCCCTTCTGCTGTGTTTCATGCTCATTACTTTCCAGCCACACCTTGCACACTGGAAAGAAAGGCCCTTTTATCTCTATTTCTCTGATTGTTTTACTAGCAACATTCCCTGTGCACTGTACAGCAAAATTAAGTGGGAATGCAAATTACAAGTATTAAAAACACATTCAGACCTGCTAATTCATGCTATTGTCATATCTTGCAACAGAAAGGCTTCAAGGGACATGTTATATAGGCATAAACATTAGGCTAAAAGTCAAAAACAGTCCAGATCTTTCCCCAAAAGATACTTTAAAGGGCCCCAAAGATCAAATGATCAAAGTGGTTAAGCAAAATACTGTTTGTAATGAAAATGTTCAAGCTTCATGTTACAGAATGTCCCAGTCAAAGTCACTACAGTGTGTGGCTTCTAGGGATCAACTTTACCATTCTCTTTGCTTTTCTGGGTGCTGGGTGGTTAGGCTGCTGTTTAAAAAACTTAATACAAAACCGAAATCATAATCCAAAAAGCATAATGTGTAGCAGGCAGTAAATGAGACACACTGTAATATAACTAGGCAAACAAAAATCGCAATACAAATATGTGGTGGACAGCAGTGGTCGAGGTCATAAAAACATAGATATACAAGCGTTCGGTATTCAGATTGGCTGAGAATATTTTACACAATCTGCTTGATACTGCTAGCTTTTAAAGCTACTTTAGTAAGAGAAAAAAATATTTAAGCCCCTGCAGATTATGCACGTTTTCCCACTGACAAAGAAATAATCAGTCTATAATTTTTAAGGTATTTTTACTCTAACATATTTCACAAAAAGTTATACATTTATTTCTGGCTCCAATGTATCTTTTATAGAGGTAAGAAGCTTAAGAATCACCCTTTAAAGGGCATATTCCTATTCTCAGCTTGTTATTTATATAAAAGACACTTGTCCACAAAAGCAATCAATTAGATTCCAAACTCTTCACTATGGTCAACACCAAAGAGCTGTTCAAGGATGTCAGGAACAAGACTGTAGACCTACACAAGGCTGGAAAGGAAGACCATTGGCAAGCAGCTTCGTAATAAGGTGACAGCAGTTGGTGTTGGTGGAGTTTTTCGCAAATGGAAAAAACACAAAAATAACCTATAGTCACTGGCTTCATGAAAGATCTCACCTCATAGAATTTCAATGATGATGAAAAAACGGTGAGGAATCAGCCCAGAACTACATGGCAGGATTGTATTAATGAAGACAATTTGTAATACACTATGCCATGAAGGAGTGAAACTTGCTGAAAGTGTTGTAGTCAGATGAAACCAAAATCAAGCTCCTTGGAATTAACCAAACTTGCTGTGTTTGGCTGCCTATGACCCCAAGAACACCATCTCCACCGTCAAACATGAAGGTAGAAACATAATGCTTTAAGAAAAGGCTCTGTCCCCTGCTGTGTAGTTTTTATAATGCGCGGTACTGACAGGCAGCCTGCATGCTTGGATCGAAGTAGGTAGGCGTGGCGGAACGTAAGACACTAGAAGTTCACTTAGGTACTGCAGCGCGAGACCATTTAGAGCTTTATAAGTTAAAAGTAGTATTTTAAAATTAATGCGGTATCTCACAAGGACTCTCGCTGCTGCGTTCTGGACTAACTGAAGTTTATTAATGCACCTAGTTGAAGATCCAGACTGTAAAACGTTACAATAATCCAGCCTGGATGTAATAAACGCATGAACTAATTTTTCTGCATCATTCAGTGACAAGATATTTCTATGTTTTTTTTTTTTTTTAGCGATATTTCTGAGATGATAGAACGCTTTATCCTGGTAATATTATCGACATGGTCTTTCAAACGAGAGATTGGAGTCTACAATCTAGGGTAAAGGTGTGATCAGAAAGCCTACTTTTAGCTATCTGTGGTCCTAGAAACCAAAACGCTTCTGATGTTGTCTCTGGTTCAGGAGAGAAAAATATTTACATTTTTCATGATATTCTAATTTGTAAGATGCTGTACATCCAAAGAAAAATGTGTCTGTTCAGTGAATATGCAGCAGTGGTACTGAGAGATATGGTAAGATGGTATAAGATATTGCTTATTCATTTTTGGTGGATGCAGAAAAAAAAGAGAAATAGTGATCATTTACACAAATTCTTGACATTATCTTATCCAAGTGCCATCAACCTTTATTCCATATTTTACAAACGACACAGTAAACAGCATACACTAATAAATATTGGTATAAATATTATAAAATGTACAACCCCACACAGTCACTGACGTTATTATTTCGTACAGGGACCTAATCCGATCACGTGGTTATTCTCACCGGGCTAGTGACGTCAGTATCATCTGTTCACCAAGGACCAGGGAGCAGGCAGGCAGCGGTCCTGGATTGGACGCATCTTCGGTATAAGGGTAAGCGAATTTATATTTAGCATTAAAAAGCAGTCAAATAAGATATACCGTATGCTCAATAATTAAAATTTATAGCGAATATTACCCTTTCCTCCTATTGCCCTCTGTTACCCTGCATATAGATCACCGCTACACCGATAACGTTAACTGAATGAGCATTTTATTCCTGCTTGCAATCCGAATAGGGTCATACTATTTCTACCGCACCGTCATCTTCAGCATCCTCCGTGTCTTTTTTATTGTTGTTTATAATTAAGTATAACTAGCATTTGTAGTAGACATGTATACTGCGCGATTTGAAACATTTCCTGAAAGAGTGCTATTTAAAATGCCAATTCTTAGTTTATAGCGGATGCGAGCAATGGCGCCCTTGGAGCGTCAAGGACGCTGTGCGTCAGAAAAGGATGCCGCAGCTTTAAGTTGGGATTTTAAAGAGAGCGTTAGATTCTCTAATTGTCTATATATCAACCTAATTTAGGGTTAGAGATTCATAATAGAATGTCTTATTTTTATATAATTTAATAATATATTTTATATAATAATATACTGTATACAGAGCCTCTACAACAGATGACCATGTAATATACTGTGTGTATCTCTCTCTATCTCTCTCTGTCTCTTCCTCTCTGTATATATATATATAGATAGATAGATAGATAGATCAGTACATCAGTACAGACAGAGAGGCAACCATTTTTATTAAAGCAAGTAACCCCGTTAAGACTACAACCACCCACATACATGTGCAGTGACAGAGACTGTTGATAATAAATTAATACAAATTCATAGAACAAATATTGACTGCACACCACTGAGACAGACACACAGACAGTCAGATAGATAGATAGATAGATAGATAGATAGATAGATAGATAGATAGATAGATAGAAATATTATCAAGGGCATGTGTGCACAAGGGCATACATATACACAAAATAAAGAGCCGACCAGTGTACAATTTTGTGTGGTGCTAATAGAGATGATTTGTTTTGTAAAAAATCTTACAGCAGCAGTTTGTATCAAATGCGTTATGTAAAACACATTTGTAGCAGCATTAATATGAGATGTGCAAAACATAGTAGAGATTTAGTAAAATATCTGTGTTTGTTTGATTTGGTGTAACTCTGTTTATTAAGGAGTCTGGTGCTTTAGGGAAGAAATTGTTGCAATGTCTGGTTGCAAGGGCTTAATTTATTTGGTGTTTCTTGCCCAGCTGGCTGGGCTGTGAAGTGTGTGTGTGTGTGGGGGGGGGTGTCTGAGGTGCAATAGCTAACATGCATGTAGAACACCAACCTGTCTCCAAACACAGACAGAACTATAGTAAAAGCATAAAATTGTCTTTTCTTTATACTAAGTCTGCATTATTTCCTGGTTTAGGTATTATGGTAAACTCTGTAATGGCTTGCTGTAAATTTACAGTAAAATACTGGCTGGGTTACCAACCAGAATATTTACAGTCTAGTACTTTAATTAACAAACAAAGTATCCTACTGTTATGTCACTTTTTTTTTGCAGTATTAAGCTGTATTACCTACAGAAATTTTTCCAATACAGGAAAAATAAAATAATATAAATAAATATTTAAAAATATTTAAATGATATATTTTAATAAAATATTATATTAAATAACATTTTAAAAATTGCATTGGATAGCAAAGGGTTACAATTCTTATTCCATCCTAACTCTTTTTCCATTCCCCATCTAGACTTTAAACCACAAGGTGAGTGGTTAAAGTCTAGATAATATAGAAAATCTTTGTCTTTGTTTATATTTTAGAAAATCTCTGTGTTGAAATCATGAACTCTTTGCAGATAGAAAAAAAAACAGCTTGACTACTGTGTACATATGTACAGTATAATACCAGTACACCAACCATTAGCACTTGAATATACACCTTTCTGATGCACAGTTAAAGTAAGAAAAGATTAAATTCAAGGGCTATGGATCATTTGTGCATAATTTTTTCTTTAATTTTAATTTAATTTGATATTAGGACTCTATACCTATTTCTTTAAACAAAATTAACAATTTTATATATTTTTATGTTCGGTATGTAAAAATAAACTATTTAACAATGTCTTTTTTACTGACTCTTTTTATGTCCAGCAATAGAAACCAGAATCTTATTCTCTTACTGCTGTAACTTCGTGGACTGTCAAGCATAATGGGGGAGCTATTCCGTAGTGAGGAGATGACCCTAGCACAACTCTTCCTGCAATCCGAGGCTGCATATTGTTGTGTCAGTGAACTGGGAGAGCTGGGAATGGTTCAATTCAGAGATGTAATTATTAAATTTTTTGGTAGACAGTTATTGTTTATTGTTAAATGTAATTGGATATCTAATATCTAAAAAAATAAATATGTATCTTTACTTACTTGCACACTGATGTTATCCACCCCTTTTGTAGCTGAACCCCGATGTGAATGTATTCCAGAGGAAATTTGTAAATGAAGTGAGGCGCTGTGAGGAGATGGATAGAAAGCTGCGTGAGTCAAGCAGATTAATGACACTTCAGAATAAATCTTGTAAAAAAGGCTCTTCTTAAAGCACGTGTGTTAGTTTTAAGTAGCTTATACATTAAATTTTGAATGTATTTATATCCGTACTTGTTTTAATAAACCTTGAAATATGACAAAAATATTTGATTTGAATTGTAAAAATTTTAATTATTGACAGAAATTTAACAAAACTGAATATTATGTGCCATTTGAATATTTTTCATTTAAACATTTTTGGTTCTAAATACTTTGACAGCAAATATAAAGTTTAAAAGTTTTTAGGATGAATAAATTCTGTTAAATTAATAAATTAATTTTAATGTTACAAAACTAAAATCACAGACTGCGGAATATCAAATTCAATGATTAAAAGTCCAACCATATTTTGGTCCTACTGACGTCATCCACAGGGAAGAGTAGATAATCACTGATAATCAAGTCAAACGAACTATTTCGCTATTTACCCAGTGGAAAGTGATTCTTTGAAACTGTTAGGTTAGCGTTCCCAGCATGTGAAACGATTGTCTAAGCGATCTCTGGTTTTTGTTTTAAAATTTATAATTAATACCACAATTTAAATACAAATAGATGTGTCATATTTCAAGCTCTATATTGTTACAGGAGAGTTGCAAATCTATTACAGAAATTACTTTAAGAACCCTTTGGAACTTTTTCTTAAAATATTAAGCCTGCACTTGTGATTTAAAGAGAATTTGGATGCCATTTTTCAACAGGATTTGTGGAGAAGGAGATTAAGAAAGCCAACATTCCCATTGTGGACACTGGGGAAAATCCGGAAGTACCATTTCCACGAGACATGATTGATCTTGAGGTCTCAGTTTATTTTAATTAATATTATGTTATAAACATGTGGGTATATGTACTACTTATAAACATTTGAACATTCTAAGACATTTAACAATGATAATTAAACTCAGCTATGGCAATAGTATTTGGGTATATAACTTTTTCTTGCATTTTTTGTTCGAATTTATAGGCAACTTTTGAGAAGCTAGAAAATGAGCTAAAGGAAATCAACACAAACCAAGAGGCCCTAAAGAAGAATTTTCTGGAGCTGACTGAGTTGAAGCACATACTAAGACGCACCCAGCAGTTTTTTGATGAGGTCTGGCCCTTAATTATTTGACTACCTGTCCAAGTATTGATTTAGCATCAATATCGCGAATACAGTTTATAGGTGAGATTTGCACTGGTAGTGTAAATACACACACTTTTAACAAAACACAATTGTACATCAGGTAGTCTAGATTTGTTTCATGATTTGAAATGTATTTTTTCACTCATTCCATAAGTACATAGACATAAATGTGTTTAAAAAGAGATGAGAAATTAATTAAAACTGGCAGGTCATTGATTGCACTCCTCTTAAATGTGCACCATAAAAGTGAGACACTCAGAAAGCTGCTAAACTCAACTGAAATCTGGGAATTTTGATTTGGCAATCAAAAACACTTACCTAAATAGGTGTACTTGGTCTGAAACTGGTTTAAGTTAGTGGATTCACATGAATGCCAGGATCAAATGTTACTCTTCAGAATATTGCCCAGAGTAATACACTGGCTTGAGTTACTTTCCAGGGAACTAAATGCTGCTGGTGTCTAAAGCATGCGTGAATTCTATTATCCAGCTATTCTACTATTCACATTCATAAAATCCACATCATAATATCCCCAGCTTTTGTCTTTATGAAATTGTTTGTCTGGGTCTCACAAAAGCATTTGCGTAGCAATAAGCCATGAAGTATCATTACATTTCTGTGCCATAAAGTGGCTGTTTTTACAGTAGAGCGGACATACCTAGTACATACCTAGTATTAAGTATAGTTTCTAAAATATGTTACTGTACGTATGTTGTTTGACATAGCATTCAGTTAAACATGTGTTTGTTAAATTATGTTTGTCATTATTACTAGATGGAAGACCCCAATCTGCTGGAGGAGACTTCATCTCTTTTGGATCCCAGTGAGGCTGGGAGGGGAGCTCCATTGCGGCTTGGGTAAGTCTTGTTCAATTTGTAATCACTGTTATAGCAGCTGATATCTTTGCTCCTATACAGTATGCTTCCTTGTTTCTGGAAAAGTTCCTATATGTCAGCAATGCATTAGAACATTGTATAATGCAGATTGGATCTGCAGGTTTGTTGCTGGGGTCATAAACCGTGAACGGATACCCACTTTTGAGCGGATGCTTTGGAGAGTTTGTCGTGGCAATGTTTTTTTACGACTGGCTGAAATTGAGGACCCCCTTGAGGATCCCACCACTGTGAGTGCTACTATTACTTTCATTAGGTTATACTTACTGATGTAAGACATCAAATCTATTTTAGATGATCAGATGGTTTTGTTTTAAGGACTTTTGAATCTTATAGATCTATACTTGTTTTACAGGGAGATCAAGTTCATAAGTCAGTATTTATCATCTTTTTCCAAGGGGACCAACTGAAAAACCGTGTGAAAAAGATATGTGAGGGGTAGGTAACCAGGACGGTATATATTTTTGAAGTTTCAGTTTGCCAAATAGGGCTAAAGCAAGACTAATTACATAATGCTTAAAAAAGCTGGGTTTTCTGAAAAGTATGGACATACATATTTATAATTGATAAATATGTATGTTTATTATTGATAAACAAGAATGGAAAATTCTATTCATCTCAATGTTTTCTCAAATTTTAAATAATTAAAAAAAGGTTTCATATGTAATTTTTAAGAGCAATTTGCAATTTTTATCTTAAATTACATTATCTCATAATTTGGCCTTCCGTATACATTTCTATGGTTACGTTTATTTCTACACTTCTATATCTGTCTAAATCTGTAACTAATCTCTATGATTACTTACTGTTTCATCAAAACATTGAAGTAGAAGTTCATTCTAAATGTCTCAGCTTACACATGTAACCATAGTTCCCAGAGGGAATAAGATGCTGTCATTGAAACGCTTTCCACCCTTTATAACCTTTGCCCTAAAGGTTTAATGTGAAATTCGTTCAGTCGAGTAACATTACTTGACGTGCAGGGGTAATCATTGTCCAAGAAGTAAAACTATATTAACGTGCATTGCAAGTGACACAGCATCTTATTTCCTTGAAGAACCATGGTTACCTACATAACCTGAGACGTACCCCTTCAGGAACTCGAGCTGACCTATCAGAGTCTTCATAGGCTAGAGGATGGTCTTAACCACTAATTTGCTTTTTGTATGTTTGGTGTCTACTGCCTCTTTCTTTGGTGCCCCGCAACAAACAAGGTGGTTTAAACTTCTCCATTGGGCAGCTCTGTGGCTCGCAATGGGCACAAAAGTTTCAGCCTTTCCTGGTTCCAGAAAGAAGGATATCAGAAAGCTTGCAGTTCTATATGACTCTGCACTGTCGACACCACTTTGGATACATACTCAGACTGGGGACCATATCCAGGTCCCATGATGGGAACCTCAGTTGCCATGCAGGCCTAAGCCTCCGCGTGCCACGGGGAGAACCAAAATTGTTTCTGCCCACCGATTTACTACCCAGAGGGACGTGAAAGGCATGTTATACCTTTATGGTGGAGGGTTCTAGCCCGGCAGAAAAATGTTCTTGCAGGAATTTCATTACTGGACCAACCAGGCAGTTAACTGGGTCCTGCTCTTTCTGTCTGCGCCATGAATCAAATAGGTTCTATTTTAGTGCGTAGAGTTTCCTCACAGCAAAAAGATCCACTTTAGTTTGGCCCGAAGTGTTTTCATAGGAGCTCCACCACCTCTGGGGTGGAATCTCCATTCCCTGGGCCTCAGCTTCTGCATTAAAATTATGTCTGCTCCCTGATTCGGGGACCCAGAGATATAGATTACTCCCATTGAGGGATCTGGTGCGCCAGCTTTAAAAGTGCACAAAGAGCGTCAAAGAGCTGCCAGTTCCATACCTTGCACCAGGAACCAAGGGCCCCATCTAAGTCTTGAAGGCATTGCCATGAGAATTTGGTTTTGTGGAGTGGATTGCCCCTTAGGAAAAATCTCCTGGCCACCATTATAGCGGCGTTATATGCAACAGGCCAAAAGGCATCACTTTCGATCTGCTGCATTAAGCCCAGTCTTCTGAAACTGATTGGCAGTAAATGACTGTCACTCTCTCATTCTCCTATGACCACTAGTGTTGAATCGACCCGGGCCTGTGTCAGACAGGCCTGTGTCGTAACCGAATCCCAGACAACCCCTAAATATGTTATAGGTTGAGGAAGAAAAGTAATGTGGAAGTTTGTGTCCCTGATCTATTGTCCCTTGATTGATATGTGACATGACCTGACAGTCAGCTTCTTAAGCTGGAGTCTCATGATGGCCCACTTTAATATGCGTAGTTCTAAGATGGGACAAAACCCCTCATTCTTCTCCGTAACTACAAAATACCAGCTACAAGGCTGGAATGCACTTGGTGAGGAGGGACCCTTTCTATCGCTTCTTTGCATATGTGTGTTGTTACCTCTTGTTCTATAACTGGAGCCTGCTTGGGGGTCACGTTCCACCTCCCACTGAACCTGGCCGGATGAAAATTGAATTGGATTCTGTAGCCGCTTTGTATGTTCAGAAACCACCGTGAAACATTTGGCAGAAGCTTCCACGATGCCCAGAAGCCTACTATGGGAACCAGCCTCTTAAGGTTGGTTTCCAGTAAAACAAAGAACAAACCAAAACTTGGGATCATTTTAGTCTTATGCACTTTTCATTGTCTGACGTAACTTACAACAATTGAACTCTGTCATCATATTCTTTTTAGATGCACCTGTAAGCCTAGTATGCAAAAAAATGGATCAACATAGCAAGAACCACCATTTAAGCAACAAAAAAAAATCTTTTTGGGGTTTTTAAGCTGTATATGCATTTTGTTTTACTGTTTTCTTTACTTACCACATTATTTACTTTAAATCATGTATTTTCTTGTCAGATTCCGTGCATCTCTCTATCCTTGTCCTGAAACCCCACAGGAAAGGAAAGAGATGGCAGCTGGTGTGAGCACGCGCATTGATGACCTGCAGATGGTATATCCAAATTATTTCTTACCTCTGAGTGTTAGGGTAAAAACCTTACATAAAGAATTTTACCCTAAAAATTAGGGTAAAAACCTTACATTAAGAAAAACTAAACCATACATATCCATGTTTCAAATAAATAAGCCTGTTTTTATTTACATCATTTCTTTCTGTTTAACTGTTTTAGATCAAAGACTGCTGTTCATTGACTAAGGAGATAGTGTCCAGTGTCCAAATAATCAAGTATATTGTAGATGCCATTGGTATTCACACTAGGCTACTATAACCTTTAGCTTTAAAACTTTAGAACACATTGCTATGGTGACGTGATGATGCTATTTATAATACTTTATCATAACATGTAGGGTTTTATAGATACCATTAATTGAACATTTTATAAGTCATGATTACCTCTTAGGCTTTAAACTATTTAATTGAGTTGCATTTTTAAAAACCTGTCTAAATACATATAATCTTTTACTAGCTTTGCGGTGATTATAATGTTTAAAGTAAATGGTTATTAGTTAGAAGAAATGTCTTTAAAACAGTTAAAAGGACTTGGGCAATTTTTTTAAAGATTTTTTTAAGTATGAATTACAATAACGTGAGCTTAATTATTGCTGGGTGAAATAAAATGAAACTGTCAATATAGTGTTCTTATACCTAAGTAGTTTTCGTTAACTGCTGAATCTGATACAAACCACTTGTGTTGTTTAATGCAGGTGCTGAATCAAACTGAGGATCATCGGCAGAGGGTTCTTCAGGCTGCTGCGAAAACTCTGCGAGTATGGTTTATTAAAGTGAGGAAGATGAAGGCCATCTATCACACACTTAACCTCTGCAACATTGATGTCACTCAGAAATGTTTAATTGCGGAAGTGTGGTGCCCTGTCTCTGACCTGGACTCTATACAGTTTGCCCTGCGAAGAGGCACGGTAAAGAAGCAAACTCTATTCTCAGCTGCTTTAATACATTTTTTGATCAGGTTTTTATGCCCTTTGAATCTCTTTTTTGTTCATGTGGCATGAGGGTGAAGCTGATTTCCAGGTTCAGGGTCCTGTAGTTGATCCTGAGTTTGGTTTTTTGGTTGTGCTTATGTGGGCTTTCTTCAGGTTATCAGATTTTCTCCTTTGTTAAAAATTAGGGATACAACAATACTGAGCCCAATAGTGACAATGTCAGGCTCAGAAATATTTCAAAGTTGATGATGGCACTGCAAACTACAAAAGGTACAAAAACAAATGAAATTAAAACACAAAGTGAGCACTATAAATTTGCCGCTAGCAGTACCCTTGCAAGAAGAGAGAAAATAGCAAGAAATAATCTGAGAGACATACAAATAATCCCACATTACAAAAAATTACAAATATCGGTTTGGGAAATAGCAGGAAAAAAATATTAATTCTGGTACTCAGCCTTTAAAAAATGATGCTTTACTATATGACAATTTTTTAACTTAAAAACTATGTACAAAACGTGCATAAAGAAATGCACACAGCCTTGTGGAAAGCTAGTGTTCGGGGTGAGGGTGGAGGATGTGCACTTGTCCAGTCTCCCTGTCTGGGGCGGTTGATAAGAAAAGCAAGTATATAGTTGGGTATAAAGGAATTTAGTTCTGGTTTCTGGTTCTGGTAGTTTGTGTGTTTCTGGTTGTAGCCTTGTTTTGCAACCTTGATGCCTGTTTTCTTAAGGTTTGCTTTGGTATGCTATCTATTTATTTAAAGGCTCTTGCTCTAAGCAGATGTTTGACTTTGCTCTGCTTTGTCATTTGGATCCTTTTGCTAACAATAACATTGTAAAAGCAGACGTTTATGTATGACCATACAAATGTATTCCACCTGGTGTGTATGATGGACAAGCGTAATCTGCTGTTTACAGATGAGGCTATTAGGATTGCACGTCACAGTGAAATGGATCCCATGACCTGCCACGGCAAACGTGGCCTGGAAGTGATAAAGTTCTCTGACACATGATATACATTACCAGTAGGGGGCAGTCATGTTTAATTCTCAGTTATTTGTAGCCTGTACTAATGCAGATAATACGCAACGGATGTGTTGCTAGTACATAGCATAGTATATATATATAGCTAGTTTTACAGGATTAAGACAAAGCAGAAGTCTCTGCCAAAATGTTTAAATATTTTTATAGTAATGAACTGGCTGCAGTATCATAATTGGCAATTCAAGAACATTTTGTGTGCATGTGTGGGATATTTACATTTTAAATTTATGAAAACGAATACAATTTCTTTTCTTTACTAGATCCTTGATAGGTACCACAATGAACTCAAATCATTTTTTTTCAAAACATTTTTTTGCTTTTTAATCTGTAATAATTAAGTGAAATATATTTTATGTATAAGACCTGAACAACACTGATGTTGGTCCTTTTTAAATGCATTCTCTGTGCATGTGTATAGACTTTATTTGAAAAAATAAGTAAGAGTGGGTTGCGAATAACCTAGATTCATGACCCATTAACAAGTCGTCAAATTAATAAAATAGCCAGTAATAGGGTATAAAATAGGGTGAATTAGCCAGGATCTTACCCACCAAGCATAAGTTTATATATTTTGTGATCACATTATAAAATATTATAATAAGTTAAAAATAAGTTAGAAATCACAGCCACGTATGGTCGTGCTGTTATAATAGTTAGTGATGTGTACATGCTCTCATTTATCTTACTAAAAAGTTGCTTTTTGTCTTTAAATTGTTTAAAAATGAAACTAAACAAAATGACACATTTTTTAGACTATTTTCTTCCAGTGATTTGATATATGCCAAAAAACCTGTTGAAAAGTAAAATATTTATTATTATTTATTAGACAAATCACAGACTGAAACAACTTGAATTTACATTTTTTATACCTAACAGTAAAAAAACATATTTTATATCTAAATTTATTCAACCATTAAAACATTTTATTAGGCATTATGACTGTAAGTAAATACCTGTAATTGGCTATCTGAATAAAAATAAATCTTTCATGCAGATGTTTTGAATCTTGTGCTGTATTTAAATGTCTTTTTGTTATAAATGTTGCAGGAAAGGAGTGGATCCACTGTTCCCTCTATCTTGAATAGAATGCAAAGCAAACAAACGCCACCAACCTACAACAAGACAAACAAATTTACCTCTGGCTTTCAGAACATTGTGGATGCATATGGGATTGGAACCTACAGAGAGATTAACCCAGGCACTATGCATTAATATTATTTGTAGGAAGTTATTAGGCAAAGTTTAGTTTTAATTAGATTCTATAACATAAATTTATAAAAAGTTTATTTATATTTTTCTAATCTTGTATTTATAATTTGTGTTTTAGCACCCTACACCATCATCACCTTTCCTTTTCTGTTTGCTGTGATGTTTGGGGACATGGGTCATGGTGTCCTTATGACCTGTGCTTCCCTTTACCTGGTCATCAGAGAGAGTCGCTTACTTGCACAAAAGCGTGACAATGAGGTTCGTGGTTGTGGCTTATTATTATTATTATTATGCTTTGTCTTTATTTTTATTTTATTTTTAATATAATTAATATATTATAATATTGCAATGTTTTGCTTTTGCTAATTACGAGAAAGTTTCTTTTTGTATAAACATATATTCCATAGTTGGTGATGACAATTTGGTAGTACTAAATATGTCAAATCTAATCTAAATCTGCCTTCTGTGTCTGTTAATCTCTTTTGTTCTCTCAATATCTCTGTAGATGTTTAACATGGTGTTTGCAGGCCGGTATATAATTCTTTTAATGGGCATATTTTCCATATACACTGGAATAATCTACAATGACTGCTTCTCCAAATCCCTCAACATGTTTGGCTCTGGATGGAGCGTTAAGCCCATGTTTGGCTCCAAAGGAGGAAATTGGTCGTAAGTTTATTATAAAACACCAGGGTTGAATTAAGGAATATTAATTAATAATTAATTCGAAATTACATCAGGCATGTAAGCTCCTGATTTATAAAAGCATCTAGCATTGTTTATGCATAACAAAGTAAGGACTAAATAAATGACTATGCTAAAGGTCTTGTCTTCTTGAAACAAATGCAGAAAGAAATGTAGTAGTCATTGGACATTCCCCAAACTGTTTAGAAGCACACAAATGTATGTAATATCTTTGTATAACTTATAGAATTTTATTTTAAAATCGGTGACCGAACCTTCTAAATGAAAATGTGATGTGAACAATTTAAGTGTCACACTGTGTGTTTGTACTTTATGTATATATTTTTTACTGTAATAGTGCTTCGTTATGTGTTGCACTGTGTTCCTGCATAAATTACATACTTTTTAATTTTTGTAAGCTATGAAAAAAATGACAAGTGGTACACTTATATACTATAAGTGTAGACACACAACAGGGTGAAAAAAATCAGATATGTAGAAAAGTAAACGCAGAACAACAACAAAGCCAAGGGTTAACAGAACAGTGTTGCTTGGGCAGCTATTGAAACAATAGGATGTAAATTATTGTGTAGTGAAGCAGCTATGAATGTAGCAGCAATGTTGCAGCCAAACGAGTCTGAGTTGTGTTGAGTCATTCAGTGTTAGATGTTTGAATAGTCAAGGTTAATGTTGGCTGGAAACAGAATGTTGATTATTTTACAATCTTAAAGAGTTAACTGTTGCATATTCAGGTGGAGGTGGGGTCGTTAATAAATATTTGATTGCTATAAGAGGGGTGGAAGTGGTAAAAGTCTGACCAGTATGCCCACAATATGTTACTTTTACTTCCCAAATAATTTCTGTTGTATTTCTTTTTTTAAATGACAAGCAATTCTTGCGTTTCTGTGTAGATTTGAGACCCTTGATGGAAATCCAGTACTGCAACTTGACCCCATTGTGCCAGGAGTATTTGGTGGGCCATATCCTCTAGGTATTGACCCAGTAAGTCATCAAAACACAAAAACACAATTTCTACCAGCATGAGAGTTAAGGCATTACCATTAATTGAATCCTTTATTTGCATCTTTTCTTTTAGGTCTGGAACTTTGCCACAAACAAGCTGACCTTTCTAAACTCATTTAAAATGAAGATGTCAATCATTCTAGGGGTGATTCACATGTTATTTGGAGTCACCCTCTCTCTCTTCAATCATCTGTAAGTTTAGTATTTGTGTGTCCTAATCATAATTGTATATTCTATGGACAATTATGTTGTACCACCATTTACCAGTACTAATTATAATTTCTGAATGTTATCCTGTGTGTTTTCAGGTACTTCAAGAAGCCTCTAAATATCTTTCTTGGTTTTATTCCTGAAATTGTGTTTATGAGCTGCCTGTTTGGTTATTTAATCTTGCTGATCTTTTATAAGTGGACAGCTTATGATGGTACCACTTCTAAGGATGCTCCAAGTCTTCTTATTGCCTTCATCAACATGTGTCTTTTTAACTACAACGATCCAACTAATAAGCCTCTGTACAGAGGGCAGGTAAAATATTCTCATATTTTAAAACCTATTTCATATACTTTATTCCTTTTACCCTTTACACACTTATTCACTTCTTAATGTCTCTATATTTCATAGTTAAAATATCTCTTCGGTACAGTGTATAGTGTATCAAGCAGATTAATCGTTTTTCATTTTTGTTTCATTTTCTAAGGGTGTCATATTTTTTTTTAATTTCATGTGCAGTAGCTGCATTTTCTAATATTTAGTGCATGTATGTAAAGACCTATAGCCACTTTTGTAAGGAGTGTTAAAAATACTGTTTTTCTTTAGGCAGGAATCCAGTCTCTTCTGGTGGTTATTGCTATGAGCTGTGTTCCCTGTATGTTGGTTGTGAAGACTATGATCCTCCGTCGGCAGCATCTGTGGAAAAAGCACTTGGTATGTACCACAACCTATACAGTCCCTTGAAAAAAGTATTCATACCCCTTAAACCTTTTCACATTTTGCTACCATACAACCACCAATTTAAATGTGTTTTATTGAGATTTTATGTAATAGACCAACACAAAGTAGCACAAAATTGTGAAGTAGAATGAAAATGACACGTTTTTCAAGCATTTAAGCAAATTAAAATCTGAAAAGTGTGGTGTGCATTTGTATTCAGCCCCCCTGTGTCAACAATTTGTAGAGCCACCCTTCGCTGCAATTACAGCTGCAAGTCTTTTGGGGTATGTCTTTAGCAACTTTGTCCATCCTGAGACTCAAATCTCTGGCCATTCTTCATTGCAAAATAGTTAAGCTAAGTCAGATTGGTTAGGGAGCGTCTATGAACAGCAATTTTCCACACAGATGCTAAATGGGATTTAGGTCTTCCCACAGATGCTAAACAGAATTTAGGTCTGGACTGGGCCAGTCTAACACAATTTTTTTTTTGATCCAAACGGTTACATTGTAGCTCTGGCTGTATGTTCAGAGTCATTGTCTTGCTGGAAGGTGGATCTTCTTCCCAGTCTCAAGTCTTTTGCAGCCTCCAACAGGTTTTCTTCTAGGATTGCTCTGTATTTAGCTCCATCCATCCTCCTATCAACTCTGACCAGCTTCCCTGTCTCTGTTGAAGAAAAGCATCCCCATAGCCTGATGCCGCCACCACCATGTTTCACATTGGGAATGGTGTGTTCAGGGTGATGAGCATCTAGGCTAAAAAGTTTAACTCTGGTCTCATCTGAGCAGAGCACCATTTTCCACATGTTTGCTGTGTCCCCTGCATAGCTTGTGTCAGACTTCTTATGTCTTTCTTTCAACAACAGCTTTCTTCTTGCCACTCCTCATAAAGGCCAGAGTTGGCTGCTTCTCTGACCAGTGCTCTCTTTGCTCGGTCTGTCAGCTTTGATAGGTTTGCAGTGGTGGCATAGTTTTTCCATTTTTGGATGATGGATTTAACAGTGCTCCTTGAGATGTTCAAAGCTTAGTGTATTTTTTTATAACCTAACCATGCCCTAAACTTCTCCACAACTTTATCCCTGACCTGTCTGATGAGTTTCTTGGTGTTTCTGATGCTGTTTGTTCACTAACAAACCACTAAGTCCTTTACAGAACATTTAATTAGGTGACTTCTAAGAGCAATTGATTGCACTGGATTTTATTTAGGGGTATTAGAGTACAGGGGTCTGAATACAAATGCACGCCACACTTTCTTCAGATTTTTATTCTCTCAAAATTTTGTAAAATCTTGTATATTTTAAATTTTGTAAAATTTTGTATATCATTCCACTTTACAATTATGTCCTACTTTGTGTTGGTCATTTACATAAAATCTCTATAAAATACATTTAAGTTTGTGGTTGTGAGGTTACAAAGTTCAAGGTATGAATACTTTTTCAAGGCACTGTAAGTCCTTGTGTTCCAGGGAACAAATCAACAAATACCTGGCTGGGTAGTATCCTAGATAAGACAGAATATTCAAATATCACTAATACTATTCCACATAGTATATTTTTTTCACAGTGGACAGATTTTAGGACTAAAATGTACATATAAAATATAGAATGTAGTTTGCAGTTGGTATTTTCAAAAGTTAATCCCATTGAATGGGTAAACTGAAATTAATTACTATACATTGTAAAAAATTTTAAGTGTATTTATTTTCAATAGTCTCAGTCGGGGTAAACAATATCCAAAAAATTACATATTTAATAATTAAATATTGTCTCACAATTATGAAAAACTGAAACAGTGATAAATCTGACTGATTGGTCTGACCGATTAAAGTTCCACCCAGTACACCCCAGCAATTCATTCATAAATCGCACAGAGGGCCTCAAACAAATCTCAATAAATGCAGGCCGCATATTAAGTAATTATATATGATTGTGTTGAAAAGAAACTGGTTATTTATGGAACAGTAAGGGTCATACCATTGCTAACCAAAATAAACATAAAGGCTTGTTTCTTATTTGCAAAAAAAACCCAACAACTTGATGAGCTCAAAATCCATGTTCCCCTTTCGGGAAATCAAGCTGCGTCGCAACGCTATGGAAAAGCTTCCTATGTGACCGCAGTCTTGATGCATGTGTGGAATCATATCAATCGGAAAGTGGAACGTCACAAGCAAGTCACCGACAAGGATAAGCTGGTCTCGAGCATGTCTCAAATGTAGGGCACTTAACCCACAAAACAGTGTGCAGTTATTATCGCCTGCCGGCCAGTTGTGGCGTTCCTGCGTTGCCACAGACAGAAATTAAAATCTTATTTCTATAGTGTTATTATGCTTGAGTTCCAAAAGGGAAACGTCTCCAAGGTTACATTTGTAAGCTGGGTTTCCTGAGGAAATGAGATGCTGCATTATGTGGCCACACCACCAGCATGCCCCTCACAAAGCTGGATGCTCTACTCTGTATTTCCTAGTCTATGACGTCAACTCGCCCGTGATGTGCTGTGCTCATGACGTTTCTGCTTTCTAATTCTACTTCAAGACTGTGATCTACCAAAAAAAAAAAACCTGAGACAGCAAAAAAACTGTCATCAGATACATATGTACAGTCCGAAATGAAGTGGTTTTGGAGTTTTTTAAGACCTCAGAAAATCTTAGTAGGATGGTTCTGGCTCTCAAGCATTCTAGTGCAAATACAGAATTGAAAAAATAACCTCCAACCTGTACCTCTCCACAAAAAACCATCAACTCTAGTGTACCAATCCTAAAAATTACGCAGTACTATGGGATGTGTATCTATCCTATACACAGTCAAACCCATTTTTACACACCACAACGAGCATGTGGCATGCTGTAAGCCATTTAGACTTTGTTGGATTTTGTATTTAGTCCCAGATGAGGGAGGCAAGCCCTGCTCAGAAAGTAGAAACATTAGAGCAAGCAGGCACCAGCTCATCCACCGGACTCACTCAACAGGGCACACAGAAGTTTGGGGGAGTCCGGGTCGGGAATGGACCCACTGAGGATGAGGCTGAGATCATGGAGCACGACCAGCTATCCCAGCATTCAGATGATGCAGATGAGGTGGGTAAAAATGTTGATATAGTGGGTACTAGCTGGGAGGACATTACATAAATAATCAGAGAGCATAAATGTATAGCTCAATTATCAAGCTCTGAAAATGGTCTTCTAGTTTTATACAAGCAGTTGATGATTTTCCCTGCAAGCCTATACCCAGGCAGTATTTACACTACAATACCACTTGGATCAGATAAAAGGTGCGAAGAATAAACCCAGAAGACAGGAATTTTATTAACTTTATATTATATTAATATTATAGTATATATCACGTGTATGAGCAGTTATTGCCACCATAAATGTCGGAATATGCATATTTACTACATTAATTAGATCTGTTTTGGTAAATCTAATTAATAAAAATAATTCCAATTTAAAAATATATAAGATTTCCCTGAGTCTCTTTTTAGATAAGGATGTCCATGGCAAAGTGTTTATAATGGTAAGTTGGATAATTTAACAAAACGTTTGTTTGGTGCCTGGTTGGTAACGGATATACCACTGTAAAACATACACACACGTATGTATAAACTGAAAGGGTATGAATACAAAGCTTTCATGTGCTAGTTTGGGCTTTTAAAAAGAAAGGATTAAAAGAAAGGATTTAAAGGATTAAATGTGTTAAATTTATCACCCACACCTTACAGTGAGTGAAATAACTATTTGACTCTTGTGTAAAACAACAGTTAGTACTTGGTGGCAAAACCCTTGTTGTTAATCACAGAGGTCAGACGTTTCTTGAAGTTGGCCACCAGGTTTACACACATCTCAGGAGAGATTTTGTTCTACTTCTCTTTGCAGTTACTTTCCAAGTCATTAAAGTTTTGAGGCTGATGTTTGGCAACTTAAATTTTTATCCCCCACCACAAATCTGCCAATCCAAGTCCTCAATGTGCTTCTTTTTGAGAAACTGCTTTGCTGCCTTGAACGTGTGTTTTGGGTCATTGCCATGCTGGAATACCCACCCATGACCCATTTTCAGTTCCCTGGCTGAGCTAGTTTTAACAGTTTATGGCCCCATCCATCGTGTCTTTAATGCAGTGAAGTTGTTCAGTCCCCTTAGCGGTAAAACCCAACGCATAATGTTTGCATGTTTAACAGTTGGGATTTTTTTATAAATTCTAAATTATTTTAGTTACAAAATGTGATCTTAGTAATTGTGACTATAGCATTGTTGTTATCAGGTAAGCTGGTTTGCGTCTTTTAAATGGATTTACACAAACAGCAAAAATAATCTAGTCTGGCAAGATACCTATGAACAACTTGTTTTTTCCCAAAATTGGTGAAAAAAAAAGGATCTCTGAAAGCACAGGTTAGTAAATTTAGATAGGGTTTGACAGTAGAAGAAAAATATGAAGATACATTAAAAACATTGAATGTTTTTATTGAAATCCGCACATACAATAGTTTCATCTAGACTAAAGTCTGGCTTAAACCACCTGAATAACTTTCATTACTGCATTTCTGCTTTCTCTTTAAGCATTCAGAGGAAGAACCGGTAAGTGTGTGTGTGTGTGTTATCTATGACAACTATTGTTTTCAGAAGAAGTGATTCATTGTAGCATATTGAATGAGAGGATATGATGATGGAAAATTATAGTAAGCTCTAGCATGCTCTCCTTATTTAAGAAGAATATTCAGTTGCAATGTTTTATTTGAAGAATTACAATATATAGGGAAAATAATTTAAAAAAGCTCTTTTTTCCTGATTATTGTTTTCTAACTGTGAGCCTTAAAGTATTATTATTTTACTGTGTATAAAAACAACACAGATTGTGTTATTAGATGTTCAATTTAGTACCTGTAATTTGAAAAAATGTGTCCCTATTTTTTTCTCTCTGCAGTTTAACTTTGGGGATGTAGCAGTCCATCAGGCCATCCACACTATTGAATACTGTCTTGGCTGCATCTCCAACACTGCCTCCTACTTGCGTCTCTGGGCTCTTAGCCTGGCCCATGCACGTGAGTACTTATACTGATATGCAAAATACTTTATAAATTCAATCAAATGCGTAGATTTTTACTTCTCTTTTTTCACTCTTGTAGAACTGTCAGAAGTTCTATGGGGAATGGTAATGCACATAGGCCTGGCCTCCGCAAGTGGTGGAGGATTCTTTGGCTTGTCCATTATTTTTCCAGTCTTTGCCACACTTACAGTGTGTATTCTACTTGTTATGGAGGGTCTGTCTGCATTTCTACATGCTCTGCGATTGCACTGGTATATCACACATTCTAAGACATTAATAACCTCGTAAACAGAAGGGAATAAACTTACAAACACATACTGTATTATATGGTGTATGGTTAAGGCTGAAAGCTGGCTAAAAACTAGTGTAGCTTTTATAATTATTTTAGGCTAATAGGGAGGTTTTCTGTAAGTCGGATGTGGTGGGTTAGATATGTGATGCTTGAATGTAGGATAAGATCATGTTCTCCCCCTCTGTATTTGCTTGGGTGTAAGGCAACCTGTGCATACCCGTCAACCATCACCCAGCACAAAATATACAAATAAATATTTACTAAAATATGACTATGATTAGGAGTTTGCATGTTTTCTCCATGCTTGTGTGGGTTTACTCTGGGTGCTCCGGTTTCCTCCCACAGTCCAAAAACATGTATGTTAGGTTGATTGGTGATTCTAAATTGCCTATAGGAGTGAGTGTGTGTGGCCCTGTGATGGACTGGTGACCTGTCCAGGGTGTACCCCTCCTGCCTTTCACCCTTTCAGAGACTGCTGGGATAGGCTCCAGCAGATCCCTGTGACACCGAAGTAGGGAATAAGGGGGTACAGAAGATGAATGAATGAATGAATAAATGAATGACTATGACTATAATGCACTGTATACAAAGCTTATTGTATAGAGTTAGCAGGAGTTTTAAAAACATATATTTATAGATTTTGTAAACATTGTTATTCATCAGCCAAAGCATGTATGTTTAACTTTTCTCTAAAAATTTATTTAAATAACTTTATTTACCAAAAAAAAATGTAGAATCTTTTTTACAGAATAAATTTATCAGTAATTTATCAGTGTTTTCATTATTGTTCTCATCAGTTGTGTTTATCCTCATTTAGGGTGGAATTCCAGAACAAGTTCTACACAGGCCAGGGCTTCAAGTTTGTGCCCTTCTCATTTGATAGTATCCTGGAGGGCCGCTTTGAGGAGTAAAACCACAGTTCACACTCCCCAGTCTTCAAGACACATAGCATTCTCTTATGCATGGATCTTTAAATTTCTATTCCCAGCTTTTCTTGTGTGTGTGTAAGCTGTAACCTTCACGTTTCCAAGTGTGCACTAGAAAACCATTGTGTTGGGAACTTGTTCTTAGCAGATTTTCATCGTTTTAAAAAATATCTGTGTTTAATTTAAAATATATCTGTGATATTGTTAAAAACAGTGAAAGTTGGTATAAATGTGATGTTGCTAATATCCTCTACTACAGTTTTTTGAAGTCTTATTTTGGGGCAATATTCAGTCTGTGGTTTATGTGCAAATGTTAACTATTTAAGCAGGAAATGTTACTCATATTCATATTCAGTTATGCAGATTCGTCGGCAGGACAAGTGATATTCCAAAGTACGTTACCTAAAAGAAGTTAAAATTATAATAAATAAATACAACAGTAAAAACAGAGAAATGAACAAAGATTAAACAATTTTTAATAGAATGAAAACTATGAAGACTGTTAAATGTTATGGTCAGTTTGGACGTAGCACTTTGCTCATTCAGTAAATGCAGAATTAAACAGAAGTGTTTTGAGTCTGGATTTACAGATAGCTGATTTCTTCTGGTAGCTGGTTCCAACTGCAATATAATATAACGTAAATGCAAGAGAAATTTTACATATAATTATTATGTGAATGAGTAAAAATGGTGAATTAATAATGCATGAATAGTTCTAGTGTAGCTGTTTAATTAAAGCCATTAAGATGGAGATGGATTTTCTTTAATGTATGAGAGGGGTTAATATTTTAAAATATGTGTTTTTTACAATGGCCCCAGGTGGAATTACATAATATTTTAAACTGTATTTACCAACCAAATAATTTTAATTTGGTGACAGTGGTGCTGGATTCAATACTGCAATACTACACATAGCTGGGACACATCTCTAATTTCACTAATCTCTATACACATACCACACAACTATTTAAAATAATGATGGGCAAAATGCTTAGAATAATATTGTCCATGCACATAAGTATGTATTAATATTATATACAAACAAAAAATGTTTTCAAAGGTAGTAAATGAATCAGGTATAAAAGCTATTATTTAAAAATCTAAATGCATAGTATAAAACACTTGTACTTTAAGACGTTATGCAATATTCTCATGTCCCCATGGACAATTCTCTGCAAAGTCTTTGCAGATAATTCTTGCTATTGGAACACTGTAGGAAAGGAAGCAGCAGCAGATGTTTCCCCCGTAAACATATAGAGAGATGATCAAGCTGAGAATTCTTTAAAACTGTCCTCACCATGCTCAGAAAAAATGAGTGGAATTAATTTTGCTTATACACAAGTGAAAAAATGCAGACATTCCAGATAAAAGTTAATCACATTAAATTGTTTAATAGTATCTTTAAATCCAATTACATATAAACATTCCATGTTCTTTGATTTCAGAAGTTAAAATGTGTGGATTGTTCCCTTTAATGGAAAGTTGTTGTTTTTTTCATTTAATGATTAAATGTTCATGGTCATATCATAGAAAATATCCATTGTATACAAGAGTTTGTGAAAAAATGGCTTACATGAGAATTTCACTATTAAAAATGCTGCTCACCCCTCTCTATGCTCTGCTCTTATAGTAAAAAGGTAAAACAAATTATAAAATAAATATTAACAGTTATTAACTGATCTGTACTATAAATATAATTTATGTACTATAAATGTCATTTCTGTATAAGTGATAATTTTAATTATTTTTATAATTTTTCATACAGCAATATGGGGCAGTGAGGAGATCATCATTCCCACAGATTGTCCCCACCTAGATTTAGCATGTTTAGTTTGTGTGTGCCTGTTGCCATCACACTGTATGTCACAAATATAACAATTGGCCTTAAAATTAAAAAAAAAATGTAAAACACTCTTTCTAACGAATTGTCAAATAATTTATTTTCCAGCTAAAAGCCTCAAGAACAAACCTCATAGTGTCATGTTTTAAAAGAAACCAAACTCATGCATATACATGGCAGAAAATGTCGACCTGAAGGTTCTCTATTTGTTCTCTTTTTGACTTGAACTGTAATGATTGTTATCAGGTAGGATAGGCAGCCATTTAGGTTTTGGTTTAATACCTTGACCTATCAGCAGTGCCCACTAATGAATAAAAATCTATCGTCTGTGCCATTGTTGTGCATTTCGAAGCACAAAATGGATAACTCAGACAGTAAGAAAAATACATAGTCCAAATAGTGGCAGTATTTACTTGTAAAATGTTTTTTGGTTAATGTTTATTTAAAATCTGTTTTTAAACAAGCTCAAGTTTTGTAAAAAAAAAATTTGTAGAGTCCTTAGATTGTTGTTTTAAATCTAATATTATTGTTTGTCTCATTAAAGCTACAAACAATTGCTGTGAAAATTTTAATGTTGGCGTGCTAATAAATTTAGTGGTGTAACATGTTTCATGTTTATAACGTTTTTTAGGAGGCACTAATCGGAAATTTCCCTTCGAGGGCATTTTCAGAATGCCCTTTTATAACCTCTGGCCTGAAGCATGTGTGTAATCCGTCCAATTGTAAAACATTAATTTACGGACGGGCGACTTAATTATACACACACTTTTCTTTAGCGTGTGTGTGAATAAGAGAAATAGGAATATTTAAAAAAGTACCTAAAAGGGAGCTACAAATGGCAGTTATATTTCGAGCTCAGATGCACACTTGTGTGTTGCATGCTAGGGAATGGACTACAATGCCCGCAGTCATCTCACAAAGAGCATTGTGAAAGACTTTCAATGCGCTTGCTTGTTTAAGGAAAATGTCCATTAACGGGATCCCTGTGGTTCAGGTATGCTGTTGATGATGCGCAACTGAGACTGATGTCATGGGGCTCTTAAGCAGACCTAAAGAAGAAGTATAAGACTGGCGCAGCCATTAATCACTCCCCAACTGCTAGTTTCCATGGGTCTTTACCTGGCTGAATAATCCCACGGTGCGTATTCTTCCCCCTGAGAGAGAAACCCAAAAGCCTATACTATTGTCCTCTAAGGAGTCAAGTCACCTTTATTTATATAGCGCTTTTAACAATATGGATTGTTTTCAAAGCAGCTTTACAGAAATACATCAGAAAAGACAATATTAAACAATCATTAGTACAGTCAATTTGATTGATATCTATAAATTTGGAGTCCCCATTTAACCAAGCTAGAGGAGACGGCGGCAAGGAACCAAAACTCCATGGGTGACATTATGAAGAAAAAAAAACCTTGGGAGAAACAAGGCTTAGTCGGGGGGTCAGTTTCTCCTCTAGAGGTGTGTCTTTAATCTAGTTTTAAACTAGCAGAGTGTGTCTGCATCCCGAACACTGCAGGGTAAATTATTCCAAAGTTTAGGAACTAGATAAAAAAAGGATCTGCCACCTGCAATTGATTTTGTTATTCTAGGTATTATCAAAGAGTCCTGAGAGCGCAGCGGATGTGGAGGACTATAATAGGATAGGAGCTCACTCAGGTACTGAGGTGCTAAATCATTTAGGGCTTTATAAGTAATTAACAAGATTTTTAAATCTATTCAATATTTAATAGGGAGCCAGTACAGTGTTGACAGAACCGGGCTAATATGATCATACTTTTTTGGTTCTCGTAAGAACTCTAGCTGCTGCGTTTTGGGACCAGCTGAAGTTTGTTTTATTAGGCGTGCAGAGCAACCACCCAGTAAAGCGTTACAATAGTCTAATCTTGAGGTCATGAATGCATGAACTAAAATTTCTGCATTTCTGCATTTGACCTTGAGAGAATAGGTCATAGTTTAGATATATTTTTAAGATGATAAAATGCATTTTTACAAATGCTAGAAATGTGGCTCTCAAAGGAAAGATTGCTCTCAAAAAGCACACACATAGGTTCCTAACTAACAATAAAGGGTTGATAGAGCAGCCATTAAGTGTTAGACGGTGATCTAGATTATTACAGGCACAGGCTTTATTGCCAGGTTTTATTAACGCCTCTGTTTTTTCAGGATTCAGCAATAAGAAAATTATTTGTCATCCAGTTTTTATATCAACTATGCATTCAGTTAGCTTTTTGAATTGGTAAGTTTTGCCAGGTTGCGAAGAAATATATAGCTGTGTCATCAGCATAGCAGTTAAAAAGCTAACACCATGTTTCCTATTAATATCTTTCAGGGGTTCAGGGGTAGCATGTAAAGCGTAAAAAGTAACTGTCCTAGAACTGAGGTTTGGGGTCCTCCATACTTTACTTGCGAGCGATATGATACCTCTTCATTCACTGCTACAAATTATTGGCGGTCAGATAAGTAAGATAAGTAAAACATGCTAAAGCACTTCTGCTTATGCCAACAAAGCCTTCTAATTTATTTAAAAGAATGTTGTGACCGACAGTGTAAAATGCAGCACTGAGGTCCAATAGCACTAATAGGGAGAGACAACCATTACTAGCTAAGAGCAGCAGGTCATTTGTAACTCTAATTAGAGCAGTCTTAGTACTGTGACAGGATCTAAATCCTGACTGGAAATCCTCACAAATATAATTTTTTTCTAAGAAAAAATTTCAATCTTAGACAGAAATGGGAGGTTTGAGATCGGTCTGTAATTAACTAGATCTTTGGGATAAAAGTTTGTGGTTTTTAATGAGCGGCCTAATAACAGCTAGTTTAAATGTTTTGGGGACATATCCTAATAACAAATTTAATTATATTCAGAAGCAGCCCTATGTCTTCAGGAATTTCCTCTTTTAGGAGCTTAGACGGAATCGGGTCTAACATACATGTCATTGGTTTAGATGATTTGATAAGTTTATAAAGCTCTTCCGCCCCTATAGTAACAAATGAGTGGAATTGTTCCTCGGGGGATCTGATGCGATACTGTGGGCTGTTTGCTGCATGTTCACAATTTTATCTCTGATAGTATCGATCTTGGAATAAAAGTAATTCATAAATTCATCACTGCTGTGATGATGGGAAATGTCAATACATGTTGATGCTGTGCATGTTGATGCTTTGTTTTTTTTAGTTAATTTAACCACTGCATTGAATAAATACCTAGAGTTTTGTTTGTTATCTTCTAGAAGAGATGAAAAGTAATCAGATCTAGCAGTTTTTAATGGCATTTCTGTAGGACAGATTACTATCCTGCCATGCAGTACGAAATATCTCTAGTTTGGTTTTTCTCCAGCTGCGCTCTATTTTTTGGGCTGCTCTCTTTAAGGTGAGTGTGTGCTCATTAAACCACGATGCCAAACTATTTTCCTTTATCTTTCTTAAGCGTAACAGAGCAACTGTATTTAATGTACTAGAAAAGACAGTCTCCATATTTTCAATTACATAATCCAGTTTTTCCAAACTGTTGAATATGCTGGAGAATTGGGATAAATCAGGAAGTTTACTTAAAAACGTCTCGGTTACGTATGGTAACCCTCGTTCCCTGATGGAGGGAACGGAGATGTTGTGTCGAGTGACGACACTAGGGGTCACGTTTTGGGAGCCCGAATACCTTTGATCTAATTTGAAATGGCCAATGAAATTGGAACGAGCAGAATTTGCATAGCCGGTAACGCCCCGTACTTCCGGTATAAAAAGCCGGCTGCGATACTGCTCATCGTTCTGTCCTGAGGAGCCGAATGACGACTCCCCAGGAGCAGCCCAGCGCAGTGGCATGAGGGACACAACGTCTCCGTTCCCTCCATCAGGGAACGAGGGTTACCATACGTAACTGAGACGTTCCCTTTCTGTCGCTCACTCCGACGTTGTGTCAAGTGACGACACTAGGGTCCCTATCCAACACGCCACTGCTGCCGGGCTGCGTCAGGGGTCTACAGAAGGTAAGTGCCGGCAGGAACCAGCGTGTCGAAGCGCAGCCTTGCTCAACCTCATGACCTACCAGCAGCCCGGGAGCCTACCCCCCTCCCAGGGGGAAGGGGCTCTACGGAGATCACATCCCACCAGCTCGGGCGGGATATATGTGAAGAGTCACCCAAGGACTGACACAAGGCAGTACTACTTTGGAAAGGCCCCGGGGTGGGATCCGCACCAGGGGAGACAACCAGACCCGGGGACTCAAGACCTAGAAACTTCCAGGAAGAGGGGAACACTTACCTTAGTGGAGAAACACACATGGGGCCGACAGAGGAGCCACTACATGTGGACTAACCCAGCTAGGGTTCCAGGAAGAACTACCTAGTTCCGGTCTCCCCCAGCTAGTCCCTCCGCTGGACTGGCTAGGGGGGGCAGCTTGATGGAAGGATAAAAGGCGGTCCTGCGTCAGGAACAAACCCAAACAGGACCCAAGTGGCGCAATCCTACCCCAGAGGGGAGGGGCGCCAGTGGCAAGCACTACACCCTACCCGTCCCCGGAATCTAGGGCACCGCACAAGACTCTGGAAGACACGGGTTCCAGCCGTAGGTTGTAAAACCTAGCGAATGTGTTGGGAGTAGCCCAACCTGCAGCTCTACATATGTCCGCTAATGAAGCCCCATTCGCCAGGGCTGATGTGGCGGCAACCCCCCTGGTGGAGTGAGCATTCACTCCCAGGGGGCAGGGTAGGCCCCTGGTCTTGTAGGCCTCAAGGATCGCTTCCACTATCCAGTGGAAGATTCTTTGTCTGGAGACGGCGTCCCCTTTCCGCCTTCCTCCATAGCAGATGAAGAGCTGATCAGAGCGTCCAAAGCTCTGTGTGCGGTCCAGGTACGCCCTCAGGGCCCGTACCGGACACAACAAAGGCAGGTCGGGATTCCCCTGCTGAGGGGGAATAGCTTGCAAGGTCACCACCTGATCCCGAAAGGGAGTGGTTGGGTACCTTGGGCACGTAGCCCGGCCTAGGTCTCAGGACAACGTGAGAGTCTGCCGGGCCAAATTCCAGGCACGTTCTGTCGACAGAGAAGGCGTGCAGGTCCCCTACCCTCTTGATTGAGGTGAGTGCGGTCAGCAAGGCCGTCTTCAGAGAGAGGGCTCTAAGTTCTGCTGACTGCAAGGGCTCTAAAGGGTCTCCCTGTAGTCCCTGAAGGACCACAGATAGATCCCAAGAGGGAACGAGGTGCGGTGCCGGAGGGCGCACCCTCCTGCAGCCTCTGAGGAACCTGATCACCAGATCATGCCTCCCCACCGATCTGCCCCCTATCGTGTCGTGGCCCGCTGAGATGGCAGCGACTTACACTTTGAGGGTAGAGGCAGAAAGGCGCTTATCCAGCCCTGCTTGCAGGAAGGAGAGAACCGATGTCATGCCACATCTCCGTGGGTCTTTCCCACAGGAGGCACACCAATCGACAAAGATACGCCACTTCAGGTCATACAGCCGCCTCGTTGAGGGGGCTCTAGCCTGAATGATGGTGTTTACCACAGAGGGTGACAGATCTCTTAAGTCCTCCTGGTCGCGTTCAGGGACCATACATGGAGCATCCAGAGATCCGGGCGCGGGTGCCATAACGTGCCCCCGCCCTGGGAGAGAAGGTCTCTCCTCAGAGGGATTGGCCAGGGAGGCGCCACTGCCAGCAGGACTAGTTCGGAGAACCAAGTCTTGCTGGGCCAGTAAGGTGCCACGAGCAGCAGCTGCTCCTGGTCCTCCCTGACCTTGCACAGGACCTGTGCTAAGAGGCTCACTGGGGGAAAAGCGTACTTGCGCAGTCCCTTGGGCCAGCTCTGTGCCAGTGCATCCGTGCCGAGGGGGGCCTCGGACAAGGAATACCACAACTGGCAGTGAGTCGATTCTGACGAGGCAAACAGATCCACCTGTGCCTGGCCAAACCGCCTCCAAATCAGCTGGACTGTCTGTGGGTGGAGCCTCCACTCGCCCCCAAGGGGTCTCTGTCGTGAGAGCATATCTGCCACACAATTGAGGTCGCCCGGAACGTGAGTGGCCCGCACAGATTTGAGCCTGTGCTGGCTCCACACCAAGAGATGGTGGGCAAGCTGGGACATGCGACGGGAGCGTACTCCACCTTGATGGTTGATGTAGGCCACCATCGCAGTGTTGTCCGACCAGATCAACACGTGTTTGCCCTGAATCATGGGCCGAAACCTCCTCAGGGCTAACTACACTGCCAATAGCTCGAGGCGGTTGATATGCCACTGCCGGCGGGGGCCCGTCCACACCCCCGCGGCTGCCTGCCCATTGCATACGGCGCCCCAGCCCGTGGTCGACGCATCTGTCGTAATGACAACACGCCTGGACACCTGCTCTAGGGGCACACCTGCCCGTAGGAACGAGATGTCCTCCCACTGACTGAGAGTCCAGCGACACATCATGGTTACCTGCACCCGGTGTGTGCCATGACGCCATGCCCATCTCGGGACCGGTCGTGAAGCCAGTGCTGAAGCGGTCTCATGTGCATCAGGCCGAGCGGAACCACCGCGGCTGAAGATGCTAAATGCCCCAGGAGCCTCTGGAATTGCTTTAAGGGGACCGCCGAGCTGTGTTTGAGAGAGCTCACACATCTCAGCACCGCCTGGGCCCGCTCCGGGGACAGTCGAGCCCTCATCACGACCGAATCCAAATGGATACCGAGAAAAGCAATACTCTGCACGGGTGAGAGTTTGCTCTTTTCCCAGTTGACCTGAAGCCCCAACCGGGAAAGGTGGTGGAGCACCCTGTCCCTGTGCGCAACCACAACGTCTCGTGAGTGAGCTAGGATTAGCCAGTCATCGAGATAATTGAGGATGCGCATACCCGCCTCTCGGCGGGGGGCTAAGGCAGCCTCCGCGAGCTTCGTGAAGACACGTGGAGACAGGGACAGCCCGAAGGGGAGGACCTTGTACTGGTATGCACGACCTTCGAAGGCAAACCGCAGAAAGGGCCTGTGTCTTGGAAGGATTGAAACATGGAAGTACGCATCCTTCAGGTCTACAGCCACGAACCAATCCTGGTGCCTTACACACGTTAAAATGTGTTTCAGGGTTAGCATCCTGAACGGGAACCTGTGAAGAGCCCAGTTCAGCGTCCTCAAATCCAGGATTGGCCTGCTCCCTCCCCCCTTCTTGGGTACAATGAAATAGGGACTGTAAAGCCCCTGTTTCATCTTGGCCTCCCGACCGCAGGACAGGGACTGGACTGAGGTAACCAGAATGCCCCTGAACCTGGGCGGGCGCCTGGCGAACTGAATCACGTAGCCAAGCTGAATGGTCCTGAGGATCCACCAGGAGGCACCGGAGAGGCTCACCCAAGCCCCCAGATACCTCACCAATGGCTCGCGCCGAGACACATCCAGAGTGCGCCGAGACACATCCAGAGTACCCCGGGTGGGGACCTGTGACTGGTTGGGGAAGATGTCATGGCAGGAAGACCAGCGTCCTTGCCACTGTACAACTTCCCCACCGGGCCCGGGGCTGGCACCACTGACAGACCTGGGAGCCGACCAGGCTGAACCCTGTGCATCGAGTGGGCTGAGCATTCGGGCCCTGGAGGACGGACCGGCTGAGCAGGGAGCCCCAAACTCAGTCCAGATCCGGTGGCAGTTATCAGCAAGGAGGCACCCGGACTGACCGGGTGCCTTCTGCTGGAGGTTTGACCCAGTAGAGGAGAATATTGCTCTTTCTTTGACCAAGTGTTGGCCGCCTGCCGGCTGACAGGTGGCCAAGGTGAGATAGGAGCTCGACCCCGTCCCCCTCCCAGGGGAGCATCCAAACTGGTCCGCAACCTCCTCCCTGGGTCGCCCGTCTCAGGAACACTTTGAAGCCTTGCGAGGGTTCTTAGTGTCCTGATGACGGGCCTGCGATGCCACCTTCCTGCGAGTAGCCTGGTGGACTGGCTTGGCTGTCGGTCCCGAGGCAAGACGAAGAGGCCACCCGGGGAGATGGGGGCGTCAAGAAAGCGAACCTTCTTAGCCTCCCGCATCTCGGCCAGGTTAAGCCACAGTTGGCGTTCCTGGACCACAAGTGTGGCCATCGCCCTTCCCAGAGCCTGCGCAGTGGCCTTCGTAGCCCAAAGAGCATAGTCAGCCACAGAGTGCAGTTTCTGCAGGAGCTCTGGGTTTGGCCCTCCCTCGCCTGAGCCTGGTATACCCTGCAGGGTGGCCCATGGCGTGTAGGGCGGTGCAGCTTGCCCAGAGGCAGTGTAAGCCTTCGCCACAAGGACAGAAGAAAACTTATATGCCCTGGACGGGAGTCTAGGGCGGCCCCTCCAGGTGGCGGCTGTCTGCGGGCACAAGTGGTACCGCGATAGCCCGCTCCCCTGAGGGAACGTCCTCATACCCCTCGCTGGTCCCCCCTCGAGGGAGGTGAGAGCAGAGGAGCCGGTGTACCGGGATCTGGCCGAAAACGGCGATTTCCATGATTTCGTCAGCTCCTCGTGTACCTCCGGGAAAAAAAGGAACCGGGGGCAGGTGCGGCTTAGTGTCGCGACCGGCACCCAAGAACCAATTATCCAGCCTTGACTTCTCGGGAGCGGGTGGAGGAGACCACCGCCGCCCGATGGCCTTGGCTGCCCGGACTAGTACGGCTGCCATCTCGGCCTCATGCTCTGACTGACGCCCGGCCCTGGCCGGCCTCATCAGCCTCAATGGACTCGAGCCCACTCTCAGATGCTGCGATCAACATCTCGTCAGGTTCGAGAGAGCAACCGGGGAACCTCTGGCGTCCCTCCAGTGTTCCGACCGGCAGGCCCGAGCTAGAGGAGGAAAGGGGTGCACGCAGGGACTGGCCCGGTGGTGCTGCCCCACCTCCCTGCTCCTCCCCAGCACCCACCACTACGGCCTCAGGCACAGAGGCAGGAGGAATCGAATGATGAGTGGCTGGGATGGCTAGGGATTTTTGCTGTGCAAAAACCACCAGCCGAGCACGCAACGTGCCTGTGGGCAGTGCCTCACAAGAGGGGCACGTCCCAAGCATGAAAGCATTTCTTGTGTGGGAATAACCCAAACACAAAAAACAGCAATCATGTCGGTCATCGAACGCGATAGACCGACCGCACCCAGAAACACACGGCCGAGAAGCCATGATAAATCACTTTCTCGTCGTAAAACGCCCTCAACGAGGAAAAAAATCGCTTTGTAGGAATTTTTTTGCTCATGCACTGCTGCAGACGCCGCCGACGCACCCAGGGGTCCTCCCGCACTTCCTGGTTGGATGCCGCCACGAAAGAGATCGCTGATCGCGCTGCTGATCCAGTGACGCTTTCTTTTTTTTTTTTTTTTTTTTTTTTTTAAGTAATCGTTCCTATCACTTCTTCTCCGGCTTGCTGCTCGCTCGCTCGCCCTGAGAAGACGCACATTCGGCTCCGAAAAACAGAACGATGAGCAGTATCGCAGCCGGCTTTTTATACCGGAAGTACGGGGCGTTACCGACTATGCAAATTCTGCTCGTCCAATTTCATTGGCCTTTTCAAATTAGATCAAAGGTATTCGGGCTCCCAAAACGTGACCCCTAGTGTCGTCACTCGACACAACGTCGGAGTGAGCGACAGAAAGGGAACAGTCTTTAGTGGTAGAAGTATTGGTTCTTACATTCTTGTAACACGTTTTAAAATTTACAGTTCTAGCTATATTAAGTTTACACAGGACTAGAAAATGATCTGAAATATCATTGCTTTATTGCCAGAATTTCAACTTCATCAGCTTCGATTTCATGTGACAGTATTAAATCTAGAGTATTCTAGAGTAATCTTGAGTAGTACCTGAAACGTGTTGTCTAACTCCAATAGAGTTCAGAATTTCTAGAAATGCTGATTCCAGAACTTTTTTTTTCATTTTCGACATGGATATTAAAGTCACCAACAATTAAGACTTTATCTGCAGCCAGCACAAAATCTGTTAGAAAATCACCAAATTCTTTAATAAAGTGTGCTTGGTGTCCTGGTGGCCTGTATACAGTAGCTAACACAAACATTACAGAAGATTTATTATTAGCATCTATTTCTTTGGATAATGTTAGATAAAGCACCATTACTTCAAATTATTTATACCTGTATACCTGCTGTCTGAGAAACACTAAAAATATTATTATAAATTGATGCAACCTCTCCGCCTTTACCTTTTGGATGCGGCTCATGTTTATAACAGTAATTTTCGGGTGTAGACTCATTTAAAATAACATAATCATCTGGTTTTAGCCAGGTTTCTGTCAAACAGAGCACATCTAAATTATAACTAGTGATCATATCGTTTACAAAAAGCGCTGTCGCAGAAAGGGACCTGATGTTTATTAAACCAAACTTTATCGTTTGTTTCTCTGTGTCAGGTCAGGAAGCTTGATGTTGATGTTATGAGCATAGAGGGGAGTGTGGAGTCTCTACCATGCTTCCAGCATATGAGCTGCATGTGAAGGTTGTCATCAGGGTGCCTTCTAAGCTGAACATAGAGTGGCAGACTAAAAGCAGGGATGTTTGTAAGAAAAGTGAATTAGACAAACGTTTTCTAAAAGCCAGGTTGCAGCCTTCACCTAGGGGCCTCCTGTTCTTTCTGGACCACCACACCATGGTGCCGAGGTTCTGGAATAAACTGTACTTGGCAAGAGTAGTCACTACGTTTGAAGTTTCTTACTCTAACATAGTAGATGCTAGCAAGAATAACTATGTGGTGATGCCCTGGGTTAAACAGACACTGGGGGCATCAAGGGGATGTAGCTAACTTATATTGCTTGGCACAAAAACAAAGCATCACTAATGCACCCCACTTGACAACCTCAGGGAGGAAGGCAAGTCTGTCATTTTCTTTCAGAAAGCCCCTGGAAAGAGGTCTTGATGCCAAGAGAGCTGGATCTCTAGAGACACACCCCTTCGGGAAGAAAAATATTACGCCTTAGTATACCGTGTCCCAAGGGACATATTTTACTACCCTAGTAATAAATACTACCCTACTACTAGTAATGCTTCAGGGTTTAAGGTTTCCCATGGGGCTCAGTCAGAACAGGTACCAGCGGTCAGTCAGCCCTATCACAAGTGCAGAGGTCGGAGGACCTAGCACCACCAGGAGCTTGTCTCCATGACCATTGGCTGGCTTGCCCCTACCAGAAATCCACTTCAGGGCATTGGCCTACTGGCTCATAAAAGACAAAATTTCATTTGGTTCTCATCTGCTGCAGTGTAACGGGGTGCTCCACTCGTATGTGGCGTCCAAGCAGGCTCTGGTTATGGAACAGAAGGTAAAGTCTCCCCTAGAAGAAGAAGCGAGATAGAATGTCCCTCCTCACCAAGTGTAGTCAAGCTTTTACAGCAAATACTTTATAGTTCTCAGGGTTCTCAAGGATACATGAAACTCTATGTTCTGAAATGAAAATAATTTATCTTATAGTGCAAAAAATACAGCAGGACCCAGGCTACTGCCTAATAGTCCGCTCTTTGAACCCGAGCTGGCAGAGAACCTCCCCTGGTCACTCAACACCAGCTCCTTCAGCAAAATAGCCCAGAAGTACCTCTACTTCCTGCGAAACATGTTATACCTTTTTTCTACGGAAACTGCACCGTTTCGGACCGCACGTCCCTGCAGCTGATCATCAGAGTCTCTCTTCCATCTATAATGGAGATTTACACCACAAGCCACATCTACAAAGCCAACAGCATTGTGGATGACCCCACATACCCCTCATGCTCACTTTTTACCCTTCTGCCATCCAAAAAAGGTATAGTAGCATTCGGACCCGAATGTGTAACAGATTCTTTTCTCAAGCCATCAGGCTCCTCAACACTCTAACCTACTTTAACTTTTGCACATCAACCATGCTACTATTACTTATTTGCACAATTGTTTCTCTTTCTGCACAACATCAATCAAAATTTGGTCTGCTCTAATTAATGTACTTGTACAGAGTGTTTTCTTTGCACCAGGTTGCACACATGCTTATTGAAAAGCTTTGAAAAGGATGGCAATTTTGTGCTATGTTTTGGAAAAATTATAAAAGGCAGTATTTTATGTGATTGCAAACAACCTTGGGGCTCACTCAGATGGTGGATTTCTTGAAAGTTTTAGTGGGTCTTACATTTGCTAATATTGTATCGGAGAGCGGCCCCAATTTTAGAAACTTGAAATAAGGACAGCATCATTTCCTGGTGGAAATAAAGAGCAACAATAGTTAAATGTTGTGGCCATGGAGTTAAAAGGCAGTGTGCAGTTACTATTTGACAACAGGCTACCCACCAGATTTATTGCATAATTTACTTGTGTATGCTGGTATTTTGTACCAGTAGAACTGGCATTGTGTTTGGATATCTTTATAAAAAGAGAAGCTCAAAAGAATTTATCAAGCATTTTTCATATAAGTGTAAGGACAGGACAAATTGTCTACAAGGTATACCACCAACATTTGCCCATCCTAAAATTATGGGGGGTAAAACATACGAAAATTAGTGCTTAGTGATTGAGGGTATTTCCACTTATAATTGGCCTCAAAGTGCCGGAAGAGGCATGGCAGCTGATGATGACCCTCAAAGATATTGTTGAGTTAGTTATCTCACATAGATAAAATTATTAGGTCACCTTGATAGCCTGATTGCTTAGAACAGACATAGATTCGGGCCGCTGGTGTCCTTATGGATTATAAAGTTTGAAGCTAAGAACAGCTTCTTTAAGAAGATTGTAAGATAAGCTGTTTTTTTCCTTATATTTCCTGAAGAGAATGTTGTTCAATTTGTTAACATGGCAGAATTTAAATTTTATTTGTATAGCGCTTTTTACACTGGTCATTGTTACAAAGCAGCTGTACACAATCAAAGAGATTATAAAATGCAAATTAATTAGAAATCAGTTTGTCCCTGGTGAGCAAGCCAAGGGCGACAGTGACAAGGTGGGAAGTGGTGGCTCATGGTTAAGGTGTTGGATTACCAACCCGAAGGTTGTGGGTTCTATTCCCAGCTCCACCAAGCCACCACTGTTGGGCCCTTGAGCAAGGCCCTTAACCCCCAATTGCTCAGTTGTATAACAAGGAATATTGTAAGTCGCTCTGGATAAGGGCGTCTGCCAAATGCTGCAAATGTAAATATAAGGTAACAGTTATCAGGAAGTTTGGAGTTACACTGTGTATTTAAGCAACTTAAATTATAAATCCTCGAAGAACAGCTGAAACGTCTTTATTGCAGAGCTGAGTTAACAAGCACAGTAATGTAATGCACAAGTAATTGCACAGTCACAACTCACAGGGATATATGTAGCTGTCATAGAAAATGTATTTTCTTTGAAGTATTTCAGTCATTTATTTTGTAAAAAGATATTTGGTACACAAATGGTGTACAATGTATTGTCAATGTTCATTTGGAAATTGTATTTGAGTATTATAAAACTGGGTTAATAGTGACACCTACAGGTGAAATGTGCAACGTTAGTTGAATTTGTCACATGATCTAGCTAGACATGTTAGTATCAGATTCACAAAGAAATGCACACACGATGAGAGCTGCCCGATTGAAAGAATATTTGTTAGAGGGAATACATACATTAATGTCTCCTGGATTTCTGATTAGAAGGCGCACATGGTATGTTGTTCATTATTGTTAATTTACAATAATGTACTCTGTGTATTGACATTGGTTCAGTAAGAAACAAACTTGCCTAAACTGTGATAAAAACAGGAACACACTCACACGTTTATGTATCTGAATGTTATCTATTTGTTTCAGTTTTTCACGGTGTCATGACGTAAAGATGTAAAGATGTTAATGATATCCAAAGGGTGTCACGATGTTCAAGTGGTGTCGAAGTACGATCAAGATGGCGATTACGCTGATGCTTGCTCTTTGCAAATAAGATAATAAACGTTAAGACATTAGTTGAAGCGCGATTCTTTTAATCAGAAGAAAACCTTCAGGAGCCGTGACAATATATCCACTGGATTTCTATGCATTGGAAGGCAACTAAATGGTTTCTTAAAAACACTAAATCAGTTTGTCAAACTAGGTAAAGTACAACTTATTTACATTCTTAAATTCAAATAGAAAATCAAATTGGATTATTGTTATTTGTGGTTATTTGTGTGTTTTTTTACAAAGTTAAACTTTAAAAATTTAGTGTGCACTATATAGCATACCTTCATTGTAGTTCTATATTAATATTAGGAAAATATTGTATCTTGTCTTTATTAGGCTTTGTTTTTTTACAGTTGTGCTTAACCAAGGCTGTAATGATGTCTTTATCTACTCAACTATGTATTATTAATGAAGAGACCAAAGTTTAAAGTTAAACGTTCCAGATGGAATCGCTAGCACCATAGACCAACTTCAGTATTCAAAGGCCCAACTACATCAATAGCCAGTTTTTCCCAAGAAGTTGTTAGAGAAGGCAAAGACACAGTGGAGCTCTGTGTATTTTAGCAGTTTTATCATGCTGGAGGCAGGTGGAACAAGAATTAAAGGCATTTTCCTCTTAACAGCCCCTGCCAGGTCACCAATACATGTTTCTGAGTCTGTGCTTTGTGTGCACCATCTCTTGTTGGGTGAAATGAGCCCCGAATTAGCCCCAAATTATGTACCCATTGTGTACAGACAGCTCATTTTTGAAGATGGCGATAAGGCGCAATAACTTAGCCTTTAGCACTACCCCTTTCTAATGCAAACGTTAACCTGTTGAAAAATTCGACACACGCAGACTTAAACTCCTCTATAGTTACAGCTGCAAACTCAGGAAACAGCAACCATCTCAGGCTGCGATTTTTGGCTATAATCAGTGACTGAAAGTGGTCTGGACAAACAATCAGCTGTCACATTGTCTCGGTCAGGCTTGTATTTTATGCTGTAATTAAAATACAAAAGGCATGCAGACCATCAGGCTTTTGTCATGCCTGCACGTATCAGGCTCTTTGTGGAAAGCAGCATAGACAAGGGACTGTGATCAGTGCAGAGACTAAAGTGTTGGCCTCAGAGATAGGTACGCCTCCTTTCTTTCCCCCAAAAGACATGCCAAGGCCTCTTTTTCTGTTGTACTGGGTACTTTCTTTCACAATCTGGTAGCTCAGATGGTAGCTCAGTTTTTTTGAAGCAGCACTTTTCTACATTAATCTTTAAATTGCAGTCCTGCAACTGCTTTAGTACAGATTGAAGTTAATTCTCATGGACATCTGGACTGGCCTAGGTGCTGATGCCAGCCCATGGGACACTTGTGAAATGATAAAGCCATCAGATCCCTACTATCCTAATGCAAGGTCACTTGGTGGTATGCATGCTAAAGATCTATTGTAGAAAACATAAAAGCACTTTCTGTAAAATTCTGTAAAGACTTCCTCAATGTGTGGCAAAGGGTGACTGTCTATGACTACAGCTTTGTTTGGCTCTCTTAAATCAACACAAAGTCAAATTTTTACATTTTTTAATTTTTAGTAATGGCGACACTCAATGAGATGAGTTAATTTTTTCTATGATCCCTTCAGATTCCACTTAAACTCTTGTGAGACCGCATCTCTCGCTGGAAAGTCACTGCTGGACTGGTGGCACATCTGAACGCACTTTTACTTTATGTACAAAACCATCATCCAAACCCAATGATTTATTGAAGTTTACAACAGCTTGGCTGTTTTCTGCAGAAGATGCAACTGATCCAGACCCAACAGATTATCTCAAGATGCCCCAGTGCTCAGTGTGGTGGTGCTGGAGATGCTGTTTCCAATCCGGACTGACTGAGGTCTTTCCGTCAGAAAGTTCAGGATCCAGTTGCAGATGGAGGTGTTCAGGACCAGCAGGCTTAGCTTCTCGATCAGATGCTGAGGGATTATTGTGTTAAATGCTGAATTAAAGTCTATGTGTCTTCATTGTCCAGGTGTGTGAGGGCCATATGGAGGGTTGTGCCAATAGCATCGTCCGTGGAACGGTTCAGACGGTACACAAACTGTAATGGGTGTCCAGTGTGGGAGCAGCAGGGTCTTAATGTGCCTCATGACAAGCCACTGAAAGTGTATGAAAAATTCTCTGTCCCTCTGTACCCAAGCAATGAATTAGCAGAGCACGTTTTCTCTTGTCCGAAATGTCCTCTGCCAACAACGCAGTGACGTAGTTATCAAACATACGAACCCATGAATTGAACGGTATGGTCAGCTCACCAGGAGTTTCCAAAAATGCAGGAAGGGGCGAGAGAGCAAGAACAGTTCTTCATTGCCAATATGTTGTGTATTAAGCAGTAATAAATTTCAAGACTCATCAACATTCATGACATTTCTTTGTGTACTTTTTCTGTGCCCTTTATACAACTAGCATAACGACATCTAACGACTAGCGACATCTACTGTTCTTGCATGTATTTTAATAGACAACAAAATTTTTCTTTTCTTTTTTTTTTTTCCTTTTCCCCTTTTCTTTGACTATTGTTGTGGCTAAGGTCTTGCCCATCCTTCTGAGATTAACGAAGTATTAACTCACCTGGAAACAAGCTAAAAAATGTTTTTTACAGGAAACCCATCTTAATATCTTTGGTCACGCTAAATTGCGTAGAAGATGGGCCTCACAATCCTTCAATCACTTCTTATCCCTCAGATATTCTGGCTGACCATAAAGGCAGATACATCATCGAATTTGGGCTGCTGTTTAAGACCCCAGAGGTATTTAAAATTTGACAGAGCTTCACAAAGAGAAACAACCCTCACAAAGTCAGCAAAAATCATTTTATTCTTAATATTATTTCTGCTGACCAAACTGGATTTATTAAGAAACAGATTTTTATTTTATTTTCTTTATTTTAAGTGGAATGTTTTTTTGTTTTTTTGGAATGTTTTTAAGGGAATGTGCAGTGATATGAAGGAGATCAGTAAGATAAGTGGAAGCCAACTAAAATCCTAAATGTAAATCGAAAATTTAAGCAGCAAAATCCTGGAGCTCCTGCAGGACTGGGGTAATGTGGTTGATAGAGGATGTTCTGGTAAAGATCTGTGCTGCAGCATTTTGAAGAAGCTGCTTGTGGAGAGATTTTTTTGGGAGACCATACAGAAGAGCATTACAGTAGTCAAGTTCTGAGGTAACCAGGCTATTTACAAGAATGGCAGCTGTATAATGGTAGCTGCAGAGTAAGGGAAGGATGAACACGGTAATATTCCTGAGATAGATATAGGCATAGCGGGTGATGTTATTAATATGTGACTAAAAAGAGAGTGTGCTATCATGGATGACACCCAGGCTCTTTACCTGGGGGGAAGGGGAAATGGAGGAATTATCAGTGGTAATGGAAAAACTGTCAACTTTGTTTAGTGATGGTTTCGTGCTGACTAGCAAGACCACACTTTTTTTTGCTATTTAATTTCAAGAATTTTGCAGAGAACCAGGATTTAATTTCTTGAATACAGTTGGTGAGGGAGAAGTAGGGAAGGAAATCGGTTGGTTTGGAGGAAATGTAGAGCTGGGTGTCATCTGCATAAAAGTGAATGTTATATTTTCAAAAAATATGACTAATTCCAATCTAGAGTAAATGATAAATAGGACGGTGCCCAGGACAGAGGAATAATGGGAAGAGCGGATATTTAGAAGACTGCAGTTGAAGCATTCAGGTTTAAAAGATGATTTAGCGGCTGCGCACCTGTCCAGGTGAGCTAACACACTGTGATTCACACAGCGGCAAGTTTCACATGGATGGCGTCGAACAGCAGACCAAATAGAGTTGAGAAGTTCAAACAGATGGAAGCGAAGTCGCGGAAGCTCAGAAGCAAAGAGCCGTACACGTCCAGTCATTTGTAATATCCAGATAATAGTAATCCAGACATGTAATTTGTTGGTCCATATGTTGATCCACATATTGCCTCGAGATTGATGATTGAGAATGATTGATTTGCGATTTACAAGCAGCGGCAGCAGTACGCGCTGAATTTTGAACATGCCCAGTCAATCTAAAAATGCAAATTGCCATCATCCTCGGTTAATTTCTGGTGATAATGAGGCTGTTCCAGGTCAGGAAGAAATACTGCTGAGGTGGATTGCTGAGGTGAAGGATCAGAGCCCCCAATTGATCCGTGATGTCTTCTTTTTGATTCAATAAGAGGCTCTTCTAGCCAATTTAATAAAGCTTGAGACCCTTTCAAGCAATACGTCAGGGAACATGTTTTTCTGTCGGAAATAGACTGTATCTTAGTTTTAGCATTTGTTGTTTTATTTCTATCAGTTATATTTTATTGTATGATACTGGTTGTGCTTTTTCTCTTCTCTCTTCTAAGCCACAACCCCTTTTTAAATTTTATTCATTAATTCATCATCTATAGCCCCTCATTCTCTAATTCAAGGTCACAGAGAGCCTATTCCGGCCGTCTCTGAAATGGCGAAAGGCAGAAGGGGTACAGGTCGCCAGGTCATCACCGGGCCACACACACACTCACACTCACTCCTATGGGCAATTTTGAGTCACCAATCAAACTAACATACATGATTTTGGACTGTGGGAGGAAAACAGAGTACCTGGAGTAAACCTACGCAAGCACAGGGAGAACATGCAAACTACACACAGAAAGACCTCTGCCAAACCCTGAGAGCAGAAATGAAACATTGCGGTCATTGCTGCGCTCACTGCAGTGTGGTAAGTAGCATTCAGTTTCAGATTTTTATTTAGTTTTTGCTGTGCCCTTTTTACTCTATCTCATAAATTAAGCGCTTATGCATAATTTATTTGTGCCTTGGCATTAGCATATAATCTTCACAATGCTCCACAATGTTTTGTTCTCACTTTGAAACCGAGGTTACACAAGTATAGAGATGTTTTGTGGACGCTTTGTTTGACATTTACAGGAACAAACTGTTTCAGCGAATTACTACATTTATTACTGTAGTACGGTTCCTGATTCAAATCAGAGGCAAATGCAGATCCACAGTTCACTATTTATTATCTTTTCTTTCACCGTATGCTGCAGCTCCGGCAAACACCTACACACCCTCTCACTCTCTCGTTTAAGCAGCCACCACTCACTAACTGAGCTTATTTTCTCCGTTCTTACTCCCACTTGGTTTTTCTTTTGGCTGCAGAGCTGTGCGCTGCCACGGCCCCCTTTTCACAACTACTTTTATTTACAACGGAATCTGAAAGCTAGACAATATCATATGTACCTCAAGCTCTCGGATCTTTTGAGGGTATAGATATGTTCTTCTCAGATGTTTTAATATACTGGATCACCAGAAAATGAAATAATAGATTAAGATGAGATACAAGCTTGTCTTTCTCTATATTTGGAGCCATAGCTTTTATTTAATCAATCAGTGATTCTTAATCAACAACTACATCATGAATATGTTTGCACTGTTTGCACTAGATTGCACACATGCACTTTATGCTGCTCTTCGATTAAGTAGCTCCTTGTTGTCTTGTTGTTTTGTGTAATTCTGTGTTGTTTTATGTAGCACCATGATCCTGGAGAACCATTGTTTTATTTCACTGTGTACTGTGTCTGCTAAATATGGTAAAAATGACAATAAAGCTTCTTGAACTTGAAGAAAAATTTTAAACTGTACAACACACTTCAACAAATGTTCTTCTCTCTCTCTTCCTGTCTCTCTCTCTTGCTCGCTGTTTCTCTCACTTTTCACACACACACACACACACACTTGTGACTGAAAAACTTTACCCAATAGTAATGCTGGTAAATTCTCTGCTTGTCTGTAGAACATGCATTACAAACTGACAGAACTTGGACACCTGATAAGTGAGCAACTCCTTCTATAAATGTAACTGTGGTAATTAGCTGAAATAGTTAGTTCTTGTAAATGTCAAATGACGCATCTATGAAGAGCAATTAAGGAATCGCCACATTTTTAAATATTAATCAACTTTATATAAATGTTGTTTTACAAGTAATACACGACTGCAACATTTAATAAGCATCTTTTTTTGGCCAAACTGAAGAAAGCTTTGTGTCCAACTGCATCACAAATCACTACTAAATAAACATCAAGAGCACTATAAAGGAAGCAACAAAACCACAGCACGTTTTCTCCATAGACATATAAATATCTAGACCGCTGGAACGCATGCCATCTTGATCTGGGCAGATTTTTCCATCATGCTCTTAACTGGACTTGTCAGGATTGTCGGATGTGTGTGCTGTTTAGGGATGTACAAACTGCTGCACTACTGAAAATAGGTTTACATTTCACAGATAAATCTGAAAAGTTGTATTTGGCCAATAAAACATTTGATAGTAATTGACCATCTGAGTTAATAGCTAGCGTCATCATTAGTAAGTTCTGAGTTGAGACTTTACAGGAAGTCAGAAAGTTTATATTCTTTTTTATATAATTGTATCTAATGTATTCATTTCAGTTATGGTGGTCAGATCATCTGAGCAGTTTATTTACCATTTATCCTTTGGAAAGCAGTGACTTTAATCGATTAACTTTTCCGAGCTGAGAGTGGCGTATACAGGTCCAGAATTTTATTTTGGGGCCGCTCGGTGTGACCAATATGAGTAATTATTGTTGATCCTGGATTATTTACACATTATAAAATTAACATGACCATTATTAAATTTTATTTATTGTAGCTGTGTTGCTTACATCATACCAATGTTTTTACCCTCCTGCAATTTTTCATTGTATTTTAATACAATAAAAAAGCTTTGGAAAGCAGTTTTCTTTAAAGGGTTTTAGCTCTTCCGTTTTAAAACCCTACCAATAATCTGTGGGGTGTTGAAGTTTTAAAAGTATATTGGAGAAGGATACTGAACAGAACGTCATGTTTGTTGTATGTCTTGTATCAGTATATAAAGATACTACAATGTTTTAATTGTATTACGTTTTGTGTTTTATTGTTTGTTCGTGCACACTGTATGTATGTGTATGTATTTTTAAATAAATATGGAAAATATTAAAATGCAGGTGAAGAGTGTTTAATATTAAAAGTGTTGAAGTTTGTAACTTACTCCCCTCAAACCACGCATCTTCATGTGAGGCCCAGGTGTTTGAGCCAAAGCCCAAGCAAATTTACAGCATTTGTCTGGTAATATTAAAATCAATTACAGAATAGTTTCAGAAGAATTTCTCAAAGTGATGAAGCTGATTTTGTTTCCAGAACTGAACTTCGCAGCAACGAACAAGATCACATGAGCGTCTGCAAAAAAAACCCCTGGACTTTTCCTTAGAGACATCTGATCAACAAGCTGGAAAGCTTTTCTTCTGACCTGGTTACTCATAATGATTATATACACACCTCCTGGAACGCTGCTGTTATTAATCTTCTTAATTATTTCCAATTGAATCTGATTTCCTGATACACCCAAATGAAATTCACCATTAAAAAGTTCCTAGACACATAAATTGTAATTAATCTCAGCATGTGAGGCCTGATCTTCATACCAGTCTTAATCTAAACTTGGAGCAGGTCATGGAGGGGAGGATGGGGGTACGCTGGATACTGTTGTCTCTTCACAGATTCAGGGTTTCCTGTCTCTATTCTGAGCTTATGAAACTGTCTGTGTGTCTGTGTCACATGTTCTCCCAAAGTTACTGTAGGATCTCTCTGCCTTAGGACAATGTCCCCAGTAGGGATGGACTGATACCATAGACAGAGTACGAATATGGATATTTTTTACCTGGAATTTGCTGTTACCGATACCTGTCCTTTTTTTGCATGCGTGATTATTTTTATGTCTTTCGGGTTCTTGGGTGAATTATAAACCGTTTGCATTCCTGTCTTCATTTTGAACATGTGGACAGGACATGCTTATTTTTCAAATTGAAATATGAGAGAGGTTATTATCATAAAAATAGGCATAAAAATTAAAGTTTACATAAGTGCTATAATTAAGGATGTTCACATTATGTTTTAAAAGCATTTAGGTTTAGCCTAAAACCATTATGGCTTAAAGTGATATTCATGGATAAAGCCATCAAACTGGTTACTACCCACCTCTGATTATAGACTAGAGATCGACTGATATTAATGGTTTAAAACAGATACCAGTGACAATACAGGAGATTTTTTTACGTGAAACCAGATGTGTAACCATGCACTCCATGTTTATTTAGTTAAAACAAAAAATCTGAATAAATGTTCTGTGTTTCAGTCATGAGACTCATCAGGGTCAGGGAAGGATAAACACGGTAATATTCCTGAGATAGATATAGGCATAGCGGGTGATGTTATTAATATGTGACTAAAAAGAGAGTGTGCTATCATGGATGACACCCAGGCTCTTTACCTGGGGGGAAGGGGAAATGGAGGAATTATCAGTGGTAATGGAAAAACTGTCAACTTTGTTTAGTGATGGTTTCGTGCTGACTAGCAAGACCACACTTTTTTTTGCTATTTAATTTCAAGAATTTTGCAGAGAACCAGGATTTAATTTCTTGAATACAGTTGGTGAGGGAGAAGTAGGGAAGGAAATCGGTTGGTTTGGAGGAAATGTAGAGCTGGGTGTCATCTGCATAAAAGTGATGTTATATTTTTCAAAAATATGACTAATTCCAATCTAGAGTAAATGATAAATAGGACGGTTCCCAGGACAGAGGAATATGGGAAGAGCGATATTTAGAAACTGCAGTTGAAGCATTCAGGTTTAAAAGATGATTTAGCGGCTGCGCACCTGTCCAGGTGAGCTAACACACTGTGATTCACACAGCGGCAAGTTTCACATGGATGGCGTCGAACAGCAGACCAAATAGAGTTGAGAAGTTCAAACAGATGGAAGCGAAGTCGCGGAAGCTCAGAAGCAAAGAGCCGTACACGTCCAGTCCATTTGTAATATCCAGATAATAGTAATCCAGACATGTAATTTGTTGGTTCCTATGTTGATCAACATATTGCCTCGAGATTAGGCAGCAAAATGATTGATTTGCGATTTAGAAGCAGCGACAGCAGTACGCGCTGATTTTGAAACATGCCCAGTCAATCTAAAAATGCAAATTGCCATCATCCTCGGTTAATTTCTGGTGATAATGAGGCTGTTCCAGGTCAGGAAGAAATACTGCTGAGGTGGATTGCTGAGGTGAAGGATCAGAGCCCCCAATTGATCCGTGATGTCTTCTTTTTGATTCAATAAGAGGCTCTTCTAGCCAATTTAATAAAGCTTGAGACCCTTTCAAGCAATACGTCAGGGAACATGTTTTTCTGTCGGAAATAGACTGTATCTTAGTTTTAGCATTTGTTGTTTTATTTCTATCAGTTATATTTTATTGTATGATACTGGTTGTGCTTTTTCTCTTCTCTCTTCTAACCACAACCCCTTTTTAAATTTTATTCATTAATTCATCATCTATAGCCCCTCATTCTCTAATTCAAGGTCACAGAGAGCCTATTCCGGCCGTCTCTGAAATGGCGAAAGGCAGAAGGGGTACAGGTCGCCAGGTCATCACCGGGCCACACACACACTCACACTCACTCCTATGGGCAATTTTGAGTCACCAATCAAACTAACATACATGATTTTGGACTGTGGGAGGAAAACAGAGTACCTGGAGTAAACCTACGCAAGCACAGGGAGAACATGCAAACTACACACAGAAAGACCTCTGCCAAACCCTGAGAGCAGAAATGAAACATCACTGCAGTGTGGTAAGTAGCATTCAGTTTCAGATTTTTATTTAGTTTTTGCTGTGCCCTTTTTACTCTATCTCATAAATTAAGCGCTTATGCATAATTTATTTTAGTGCCATTGGCATTAGCATATAATCTTCACAAATGCTCCACAATGTCTTGTTCTCACTTTGAAACCGAGGTTACACAAGTACTGGAGATGTTTTGTGGATGCTTTGTTTGACATTTACAGGAACAAACTGTTTCAGCGAATTACTACATTTATTACTGTAGTACGGTTCCTGATTCAAATCAGAGGCAAATGCAGATCCACAGTTCACTATTTTATTATCTTTTCTTTCACCGTATGCTGCAGCTCCGGCAAACACCTACACACCCTCTCACTCTCTCGTTTAAGCAGCCACCACTCACTAACTGAGCTTATTTTCTCCGTTCTTACTCCCACTTGTTTTTCTTTTGGCTGCAGAGCTGTGCGCTGCCACGGCCCCCTTTCACAACTACTTTTATTTACAACTGGAATCTGAAAGCTAGACAATATCATATGTACCTCAAGCTCTCGGATCTTTTGAGGGTATAGATATGTTCTTCTCAGATGTTTTAATATACTGGATCACCAGAAAATGAAATAATAGATTAAGATGAGATACAAGCTTGTCTTTCTCTATATTTGGAGCCATAGCTTTTATTTAATCAATCAGTGATTCTTAATCAACAACTACATCATGAATATGTTTGCACTGTTTGCACTAGATTGCACACATGCACTTTATGCTGCTCTTCGATTAAGTAGCTCCTTGTTGTCTTGTTGTTTTGTGTAATTCTGTGTTGTTTTATGTAGCACCATGATCCTGGAGAACCATTGTTTTATTTCACTGTGTACTGTGTCTGCTAAATATGGTAAAAATGACAATAAAGCTTCTTGAACTTGAAGAAGAATTTTAAACTGTACAACACACTTCAACAAATGTTCTTCTCTCTCTCTCTTCCTGTCTCTCTCTCTTGCTTGCTGTTTCTCTCACTTTTCACACACACACACACACACTTGTGACTGAAAAACTTTACCCAATAGTAATGCTGGTAAATTCTCTGCTTGTCTGTAGAACATGCATTACAAACTGACAGAACTTGGACACCTGATAAGTGAGCAACTCCTTCTATAAATGTAACTGTGGTAATTAGCTGAAATAGTTAGTTCTTGTAAATGTCAAATGACGCATCTATGAAGAGCAATTAAGGAATCGCCACATTTTTAAATATTAATCAACTTTATATAAATGTTGTTTTACAGGTAATACACGACTGCAACATTTAATAAGCATCTTTTTTTGGCCAAACTGAAGAAAGCCTTGTGTCAAACTGCATCACAAATCACTACTAAATAAACATCAAGAGCACTATAAAGGAAGCAACAAAACCACAGCACGTTTTCTCCATAGACATATAAATATCTAGACCGCTGGAACGCATGCCATCTTGATCTGGGCAGATTTTTCCATCATGCTCTTAACTGGACTTGTCAGGATTGTCAAAAACATTTGATAGTAATTGACCATCTGAGTTAATAGCTAGCGTTATCATTAGTAAGTTCTGAGTTGAGACTTTACAGGAAGTCAGAAAGTTTATATTCTTTCTTATATAATTGTATCTAATGTATTCATTTCAGTTATGGTGGTCAGATCATTTATTTACCATTTATCCTCTGGAAAGCAGTCTAAGTGACTTTGATCAATTAACTTTTCCGAGCTGAGAGTGGCGTATACAGGTCCAGAATTTTATTTTGGGGCCGCTCGTTGTGACCAATATGAGTAATTATTGTTGATCCTGGATTATTTACACATTATAAAATTAACACGACCATTATTAATTTTATTTATTGTAGCTGTGTTGCTTACATCATACCAATGTTTTTACCCTCCTGCAATTTTTCATTGTATTTTAATACAATAAAAAAGCTTTGGAAAGCAGTTTTCTTTAAAGGGTTTTAGCTCTTCCGTTTTAAAACCCTACCAATAATCTGTGGGGTGTTGAAGTTTTAAAAGTATATTGGAGAAGGATACTGAACAGAACGTCATGTTTGTATGTCTTGTATCAGTATATAAAGATACTACAATGTTTTAATTGTATTATGTTTTGTGTTTTATTGTTTGTTCGTGCACACTGTATGTATGTGTATGTATTTTTAAATAAATATGGAAAATATTAAAATGCAGGTGAAGAGTGTTTAATATTAAAAGTGTTGAAGTTTGTAACTTACTCCCCTCAAACCACGCATCTTCATGTGAGGCCCAGGTGTTTGAGCCAAAGCCCAAGCAAATTTACAGCATTTGTCTGGTAATATTAAAATCAATTACAGAATAGTTTCAGAAGAATTGATAAAGTGATAAAGCTGATTTTGTTTCCAGAACTGAACCTACCAGCAACGAACAAGATCACATAAGCGTCTGCAAAAAAAACCCTGGACTTTTCCTTAGAGACATCTGATCAACAAGCTGGAAAGCTTTTCTTCTGACCTGGTTTACTCATATGATACATACACACCTGCTGGAACGCTGCTGTCTATTAATCTTCTTAATTATTTCCCAATTGAATCTGATTTCCTGATACACCCAAATGAAATTCACCATTAAAAAGTTCCTAGACACATAAATTGTAATTAATCTCAGCATGTGAGGCCTGATCTTCATACCAGTCTTAATCTAAACTTGGAGCAGGTCATGGAGGGGAGGATGGGGGTACGCTGGATACTGTTGTCTCTTCACAGATTCAGGGTTTCCTGTCTCTATTCTGAGCTTATGAAACTGTCTGTGTGTCTGTGTCACATGTTCTCCCAAAGTTACTGTAGGATCTCTCTGCCTTAGGACAATGTCCCCAGTAGGGATGGACTGATACCATAGACAGAGTACGAATATGGATATTTTTTACCTGGAATTTGCTGTTACCGATACCTGTCCTTTTTTCGCATGCGTGATTATTTTTATGTCTCTCGGGTTCTTGGGTTATTTGTAACAGTTTGCATTCCTGTCTTCATTTTGAACATGTGGACAGGACATGCTTATTTTTCAAATTGAAATATGAGAGAGGTTATTATCATAAAAATAGGCATAAAAATTAAAGTTTACATAAGTGCTATAATTAAGGATGTTCACATTATGTTTTAAAAGCATTTAGGTTTAGCCTAAACCATGTATGGCTTAAGTGATATTCATGGTGATGAAGTTGCCATCAACTGGTTTACTACCCACAAGCTCTGATTGATTCTAGACTAGAGATCACTGAATATTAATGGTCAACCGGATAATAAAAAAAACAGATACCAGTGACAATACAGGAGATTTTTACCTGAAATGATGTGTAACCATGCACTCCATGTTTATTTAGTTAAAACAAAAAATCTGAATAAATGTTCTGTGTTTCAGTCATGAGACTCATGAAGGATAAAATCTCAGACTCGGACTGAATAATATGTTATTTTCTTAGTTTGTATGTACAAGTATAATGACTGATACGATAAATACACAGTTAAAGAATAACAATGTGAACAGTCTGTGGGCTTTGTACATCCTGTCATTTATAGTTATGAAGTCTGCCATTATTTTAACTTATGACTTAATAAGTATTAATAACTGGGTACTCATGTAGGGCAGTGTGTAGGTTCACCACACCCTTAGTAATAAATATTAATAATACTTTTTGTATTTTTAACAAGGGGTGTGTTGACTGTGTTTTGTTTCTGATTTCAGGAGAGGAGGTTTTTTTAGTGGTTTTCTAGGTGACAGTTCGGTTGCCGTGGTTCTGCAGGATTTAATAAATGTGTAAGAAAATGTTCAGATTAAGGGTTTAAACAGATGCCCAGAAAATCTCTTGCTTCTAAGTTGCATCAGTATCAGTTCGAAAATATCAATACTGGTCAAATTCTACTCTATACTGGAAACCCTGGGCTCAAGGAATAAGGACCATGGGCAGACCATGTGACACTCCAAACAGAAAGTTCCATGAGCTTAGAATGGAGACAGAAAACCCTGAAGCTGTGAGGAGACACCAGTATACACAGAATCCCCTTTTTGCCCTCCAGTGACCTGCTCCAGGTTTAACTCGAGGCTGGTATGAAGATCAGCACGTGCTGAGAATAATCACAGTTTTAATGTCTAGGGAATTTTTAATTGTGAATTAAATTGGGCGTTTCAGGAAAAGTTTCAAGTTTCTACTTAATTGAGTTTGATCATCTGGACTAATAACGGCAGCGTTCCGGCAGTTGTGTATATAAGCTGTTTGAGTGATCCGGTTGGAGGAGAAGCTTCACGGCTTGTTGATCAGACGTCACTGAGTAGAAGTCCAGTTTAGTCACAGCCGAATATTCCTCTTTCCTCACTCGTTTGCTTCTTTCCATTAGCTTCATTGTAAAATCTGCAGGCAGCATGAAGGTGAGTCGAGTTCCTCCAAGTTTCTCTCAGACTTTGATGCTGAACTTCTCAGATTTTCCTCTTTAACCTTTGTCTGTAAATCACGGAATGTATTCTAACTACACTGTTGTTGTTTTTTTTAGATGCTTGGTGTGATCTTGATTCTTGCTGGTAAATTAAGTTTTTAAAACAAAACCAGCGTCATCATTCAGAGAAATTCTTGTTAAAAAATTTTGTAACTGATTTCAATATTTGCAGGATTTGCAGGAACTTTGGCTCAAACATCTGACCCTCACAAAAAGAAGTTTGAGGAAGTTTCCTGGTTTCCAGGGTGTAAGTTACAAACTTCAAAACGTTCAATATTAAACACTCCTTACCAGAAAAGTGATAATAAATCAGTGTGTGTGTATGTGTATGTTGCTGATCTGCACCACAGCAATTTACCAAAGGTTACAGCGACCCCTTAATCATTAAGATGGTCACTTCCTGTTGTCTGTTTTGTACACACACTCACTCAATAAAAATATTTTAATCTTGTCTTACCGATCACTGTCCAGTGCTTTGGAATAATCTCCAGCTGTAAACGAACAGATCTTTTGCTGTTTTTCAGTGTGTTATACTCAGTGGTTTGATAGTGATGATCCCAATGGACAAGGAGACTCTGAAACTCTCAACACACTGAGAGCCGATAACCCGGGAGTCATTTGCCAATATCCGTACTTCATTGAGGTTCAGACTCTCGCTGGATTCCCTGCCTATGCCACAGGACAAATATTTGAATCGTGAGTTTGCCTGTTTCATGCAGATTCATTTATCTTTAGTTCAGATAGACAGCAATTTTTTCTTTCTGTTTCTGTTAGTTTTCTCCCTAAAGCTTTCTTAGGTACTTACAGAGCTCCTGTATAATTTTTATCCTCATTAGTCTTAAAATTCGCACGATAAAATTTTAAGTATGAAGTCGGTTTAAATATTAGTGATGTTCATCATCAGATTGTAAAACAGCATCAGTGTGAGTGTAGTGAATGAAGAGAGAGAAAAGATAATGCTGACAACATTCTATTGTTTAAAGAGTTTTTATTCTTTCTCTCTCTCTCTCTCTCTCTCTTTCTCTCTCTCTCTCTCTCTCTCAGTTATGACACCATGACCGGTTTTGTGTGTGTGAACAAGCAACAGTTGAAATTCACTAAGTGTTTGGACTACATGGTGCGCTTCGCCTGCCCGTGTCCATGGTTTAGATAATCTTGAGAAGAACCTAAAACTAGCCCCTAATTAAAAGGCGGCCAGGAAAATGAAACTGCACTTTAATCTGAATCCCCATTAAAAAAAAAAATCAACTGTTTCAGTTTCTCTGTTTTGAACCCGCTGTCATACTTTAAGATACAGGAACACAGTAATCACTGCCTGCTGCTGATTATAAACAGGGTTTTTATTAGTTTGATTTATGAGCTGTCTTTTGTCCTATATTCTTGTGGATTTCATGAAATAAAGCATATACAATGGATTCAATCTCTTTCAACTTCATTTTAAAAATACTTACATATACATACAGTTTACACAAACAAACAATTAAACAAACTATCAGAACAAAATAGAATTAAAATACGACATTCAGTTCAGTCTACTTTTACAGGATCCATAAAAAACTTCAGCACACCACAGATTATAGGTTACATTTTGTATAACACTGTAAAAAAATGCTTTTAATGCTGGTAAATTCTCTGTTTGTCTGTACACAGCTGAGAGAACATGGAACACCTAAGCAGTGAGCAACTCATTCTAGAACCCTGAGCATTAACACTTAGGTTGCAAAATGTGGGGAATTTTTAAGGCCAAAAACTTTCAGTATTTGTTCAATTTACAAATTCATGTAACAGTGAACTGAAGTGTAGTTAAACAAGAACCTTGCAGCATAATCTTGGGTAAAGCAACCAGATTTAATGCGATTTTAGTTAGATTTATACCCTGAATATTTCTCAAGCACATGCGCATTGCAGAGCTATTGAAGCCACACATCCGCATGCATTGTGCATTACTCCATAACGTATAGATTTTGTTTATAAATATTGATTGGTCATTCTAAATTGCCCATAGGAGTGAGTGTAAGTGTGTGTGTGGCCCTGTGATGAACTGGCGACCTGTCCAGGCTGAACCCCTTTCAGAGACGGCTGGGATAGACCCAAGCAGATTCCTGTGACCCTGAATTAGGGAATAAATGGAGAATAGAAGATAAATAAATGAATGAATTAAATCAAAGTAAAAAAACTCAATATAAGTCTTCTTGCATGCCACCCGAACAAAATGTTTATATCTATTTGTATATACAGTTTATATAAATTTCCTTGAATTTCCAAATAATGTAAATAAGTTCACATAAGCTGTTTTTCTTAGTCATCTAATCACACTTTTCTGATTTCCTTTTACTTTTAATGTGTATGAGAACATGTGCAAAATAACGGAGATTATTTATTTTATGATTAGTGTTCGTATTGGTGTGTATTGTTTGTAGTTAGCAAACGTCCTGCTATATGCATTTCTAATTGCTCAGAAGCCGTGGATGAGCACAAAAGTGCATGCGCTGTTGAATTCCGGAAATTTGCCTTAAGAGCAAGGGACAAGAAAGCCCTAAAAACAATAAAAAAATCCATTATCCAGATCCTGGAGCTTGGCCTGGGACACCTGGAGCACCACCATAGCGTGAAGAGCAGACGCCGCCTCCCCGTTGACAGTATATGCTTTATTAGACAGTGGCTCTGCATGGTTTAGAAGGCAGGCTGCCGCCAAGAGTCTTCAGAGAAGACGTGCACAGGTGTATGGCGACGGCCTCCTTCACTGGGGTTGTACGGAGATATCCAAGTGGGTGAAGATGGAGTGTGTGACTGAGTGGACTTGCGCTGATTGGGGTGCAGACCACGCCTTTACCACCTGCTCGTGCACATCAGGGAAAAAGGGCACAGATGTCCTGGAGGTGGCCTGACAGTGGCTGGAGAACAGGTGCCAGGAGTCTAGCTTGCTGGTGGCTGGGGGGTTCCAGGTGGGCTTTAGCTGCTGAGCCGCCTAGGACAAGGCCCTCAGGAGCACCTCACGTTCCGGAGGCTCTTCATTGTCGGCTGAATCTGTTTCTAAGTCCGCCCAATCATCTCTTTCCGATGCAGACACAGACATGATATCGTCCTTATGGATGAAAGAGAGGATGTCCGCTAACTCCGATGGCGGACGGTGGCAGTCCTCAATAAATGATATAGGGGACCTTTGCTGGACCCGTGCTGGGTGACCGCCGTTATCCTGCAGTCGGGCGGGCCGTTGTTTCCAGACCTGAGGGAGCTGCTAGTGGCTTCCCCTGGCCTATTCTTATCAGGGGAGACTTACTGTCTTAAGTGGCAGGCATGATCTTGCATCCCAGCCCAGAGCTGTGGAGCCTGCATGCGTGGCTGCTTCAGGGCCGCTAAAAGAGCTAGACACGCTCGGCACGCTGGAGGAAGCGGAGCCACGTCCACAAGGCAGAGCAAAGAGAGCATCCTGACATATAAAAAAGCTCCTGGTGTAGCTAGATCAACGTATCTCTTTTTAACCTTATTGAAAATGATAAAAACCAATCCTTGATTTTTATTTGACACCATAGCAAAATTAACTAGGAATAAGACCACTTCAGAAATCTCCACTATAACTGCATGCAGCAGTGAGGACTTCATGATTTTTTTTATAACAAAATTCAGGCTTTGAAACCAGACCATTCAAATGATCCTGATGATAAACTAACCACATCAGATCAAAACTTAGAAAATTTTACTCCTCTGGAAGAGAACAACTTAATCTCACTCATCTCTTCTACAAAATCATCAACCTGTTTATTAGATCCTATACCAACACACTTTGGTACCAGCAGTATCAGAACCCCTGTTGAAAATAGCTACCTCTTTACTCAGCAGTGGGTATGTTCCGAAATCTTTTAAATTAGCAGTTTTTAAACCTGACCTCGACCCCAGTGAGCTGTCGAAATACAGGCCGATGTCAAACCTTCCCTTTATCTCCCAAATCCTAGAGATGTAGTAGCGCAGCAGTTATGTTCTTATTCTTACAGGAATAACATCCACAAACTGTAGCGTTGTGTCTCGTTGCTTATATTATCCAACCTCAGTGCTTTTGACACCATTTATCATAATATTCAGATTAGAAAAGTTACCAGGAATTAAAGGAACGGCCCTAACATGGCTCAGGTCCTATTTAACCGATCGCTATCAGCTCATAGATTTAAATGGTGATTGTTCTGCATGCTCTTATATGAAGTATGGTGTTCCAAAGGGCTCGGTTTTAGGCCCACTTCTTTTCTATCTTTACATGCTTCCTCTGGGCAACATAATTTGTAAGCATGATATTAGATTTTACAGATGAAGTAAGTGTATCTAATCCTTGTGTACCTCTTTTAGGAAGGCTTTTCCGAACGCTCGCACGGTGGGATTGAACATCATTCTTAAATCAGATGCTCCACATCCTGAATCCAAAAGCTCGAAAAGAAAGGTCTCAGGTTATTTGTGTAACTTTGGTTTCCTGAGAGCAGAAATGAAACATCACTGCAGTGTGGTAAGTAGCATTCAGTTTCAGATTTTTATTTAGTTTTTGCTGTGCCCTTTTTAGTCTATCTCATAAATTAAGTGCTTATGCATAATTTATTTTAGTGGCATTGGTATTAGCATATAATCTTCACAAATGCTCTACAATGTCTTGTTCTCGCTTTGGAACCGAGGTTACACAAGTACTAGTGATGTTTTGTGGACGCTTTGTTTGACATTCACAGAAACAAACTGTTTCAGCGAATTACTACATTTATTACTGTAGTACGGTTCGTGATTCAAATCAGAGGCAAATGCAGATCCATAGTTCACTATTTATTATCTTTTCTTTCGCCACGTGCTACGGCTCCGGCAAACTCTTACACACCCTCTCACTCTCTCGCTTAAGCTGCCACCACTTACTCACTGAGCATTAAAATGCATTAAAAACTGCTAGATCTGATTACTTTTCATCTCTTCTAGAAGAGAACAAACATGACCCTAGGTATTTATTCAAGTTCAAAACTCCCATTTCTGAGACACTTGAAAAGGTTGTATCTTTATAACTAAATTTTTTCTTAGAGAAAAATTATATCTATGAAGATTTCCAGACAGGATTTAGATCCTGTCACAGTACTGAGACTGCTCTAATTAAAGTTACAAATGACCTACTGCTATCAGCTGATAATGGTTGTCCCTTCCTATTAGTGCTATTGGACCTCACTGCTGCATTTGACACTGTCGACCACAACATTCTTTTAAATAGATTAGAAAGCCTTGTTGGCATCAGCAGAAGTGCGTTAGCATGGTTTAAATCTTACTTATCTGACCGCCAACAATTTGTAGCAGTGAACTAAGAGGTATCATATCGCTCGCAAGTAATGTATGGAGTACCCAAAGGCTCAGTTCTAGGACTGTTTTTACAATTTACATGTTACCCTTGGGAGATATTATTAGGAAACATGGTGTAAGCTTTCACTGCTATGCTGATGACACTCAGCTATATATTTCTTCGCAACCCGGCGAAATTTAATTTCAAATTTGAAAAACTAACTGAATGTATAGCTAATATAAAAAAACTGATTGACAAATAATTTCTTTTTGAGGTGTTAATTATAAAGCAATAAAGCCTGTGCCTGTAATAATCTAAATCACTGCCTAACACTTGATGGCTGCTCTGTCAACCCTTCATCGTTAGTTAGGAACTTAGGTGTGCTTTTTGACAGCAACCTTTCCTTTGAGAGCCACATTTCCAGCATTTGTAAAACTGCATTTTATCATCTTAAAAATATATCTCAACTACGACCTATACTCTCGAGGTCAAATGCAGAAATTTTAGTTCATGCGTTCATGACCTCAAGATTAAACTATTGTAACGCCTAATAAACAAACTTCAGCTTGTCCAAAGCGCAGCAGCGTTCTTACTAGAACCAAAAAATATAATCATATTTTTTCTGTCAACGGTTCTGTCAACACTGCACTGGCTCCCTATTAAATATCGAATAGATATTAAAATCTTGTTAATTACTTATAAAGTCCTAAATGGTTTAGCAGTACATGAGTGAGCTCCTATCCTATTATAGTCCTCCGTGTCCGCTGTGCTCTCAGGACTCTCAGGCAATTTGATTAAACCTAGAATAACAAAATCAACTGCAGGTGGCAGATCCTTCTCTTAGGGTTAGGGTCTAGCGCCTAAACTTTGGAATAACTTACCCTGCACTGTTTGGGAGGCACACTCTGCCAGTTTAAAACTAGATTAAAGATGCATCTTTTTAACCTGGCCTACACATAATACAGACATTTTTATTATTCAAATCCACACACACATTTGCAACGAATGATCTACGCTAAACTTTCTTTCTAACCACCGTCGCCATAGGAGACAATAAGGCAGTTTCTCTTGCTGGTCCAAATTTTCTGCTTGTCTGTAGAACATGCACTAAAAAGCTAACAGAACTTGGACACCTGAAACGTAAAAGTGAGCAACTCCACACACACTTCGACTAAAAACTACCCAATAGTAATCTGGTTGGTAAACATGCACTACAAAGTGACAGAACTGAAATACAACTCCTTCTATAAATGTTGTGGTAATAGCTTGTAAATGTCAAATGAGGCATCTATAAAGCACAATTAAGGAATCGCCTTATATACTTCATATAAATGTCGTTTTACAAGTAATACACGATTGCAACATTTAATAAGCACCTTTTTTAGACAAACTGAAAAAAGCATTCTGTCAAACTGCTTCGCAAATCACTACTAAATAAACATCAAGTGCACTACAAAGGAAGCAACAAAATCACAGCACTTTTTAAATACCTAGACCGCTGGAACGCATGCCATCTTGATCTGGGCAGATTTTTCCATCATGGACTTAACTGGACTTGTCAGGATTGTCGGATGTGTGTGTTGATTAGGGATTCCTTTTTACAGATAAATCTGAAAAGTTGTATTGGTCAATAAAACATTTGATAGTAATTGGCCGCCTGAGTTATTAGCTAGCGATAACGTTATTTAGCTTGGAGTTGAGACTTTAAAGGAAGTCAGAAAGTTTATATTCTTTATTATATTATTGTATCTAATGTATACATTTTACTTAAGGTGGTCAGATCATCTGAGCAGTTTATTTACCACTCATCCTCTGGGAAAGCAGTCTAAGTGACTTTAATCAATTAACTTTTCCGAGCTGAGAGTGACGTATACAGGTCCAGAATTTTATTTTGGGGCCGCTCGTTGTGACCAATATGAGTAATTATTGTTGATCCTGGATTATTTACACATTATAAAATGAACACGACCATTATTAATTTTATTTATTGTAGCTGTGTTGCTTACATCATACCAATGTTTTTACCCTCCTGCAATTTTTCATTGTATTTTAATACAATAAAAAAGCTTTGGAAAGCAGTTTTCTTTAAAGGGTTTTAGCTCTTCCGTTTTAAAACCCTACAATGGATTAACAATTATAAAATCACTAATAAAACCAATAATATGTGGAGTGTTTTAAAGTTGAAGTTTTAAAAGTATATTGGAGAAGGATACTGAACAGACTGTCATGTTTGTAGTATCTTCATATACTGATACTATCATACAACAATGTTTTAATTGTATTATGTTTTGTGTTTTATTGTTTATTTGTGCACACTGTATGTATGTGTTTTTTAATAAATATGGAAAATATTAAAATGCAGGTGAAGAGTGTTTAATATTAAAAGTGTTGAAGTTTGTAACTTACCCCCTCAAACCACGTATCTTCATGTGAGGCCCAGGTGTTTGAGCCAAAGCCCAAGCAAATTTACAGCATTTGTCTGGTAATATTAAAATCAATTACAGAATAGTTTCAGAAGAATTTCTCAAAGTGATAAAGCTGGTTTTGTTTCCAGAACTGAACTTACCAGCAACGAACAAGATCACACGTGAAAAACCTGGACTTTTACAAGCCGGAAAGCTTCTCTTCTGACCTGATTACTCATACTAATTGTATACACACCTGCTGGAACACTGCTGTTATTAATCCTCTTAATTATTCCCAATTAATTGAATATTAAATCTGATTTCCTGATATGCTCAAATGAAATTCACCATTAAAAAAATCCCCCGACACGTAAATTGTAATTTATCTTAGCATGTGAGGCCCGATCTTCATACCAGTCTTAATCTAAACTTGGAGCAGGTCGTGGAGGGGAGGATGGGGGTACGCTGGATACTGTTGTCTCTTCACAGATTCAGGGTTTCCTGTCTCTATTCTGAGTTTATGAAACTGTCTGTTTGTCTGTGTCACATGTTCTCCCAAAGTTACTGTAGGATCTCTATGCCTTAGGACAATGTCCCCAGTAGGGATGGACTGATACCATAGACAGAGTACAAATATGGATTTTTTTTACCTGGAATTTGCTGTTAACGATACCTGTCCTTTTTTCGCATGTGTGATTATTTTTATGTCTCTCGGGTTCTTGGGTGAATTATAAACCGTTTGCATTCCTGTCTTCATTTTGAACATGTGAACAGGAAATGCTTATTTTTCAAATTAAAATATGAGCGAGGTTATTGTTATAAAAATAGGCATAGAAATTAAAGTTTACATAAGTGCTATAATTTAGAATGTTCACATTATGTTAAGCATTTAGGTTTAGCCTAAAACCATTGTGGCTTGAAGTGATATTCATGGATGAAACCATCAAACTGTTGCCCTTTTTTATTGTAAGGAATGTTTATGCTTATTTTGGGAAGTTGATTCATGCTAGTCGATGGTCTGTTATGTTAATTAATGCAGTTTATGGTTATATGTATTATATTAATATGTTGCAGCATGTTACAAGCAGTATCTGGCCTAATTAAGATAGACTAATGAATTTAACAGCAAGACATGCATTTGTGCACGCAATGCAGAGGAGTGATTCGATATTCTAATAATATTTTTGTCTGAAATGCCCATTCCTGGTTACTGCCCACCTCTAATTATAGTCTAGAGATCAACCGATAATAAAGGTTCAAAACAGATACCAATGACAATACAGGAGATTTTTTACCTGAAACCAGATGTGTAACCATGCACTCCATGTTTATTTATTTAAAACAACAAATCTGAATAAATGTTCTGTGTTTCAGTCATGAGACTCAGCATGAAGGATAAAATCTCAGACTCCGACTGAATAATATGTTATTTCCTTAGTTTGTATGTACAAGTATAATGACTGATACAAAAAATACACAGTTGAAGAATAACAATGTGAACAGTCTGTGGGTTTTTTACATCCTGTCACTTATAGTCTTGGGGTGTGCCGTTATTTTTGCTCATGACTTTAACCACAGATTACTAGAAGTATTAATAACTGGGTACTCATGTAGGGCAGTGTGTAGGTTCACCACATCCTCAGTAATTAAAATTGTTTCTGATTTCAGGACAGGAGTTTATTTTTGTGGTTTCTAGGTAACAGTTCAGTTGCTGTTGTGCTGCAGGATTTAATAAATGTGCAGGACGACGTTCAGTTTAATTGTTTGAACAGATGCCCCGTAAAACTCTGGCTCCTAATTTGCATCAATATCGGTTCTAAAATATCAATACTGGTCGACCTCTACTCTATACTGGAAACCCTGGGTTCAAGGCATAAGGACCATGGGCAGACCATGTGACACTCCAAACAAAAAGTTTCATGAGCTTAAAATGGAGACAAGACACCTTGAAGCTGTGAGGAGACACAAGTATACACAGAATCCCCATTTTGCCCTCCAGTGACCTGCCCCAGCTTAAGGCTGGTATGAAGATCAGCACGTGCTGAGATTAATCACAGTTTTAATGTCTAGGGAATTTTTAATTGTGAATTAAATTGGGCGTTTCAGGAAAAGTTTCAAGTTTCTACTTAATTGAGTTTGATCATCTGGACTAATAACGGCAGCGTTCCGGCAGTTGTGTATATAAGCTGTTTGAGTGATCCGGTTGGAGGAGAAGCTTCACGGCTTTTTGATCAGACGTCACTGAGTAGAAGTCCAGTTTAGTCACAGCCGAATATTCCTCTTTCCTCACTCGTTTGCTTCTTTCCATTAGCTTCATTGTAAAATCTGCAGGCAGCATGAAGGAGTGGGTAAGTCAATTCCTCAAAGTTTCTCTCAGACTTTGATGCTGAACTTCTCAGATTTTTCTCTCTAACCTTTGTCTGTAAATCGCGGAATGTATTCTAACTACACTGTTGTTGTTTTTTTTAGATGCTTGGTGTGATCTTGATTGTTGCTGGTAAGTTAAGTTCTGAAAACAAAACCAGCGTCATCATTCAGAGAAATTCTTGTTAAAAAATTCTGTAACTGATTTCAATATTTGCAGGATTTGCAGGAACTTTGGCTCAAACATCTGACCCTCACAAAAAGAATCTTGAGAAAGTTTCCTGGTTTCCAGGGTGTAAGTTACAAACTTCAAAACGTTCAATATTAAACACTCCTTACCAGAAAAGTGATAATAAATCAATGTGTGTGTATGTCTATGTTGCTGATCTGCACCACAGCAATTTACCAAAGGTTACAGCGACCCCTTAATCATTAAGATGGTCACTTCCGGTTGTCTGTTTTCTACACACACTCACTCAATAAAAATATTTTAATCTTGTCTTACCGATCACTGTCCAGTGCTTTGGAATAATCTCCAGCTGTAAACGAACAGATCTTTTGCTGTTTTTCAGTGTGTTACACTCAGTGGTTTGATAGTGATGATCCCAATGGACAAGGAGACTCTGAAACTCTCAACACACTGAGAGCCGATAACCCGGGAGTCATTTGCCAATATCCGTACTTCATTGAGGTTCAGACTCTCGCTGGATTCCCTGCCTATGCCACAGGACAAATATTTGAATCGTGAGTTTGCCTGTTTCATGCAGATTCATTTATCTTTAGTTCAGATAGACAGCAATTTTTTCTTTCTGTTTCTGTTAGTTTTCTCCCTAAAGCTTTCTTAGGTACTTACAGAGCTCCTGTATAATTTTTATCCTCATTAGTCATAAAATTCGCACGATAAAATTTTAAGTATGAAGTCGGTTTAAATATTAGTGATGTTCATCATCAGATTGTAAAACAGCATCAGTGTGAGTGTAGTGAATGAAGAGAGAGAAAAGATAACAATGCTGACAACTTTTTTTGTCTTAAATAGTTTTTATTCTTCCTCTTTCTCTTACTTTTTCTCTCCCCCTCTCTCTCTCTCTTTCTTCCTCTCAGTTATGACACCATGACCGGTTTTGTGTGTGTGAACAAGGAACAGTCGAAATTTACTAAGTGTTTGGACTACATGGTGCGCTTCGCCTGCCCGTGTCCATGGTTTATATAATCTTAAGAAAAACCTAAAACCAACTAACACCTAATTCAAATGCCTCCAGGAAACCGAAACTGCACTTTAATCTGAATCCCCACTTTTTATCGTTCTTTAAGATACAGGAACACAGTAATAACTGCCTGCTGCTGATTATAAACAGGGTTTTTATTAGTTTGATTTATGAGCTGTCTTTTGTCCTATATTCTTGTGGATTTCATGAAATAAAGCATATACAATGGATTCAATCTCTTTCAACTTCATTTTAAAAATACTTACATATACATACAGTTTACACAAACAAACAATTAAACAAACTATCAGAACAAAATAGAATTAAAATACGACATTCAGTTCAGTCTACTTTTACAGGATCCATAAAAAACTTCAGCATACCACAGATTATAGGTTACATTTTGTATAACACTGTAAAAAAAATGCTTTTAATGCTGGTAAATTATTAACTATATAAAAATGTATAATATTATAATAAAGCTATTAAGCTTTTCCAGGTCAAGTCTATTATTCCTGATTTCCACCATTGTGATTAAGAAATGATGTAGTCTTTAAAAGCCACTTATGCTTATATCATGTCATTATATAATAGTGTATAACATGTAACCCTATAGTCAATAAACATTGCATAGCTGCCCTCTAGTTACCACTACATATCAATCATGATAGTTCTAAGATCAAAACTGTTTTTGTACTTGTATGAATTTGATTACTTGGTGGTTGAAAAGTATGTCATTAGGGTGTGACCAATAAAAAAAATAAAAGGGTTTTAGCATATGCTCCTTAAAAGATCTTTACATTGCCCTGACAGTTTAAAATAAGACACTTATTTACTTTGTAGTTTTAAGCAGTGTTTCTTATAAATCATTATTAAGTATTTTTTTATTACTTTGGTCTGCTGCTAAGTTGAGCTTTTTTGTCATGCCCACATTTTACTTAGTATTAATTGTCTGATCTAATGCCTGTTTTTTCACTTCAAAGCTGTATCACAATTTTTGGAACTGTTTGAAATTCAGTAGCATCAATTTTATTCTGCATAATGTTTTATATTACTTTGCCTTTATAATGGATTCAGCTGTATAACTAGATTAGTGCTAGACTCTTACCGCAGAGGGACAGGTAATGAAAGAGCAGCAGCTGTATATGGCCACACACAGCATTCATGCTCCTACATTTATGGGCAACATAATTAAAGTCCAAAGCAACACAAAACTTACTACCTATATCTGGGCACCAGCCAGGTACTAAAACAGGGGCATGGGAGCAATAGAGAAAGACCACTGCGTCCTATGAGAATTTCACAAAACTTTTTCTAGCTATTTGTCATTTCCCTGAGGTCAGGGAATTAGGGAAGCAACTTCTAAGTCGCTTTTTGTCAAAGTCAGTTTTTGTCAGTTGGCAGAAGTGCCAATGGAATTTTCCACCACAGAAGAAGGTAGAGATAATTTACCACAGTCATAACAGCAAAAAATTCAAAACTGCTACAATCAATCCAATACCTTATACACAGCAAGACAACCCATCCTCTAAGCAGAAGACACAAACCCCTTTGCTATGCTAAAGCTCAAATTAATGATATCAGAGATTTTTTTTAATTTTTAGAACTGATACAGATTTATTGAATGACTATGTGGCAGTAACTTCTAAAACAAAATAAATATTTTTTTTATTATTTACAGCAGTGTCAATGTACATGCACTTTTACAATTGAAATGTGTGTTTCGAGTGTGTTCACACAACCATCCTATAATAATATCCACCCAGTGTTTTTTTTATCTTGTTGAATCATTTTCCCTTCCTTAAATCGAGCTGATGCCTGTTTCTCTGATGTCAGATGGGTTAACTGATTGTTAACTGACACTGCCATTTTAGCAAAAACCCGGTCCAAGCAGCGTTGCCAGATTATGTGCCACCCCCATTTTTAAGGAAAAAAATGTATTGAGCTGGTTGTTTAAATTTGGGCTGCTAAATCCGATTGGACACATTTGTAGGCGTGATATAAGCTGGACCAGTTCCCACTATTATTTAATTAACGTCTTAAAAAAATAAATAATTGAAACTCCAAAACAAATAAAGATTTTTGAGTCTGGTGAGATGAGCAAAACGTATGGTTGCTCACTCCGACGTTGTGTCGAGTGACGACACTAGGGGTCACATTTTGGGAGCCCGAATACCTTTGATCTAATTTGAAAAGGCCAATGAAATTGGACGAGCAGAATTTGCATAGCCGGTAACGCCCTGTACTTCCGGTATAAATAAGCCGGCTGCGATACTGGAGCCGAATAACGACTCCCCAGGAGCAGCCCAGCGCAGTGGCATGAGGGACACAATGTCTCCGTTCCCTCCATCATGGAAGTTCCATTTCTGTCGCTCACTCCGACGTTGTGTTGAGTGACGACACTAGCGGTCCCTATCCAACACGCCACTGCTGCCGGGCTGCGTCAGGGGTCTACCGAAGGTAAGTGCCGACAGGAACCAGCGTGTCGAAGCACAGCCTTGCTCAACATCATGACCTACCAGCAGCCTGGGAGCCTACCCCCCTCTCACAAGGGGGAGGGCTAACATCAAAATCCACAGTGTTAGCCTTTTCATAACACTCACCTTATATGTACATATCATGCTGGAAACCATGTGCTGGGACCGGGTCCCTCCCCAGGGGGCAGGGGCCCTACGGAGATTACATCCTGCCAGCTGGGGGGGGGGTACATGAAGATTCACCCAAGGACTGACACAAGGCAGTACTACATAGGAAAGGCCCCGGGGTGGGCTCCGCACCAGGGGGAGACAACCAGACCCAGGGACTCAAGACCAAGAAAGCTTCCAGGGAGAGGGGAACACTGTGCCGGGAACACTTACCTTAGTGGAAAAACACACATGGGGCCGACAGAGAGAACTAACCTAGCTAGGGTTCCAGGAAGAACCACCTAGCTCTGGTCTCCCCCGGCTAGTCCCTCCGCTGGACTGGCTAGGGGGCAGCTTGATGGAAGGATAAGAGGCAGTCCTGCATCAGAAACAGACCCATACAGGACCCAAGTGGTGCAATCCTACCCCAGAGGGGAGGGGCGCCAGTGGCAAGCAAAATACCCTACCCGTCCCCAGAATCTAGGGCACCGCACAATACTCTGGAAGACACGGGTTCCATCCGTAGGTTGTAAAACCTAGTGAATGTGTTGGGAGTAGCCCAACCTGCAGCTCTACATATGTCCGCTAATGAAGCCCCATTCGCCAGGGCTGATGTGGCGGCAACCAACCTGGTGGAGTGAGCATTCCCTCCCAGTGGGCAGGGTGGGCCCCTGGTCTTATAGGCCTCAAGGATCGCTTCCACTATCCAGTGGAAGATCCTTTGTCTGGAGACAGTGTCCCCTTTCCGCCTTCCTCCATAGCAGATGAAGAGCTGATCAGAGCGTCTAAAGCTCCGTGTGCGGTCCAGGTACGCCCTCAGGCCCATACCGGACACAACAAAGGCAGGTCAGGATTCCCCTGCTGAGGGGGAATAGCTTGCAAGGTCATCACCTGATCCCGAAAGGTAGTGTGTGGGTACCTTGGGCACGTAGCCCGGTCTAGGTCTCAGGACAACGCGTGAGTCTGCCGGGCCAAATTTTGTCGACAGAGAAGGTGTGCAGGTCCCCTACCCTCTTGATTGAGGTGAGTTCGGTCAGCAAGGCCGTCTTCAGAGAGAGGGCTCTAAGTTCTGCCGACTGCAAGGGCTCGAATGGGTCTCGCTGTAGTCCCTGGAGGACCACAGATAGATCCCAAGAGGGAACGAGGTGCGGTGCCAGAGAGCGCGACCACCTGCAGCCTCTGAGGATTGCCTCCCCACCGATCTGCCCCCTATCATGTCGTGGCCTGCTGAGATGGCAGCGACGTACACTTTGAGGGTAGAGGCAGAAAGGCGCTTATCCAGCCCTGCTTGCAGGAAGGAGAAAACCGATCTGATGCCACATCTCCATGGGTCTTCCCCACAGCAGGCACACCAATCGACAAAGATACGCCACTTCAGGTCGTACAGCCGCCTCGTTGAGGGGGCTCTAGCCTGAATGATGGTGTTCCCCACAGAGGGTGACAGATCTCTTAAGTCCTGCTGGTCGTGTCCAGGGACCATACATGGAGCATCCAGAGATCCAGGTGTGGGTGCCATAACGTGCCCCTGCCCTGGGAGAGAAGGTCTCTCCTCAGGGGAATTGGCCAGGGGGGCGCTAATGCCAGCAGGACTAGTTCGGAGAACCAAGTCTTGCTGGGCCAGTAAGGCCCAGCAAGCAGCAGCTGCTCCTGGGAGCAGCAGCTGCTCCTGGTCCTCCTTGACCTTGCACAGAACCTGTGCCATGAGGCTCACTGGGGGAAAAGCATACTTGCGAATACCACAACTGGCAGTGAGTCGATTCTGACGAGGCAAACAGATCCACCTGCACCTGGCCAAACCGCCTACAAATCAGCTGTACTGTCTGTGGGTGGAGCCTCCACTCGCCCCCAAGGGGTCTCTGTCGTGAGAGCATATCTGCAACATGATTGAGGTCGCCTGGAACGTGAGTGGCCTGCACAGATTTGAGCCTGTGCTGGCTCCACACCAAGAGATGGCAGGCAAGCTGGGACATGCGACGGGGAGCGTACTCCACCAAGGCGATAGCTCAAGGCGATTGATATGCCACTGCCTGCCCATTGCTTACGGGGCCCCAGCCCGTGGTCGACGCATCTATCGTAATGACAACACGCCTGGACACCTGCTCTAGAGGCACACCTGCCCGTCTGTGTCTTGGAAGGATTGAAACATGGAAGTACGCATCCTTTAGGTCTACAGCCACGAGCCAATCCTGGTGCCTTACACCAGGCTGACCAGGCTGAACCCTGTGCATCGAGCTGAGCATTCGGGCCCTGGAGGACGGACCGGCTGAGCAGGTAGCCCCAAACTCAGTCCAGATCCGATGGCAGTTATCAGCAAGGAGGCACCCGGACTGACCGGGTGCCCCCTGCTGGAGGTTTGACCCAGTAGAGGAGAATATTCCTCTTTCTTTCAAGTGTTGGCCGCCTGCCGGCTGACAGGCGGCCGAGGTGAGATGGAAGCTCGACCCTGTCCCTCCTCCCTGGGTCGTCCGTCTCAGGAACACTTCCAAGCCTTGCGAGGGTTCTTAGTGTCCTGACGACGGGCCTGCGATGCCACCTTCCTGCGAGTAGCCTGGTGGACTGGCTTGGCTGTAGGTCCCGACAGGGAGGTCCCGGCTCTCGCAGGGGGCTGTCTTCGGGATGGAGCAGACTGGGCCTGCTGGCTAGGGGAAGCGGTGCTTGCCCTTCGCCGAGGCAGGATGTGACTAATCGCCTCCGTCTGCTTCTTCACTACTCCACAGTGTCACCAAAGAGGCCACCCGGTGAGATGGGGGGCGTCAAGTCAGCTCCTTATGTACCTCCGGGAAAAAAAGGAACCGGGGGCAGGTGCGGCTTAGTGTTGCGACCGGCACCCAAGAACCAATTATCCAGCCTTGACTTCTTGAAACCGGGTGGAGGAGACCACTGCAGCTCGGCGTCACGCTCTGACTGATGCCCGGCCCTGGCCGGCGCTAGCTCAGCAGAGTCATCAGCCTCAATAGACTCGAGCTCACTCTCAGATGCTGTGATCGACATCTCGTCAGGTTCGAGAGAGCAACTGGGGAACCCCTGACATCCCTGAAGTGTCCAGACCGGCAGGCCCGAGGTAGAGGAGGAATGGGGGACAGCGGAGGGACTGGCCCGACGGTGCTGCCCCACCTTCCTGCTCCTCCCCAGCACCCACCACTACGGCCTCAGGCCCAGAGGCAGGAGGAATCGAGTGATGAGTGACTGGGGTGGCTGGGGATTTTTGCTGGGCAAAAACCTCCAGCCGAGCACGCAAAGTGCCTGTGGGCAGTGCCTCACAAGAGGGGCATGTCCCATGCATGAAAGCATTTCTTGTGTGGGAATAACCCAAACACAAAAACAGCAATCATGTCAGTCATCTAACGCCATAGACCGACCGCACCCAGAAACACATGGCCGAGAAGCCATGATAAATCACGTTCTCGCCGTAAAATGCCCTTAACCAAGGAAAAAATCGCTCTTGGGAATTTTTTGCTCAGGCACTGCTGCAGACGCCGCCAACGCACCCAGGGGTCCTCCCGCACTTTCTGGTTGCCGGCGCGAGAGAGACCGCTGATCACACTCCTTATCCAGCGATGCTTTTTTTTAAGGTAATCGCTTCCTTAATCGCTTCTTCTTCAGCTTGCTGCTGCTGCTGCTCGCTCGCTCACGCTGAGAAGATGTACATTCGGCTCCAAAAAACAGAACGATGAGCAGTATCGCAGCTGGTTTATTTATACCGGAAGTATGGGGCGTTACCGGCTATGCAAATTCTGCTCGTCCAATTTCATTGGCCATTTCAAATTAGATCAAAGGTATTCGGGCTCCCAAAACGTGACCCCTAGTGTCGTCACTCGAAACAACGTCGGAGTGAGCGACAGAAAGGGAACTGCAATTTATTGCAGTCAGAAAGTATTTAGAGGATTGAACAAAAGGCAGTCTTTTCCAGCAACAAATTGCACAAAGTACAAGGTCACATACAAAGACACGTACACCAAACAATGCATGTGTCACACAGGATCAGCTTTAGGCTGCTATGGAATATCTGGCTAAGTCATTGCAAGCTTTCCAGGTGCAGCTAGCCACAATAGAAGCCGCAAACCAGAAGCTTACTTGTCAGCGCCAGTCCTGGCCAACTAATTGTTGAACCTTCCCACACTATGTCTCGATGGCCAATGCAGCTACACCAAAGTTACGGCCTTTCTCACCACTAGGGGGCACTATGAATACCAAGTTATGTGATGTGGACTCACCAACACTCTTGCCTCTTTCAATCTTTCATAAACAAGATATTCTTTTGTTGTTTTGCTTACCGCATTACACAACTATAAAGGGGCCACGTGTCTAAATTTGACACAGGTTCGATGGGCCTTATTTTGTACCCAGTTCCAGTTCACTGACACCTATCACCCAAGACGGAGAATAGCAAAGCTGTTGCATTTTTTACCCACCACAAAAAGAACATTTCTCAGGTCCTGTTCTTCATGCCCTATTTTCTGGGACATCTTCAAGGACTTACTGAGGGAATAGCAGCTTCATGCCCCCTTGATAAAGACTACGTACCAGCGTTCTGATCTCTATGATCTCCATTAGCACAAGTTTGTGGTCACCTGACTATCAGATTCATATGTGGTTCCTCTCCAAAATGTTGCAACAAATGTGGAAGCATAGAGTTGTATAGAGTGTTTTTGTATGTTGTCGCATAATATTATTCCTTTAGTGAAATTGAAACTCCAAGACTGTTCCAGCATGACAATGCACAAAGCATCTGATCTTCATTAAGACATGGTGTGTTATGATTGAATAGCACTCAAAAACTCAAGTGTTCTGCACAAAGCCCTGATCTTAACACCACTGAACACCTTTGGGATAAACTGTATCACCGACTGCACCACAGACATTTTTACCTGATGTCTGATCTCACTATTACTATTGTAGCATAATAAACCCGAAATACCGGAATGTATGGCGTAAGGGGGGTAAATGACTAATGCCAAGCAGAAGGCACATCATAAGTTGTACATTAGGTAAGACACTAGAGAAGAAGAGAAGGAGATGTACAGGATAGCAACACATAGGGATCAAGATGGGACGTATGTGCAGCAGGTTCAAGGTGGAAAGGTGCTCACAAGTGGGAAGAGTGTACAGAGAAGATGGAAGGAGTATTTTAAAGTGTTAATGAATGAGGAAAATGAGAGGAAAAAAAGGGTAGAAGAGGTTAACAATACGGAGCAGGAAGTTAAAAAATTAGTTCATATAAAATTGGGATAGCTTGGAAGAAGATAAAAAAGAGGACAGGTGGAGGCATGGAAATGTCTAGGAGAGGCAGCAGTGGAATTTCTTACTAGAACAAAGGTAATGTGCAGGTAAAGGTAAAGTTTTGACAACTACAGGGGCATAAAGTTGATAAGTCATACAACGAAGGTATTGGAATGAGTAGTGGAAGCAAGGTTAAGGAGGGGAGTAGATATTTGTGAGCAGCAGAATGGATTTATGCCCAAAAAGAACACTACAGATCCAATCTTTGCTCTGAGAATGCTGATGAAGAAGTACAGAGATGGGCATAGGGAGCTGCGTTGTGTTTTTGTAGACCTGGAGAAAGCATTTGACATGGTACCAAGAGAAGAGCTGTGGTATTGTATAAGGTATTCAGGAATAGCAGAGAGGTATGCCAGTGTGGCGCAGAATATGTATGAGTGAGAACAGGGAGCGGTTGGAAAAAAAACCTGGAAAAGAGGAATGAATGTCAGTCGTAGCAAGACAAAGTACATGTGTTTTAATTAAAGGGAAGGTGTACAAGACAGTGGTGGGACCAGCTATAATATATGCTTTAGGTTTAGGTATGTTGCTTTAGATATGTTGAGGTTTTCTTTGGGAGTGACATGGTTGGACAGGATTAGAAACGAGTTCATCAGGGGGCTCTGTTTTGGGAAAAAGTCAGGAAAGCCAGATTTAGGTGGTTTGGACATGTACAGAGGAGGGATCGTAAATATATTGGTAGGAGGAAGAAATGAGGGCACCGGGCAGAAAGTGAATAGAAAAGGAAGGAAAGGAAAAGGAAAGGAAAGACTGCTGTCAAGTTCCTAACTAACAATGAAGGGTTGAGAGAGCAGCCATCAAGTGTTAGACAGAGATCTGGATTATTACAGGTTTTATTGCCGAAAAAATAACACCTCTGGTTTTTCAGAATTTAGCAATAAAAAAATAATTAGTCATCTAGTTTTTATATAAACTATGCATTCAGTTAGTTATTTGAATTGATAATTTTCGCCTGCATGCTGGGGGTTAGGTGAAGACAGATGATTTGCTGTGGCAACCTCTAAAAGGTAACAGCCAAATGAAGAATAACATTTGCACTTGCCATTGGTCTGTGTAAGAGTATTTGGTCTTTGTGCCATTTATTATTGTCTTTATGACATTATTATGAGAATAACTTACTGTATATTAGAAAATGGTAGCAGAAAATAGAAGTAGAAAACGTAGAAAATATTCAAAATTGTCAAGACTAGTACCACCCCTGCGATTTTGTCCACTCAGAAAAGGGCTTTTGATTTTTGACAGTATAAGGTATTGAATTAGTCATGGTCAAAGCCCTTTTTCTAGCAGTTTTTAACATCTTGCTGTTAAAACTGTAGTAAATTTTACATGATGTGACGCAAGAATTTACCATGTACCTGCTTCTGCTGGGGAAAATTACAGTGGCACTTCAGCCAACTGACAAAAACCTTGTTTGAGGAATAGAAGTTGTTCACTTAATATCTCGACTTTGGGGAAGTTACAAAAACCTAGCAAAACAGTTTAGTGAAATGCTTATATGACGTTGTGAGCTTACTCTGTTGCCTCTATGCCTCTGTAGCCTGTTTTAGTACCTGACTGTTGCCTAGATACAGTAAAGTTTATGTTGCTTTGGTCTTAAATAATGATATTTTTTTTTTTTTACTTATTACAGAAACCACATTTATTCATTTATTTATTTTCTATTCCTGCTTATTTCCTAATTCGGGGTCACAGGGGGCAGGGGGGCCACACACACTCACACTCACTCCCATGGGCAATTTAGAATCACCAATCAACCTAACATACATGTTTAAGTAAACCGGAGTACCCGGAGTAAAAACTCACACAAGCACGGGGAGAACATGCAAACTCCACACAGAAAGGCCCTCGCTCGGGAATCGAACCCAGACCTTCTTGCTGTGAGGCAACTGTGCTACCTATATTTTTTTATACATTGTCTTTAACAAAAGTTATAGCTAAATGCGTATGCGTCTGATCGCTTTACTGATCGCTTTTATTGCTTTAAGAAGCAATAAAAAAAAAAAAAACAGATTTAAACCGACACAATCTCAATGTTTCTGTGTTAAGATAAGATACACAAAATTTGGTAAAATGATAACCAAAATTTTAACCAAAAATTGACATTGGACCTTTTTCTTATATTCGTCTAAATAACGCAGCATGCAACGTCCAGCAGTTTTTTTTCTAGATTGCATCAAATATTTATTATTTTGTTATAATAAATGTTATAATGACAGCAACATTACGCTGAACAAATGTGCTGCTCACCTACATGATTTGAAAGGATGTGTCCTAGCGGTCACCTCCCTAACGCATAATTAATGTTGTTTACAGTAAACAAGTGACATAAAATGCCAATCATAATTTGCTTAAACACAAATTTTGCTTTGTATATAATTTTCACATTATTTGTATTAATATTTATTATACAATATAAACGTTATCTTTAAATCTTTATAGATGTGAAACAGCACTGATGCATCATTACTTCCTTAATATACTGCATATAAATTTACAAGACATTGCTGTTGTAACTGAGTGTATTTATCTTTCAAACATACCCCCATCTTTATCCAAAGTGCTTACTGTTAATATGAAGTATAGAAAAAGAGAGTCTGTGATCCCCTTTTTAAAAGCATGAAATATGGTCGATTGAAAATTTGTGCACACCTCATATGTAGCAAATACACAAAGCAATTGTCTTAATCTTCCCATAACAGCACATGAATACAATAAAATATAGACCTTGAAGTACAACTTTGGAATGGTTTTGTTATTATGGTTTAAAACTTTATTATTATTTTTTTTTTTTATGGCAAACTTGACATTTGCATTTAATTGCCCAGATGCTACTAAAGTTCACACAGTTCCAAAAATTGTGAGACAGCACTGAGGTGAAAAAACAGACAATAGATTAGACAGTTACTAGCCAGTATAACATAGACATGATAAGAGAGCAAAAATTAGCAGCAGACAAAAGTAATGAAAAAGAAATTATTACATTAATGGTTAAAATAATTCAGGTTAAAGACACTGCTCTTTACTGCAATGTTCATGTGAATAAGGTTCTCAGCAGTGTCTAAATGAGTCTGTGTGTACGTGTGTGTGTTGTGTGTGTGTGTGTGTGTGTGTGTGTGTTTGTGTTTAAGATGCAATATTTTTAGCATTTACTTGATTTCCTGTTATGCATATTTCTCTTCATATGTTTAAATGGGTCAAAAATGATTAAAGAAGAAATAGTCAATTGAGTGCATGTGTATTACTCCTGATAATAAATGTTTTAAAAAAGGAAGTAAAATAAAAAGAGGGCAAAGGGTAAAGTTCTTGTGTATTCACAGCACCATTAAAAAGAGAAGTACCAGGTATGATAGATCATTAAGTCAGACAGTGTGTGTTTTAACAAAAGGAAACCAAACGTAAACTAGGAAGTAGGATTCTATTATCCAAGTCCAGTAATTGTTGTACTATACCTGAAGCAGAAGATAATCATTAGTCTGTCATCTGTCAGCAGAGCACCAAACTAAACTTTCTGTTTCAACTGGAACTTTTAAGCTGGCTTCATCATGGAATGGACGTTTGTGCTGCGCTGTGTGAGTTTTTTGTCAAACAACAGACCGTCACGATGCGTTTTACAACAATATATATATATATATATATATATATATATATATATATATATATATATATATATATATATATATATATATCATTTTGATTACAAGAAGGAAACTTGACATGACTGAGCCTTTGTTTGCTGTGAAAATATATTTAGGTTTCATTTTCATGACATTTACTGTCATTGTACAGTTACAGTTACAGTTACAGTTACAGTTACAGTTTCAGAGAACTTTGACTCAGTTAACCTTCCTATTTCCTTTATCATTCTCATCAGGAACATTATCCTGAACTATAGACTCTTTTATGGTGTATGCTGTAGAACACCTTTAACAGTGGATTGGCTGTTTACTTCTTTTCCTGATTTTGCTAAACCAAAATAGAAAACCAGATTGTTGTTATTTTTATTTTTTATTTTATTTTACCTATATATATAAAAACAGGAACAAGTGCAATTTGCACAAAAACATTATTTTAAAAACATTTACAGAGAAATATAAAAAAATAAAGTTGCCCATGATAATATATATATATATATATATATATATATATATATATATATATATATATATATATATATATATATAGATTATCATGGGCAACTTTATTTTTTAATATTTCTCTGTAAATGTTTTAAAATAATTTTTTTGTGCAAATTGTACTTGTTCCTGTTTAACAGAAATGTACAATACATAAAAGGCAGAGATATAAAATACATAAATTTTGATGAAGACCCGGTCTATGTGTAGTACAGACTATTAAGGAAACTTCAGTACAAAGTTGGATTACTGGAAAAAAGTAAAAAGCATGAGAGTAATTTTGTTTGTTGATGTCTGCTTCTAAACTGAGTAATTAAACTTCTAAACAAAAAGAAAATTGCTTCAGAAGCTTGAATTGCGTTTCTACGGCCTAACTGCCTAAGATAATTATGTGCAATGTCAAATGTGGGCTAAAACAGTTTGAAGCACAACGTTGGTAGACTTAAGGCTGTCGTGAGAATGTTTTCTAATGAACTGCACAGTAAAAATCACTCTTCTCGATTAACACCTTTGAGATTAATTGGAACGAGTGTAGGGAGATTTTCTTTTTAAAGTGACCATCAAATTTAAATTTTTACAAGTTAATATTACTGCTAGATGTGAGGTAGGATGTGATCCTGAATAAACATTTTTATCACACAATCGTAACCATGTGATGTCATCAGTGTCTGCCAACCAAACCTGCCTTAATACATTTTTTGTCCACAAACAAACTAAAAAACATTAAGTGAGAAAATGCTAAAAAAAATAGCTTATTGGCCAAGACTAGAAATTAATTGATTCTGGAACAATTTACTGACGATGACAATTTCTGGATTAACATTAGATTACAACATTAAATTATAAAAACTATATTCAAATGATTTATGACAGTCCAGGGACAACATTAGTGAATTTAGAATTCACTAATGTTGTAAAATGCTAAAACACAATAGAACAGCGTCTTTACTATAAAACAGGGCTTACATTTATTTATTTATGTTTGTTTATTTCATTAAATCACAGCATTTTGAAATTAAACAATCATATATCATAAACATAAATTTAAAAAAATCTATGAATTTACTTTTTATTCATGCAAGCACACCTAAATACATTTTACTGCACACGCACACATCTATTTCTGGTCATGAAGGAGTGGAAAATGCTCACACATTAGCTAAGCAGCACATACATGTGTATGCAATTGTTTCAGACAGCATGTAAAGTATTTCATATGTTATTTACGTATTGAATGTTTTTTTTATGTAATAAATACTTTTATAATATTATATTTTGGTTTACAAGGAGGAAAAGATTCAAGCATGGATTGAGGTGTGTTTGGTTGACACACACTGATGGCATAAGATGGTTAATTAAAATGTTGAGCCAGGATTCACAACGGATGTTAATTCAGAACCTTTGACCGTAAGATATGCTCCTACTTGATATTATTCTTTAGTGTCCTAATGAAAAGTCTATAATAACTTTGATTTAAAAAAATTTCTTTGATAATGTAAAAAACCACTCATTTTACCTTGTCAAAAACAGTTCTGTTCTGTGGGGCCTTTCCACTGCTCTAAAACAATTTAAAATAATTTTTATGACTTATTAATCATTAACAGACAGCATTATAAGGGAAAGCGAAGTTTTGTTACCATGTTATCTTTACTGTCAAAAAAACTGTGGCCATTTTACATTTTATGCGAGGCTGGGGTTGAGTAAAATCAGCCTATTAAAAAAACAACAGCTTAAAATAGTTTTTAAACTGTAAAACAATAAATATATTAACTCTTGCCTGTTGTATTAAATATCAGCCCAGAATGCATGTTTTTCTGTCTGATGTGTTAAAAAAAGCAAACTAAAACTGTGAGAAAACTTACACAATCTGGCAACATCTTAAAACACTATACATGTGAATTTATTGACTTAAAACTTACAAAGTGTTGTTGTAGCCTTTAGGAGGCTGGTCAGGTATCAGTGACAGTAAAAATTGAACCCTCTAAGAGTTGTTTTACCGGTAAAATAATTTTAGAGACTTTATGTAGTTTCTTTAAGACAGCGCTGCTTTACCTACTTACAGATTAATTACATTCTAGTCCCTTGTTATGTAATATTTTTATGTGTTAGTGTAGCATTACATAGGCACACTAACTGAGCTTTATATTACATTATACATGGCACATGTTTATCAGATCTGGCATCTGTAGTACATTGCTTTTTGTCGCCTGGGAAGTCGTCTGTAAAATTCTAATTATTTTCCCCTTTTGTGTGCACTAAATTATTAATTATTATTAATCTATTTACAGTTTTGTTTATCTTTGAGATATCACTGTCTGTATGTGCTTATTAATGTATGATCTCTGGTCAGGTTTTTTCTCTTGCAGACAAAACCAGATAGTTGTTAATATTGAAAATTATTTAAATTTATTTATAAAACATTATTTATACAACTACTATTCTAACAAGAACAGGGGATGTCTTGATATTTTAAAACTTAACTCAACTTAGATTTATTGTAATTTTTCCCACATACACACTATGCAAAAGAAAGAAATGCTGTTTCTACGTACTAAGGTGCAAGGAAATTGTGCAAACATTAAACATAAGTTAGGATTAAACATTATAGATAACAGATCTAAAGCTTTTGCAGAATACTGCATTGTGGGTACTGATGTTTTATAACCTCCTGCCTTCATAATAGCAACTGAAAGTTAAAAACTAATAAACAAACTGTTCTTCCTTAACCATTTATTGGTAAAAAGACTTGTTTTCCTGCATTCATTGCCTTTTCTGCAAAACCTATTTTCTCTTAAAATTCAGTTGACCGACATATGTTTTCTTTTGTCCTGGGCCAAGTGCAGAAACACAGGTATTTTAGAAATAAAGAGAAGGTTAAAGATAGGGCAGAGATTATTGTAATTGTTGGGATCTAAACCTCTTTTTTAGTAAGAGGGTAACAGCAGCAGTTTTAGAGAGGAAAGGTACGATTCCGGTGGTAAAAAAAGAGTGAATGATAGCAGCTATGAGAGGGGGCAGAGAAGAAAGACAGGTTTTCAAGCTGATGTGGAGGGCTTGGATTTAGGAATGAAATCTGATGCATTACAAAGTAGGAAACTAGAAATCCTTTAAAAGGTATTCATACCCCTTGAACTTTTTATTGAGATTTTATGTAATAGACAAACACAAAGAAGCACATAATTGTGAAATGGAACAAAAATAATACATGGTTTTCAAAATTTTATCTAAAGGATTTAATATAACTGCAGTGCTGTTTTTTTCTTTTTTTAAAAGTCAGGATCCTATAAAAGATCCAGTCTGACCATATGATCTTTTCCTCACACAATCTTTACTACTCTTCATGTTATGTAATTCCATTAATAGTGTAAAATCAAACTATTACTATTTTTATTATTATTATTTTTGTTGCTGTCATTTCTGTTGTTGTTTTTTAATGTTAATTAGTAAACATTTAGTTTGTTCTCTTCACAGGGAATTTTAACAACTGTTGCAATATCAAATATGAAAATAACCACTTCAACTACAACAACAGCGCTGCCCACTATATCACGTAAGTTTTTTTCTTTTCCTTTTTTTGTTTTCTACTTTTTTTTTAATCTGTTTTCATTATTATTATTATTATTATTATCATTATTGCAAAATATAAGTTACCTTGCTGGTCAAATACTTTTTAGGTGGACTACATCAGCTGCCTTGTGTAGATGTTATACGTTTTAAAATAATTTTATGAAATGTTTTTCCTCAGTATGTTTCAAGAACAAGATTTTGCCTTGGACAGACAATTATAAAGGGACAAATGTATCTGTGTTTTATTAAATTAGAATTCTGATGCTTAAATCCCTGTGATGTGGACATTGTTGTTGATACTACTGTTATTGATCTCTACTGTTTTCCTTGATCGACCTGGTTAATGCCTGGTTGTTAATATGCCAACAGGGCAGGGTAACCAATGTTCCTTGTGTTAATTAGGGAACCGTTTGTCAAATATTTACATGCATGTTGATTGTCTCTGTAAGAATCCAGTCTAATTAGATAGACTGACGTTTAATATTCTGACTAGCTAAAAGACCTCAGAAAAATAAGCATAAACTTTTGCAAGGCCAATTCTTGGACTCATATTAATATAAACCTAATTTGCAGAAAAGTTGGAACACTTTCTAAAAACACAATATAATAAAATTTCCAATTTGTAAATTCACTTGTCTCTTTGTCAGACAAAAAATATAAAAAAATGATGCATGAACTTACAAAGAAATTTCACCTGTTGTTTTAATTATACTTCATAGTCATTTGAAAGTTGAAAACACTAATTGTTGCAGTTTTGTAGCTGAAATTGTTGCCCTTTTCTGCTGTATACACAACTTGAGCTGCTTGATAGTCTGCTTTGTCTGAATATAGACAAAGTGTATCTAAATTCCACAGAAACTTGATCAAGTTCTGTCAGTAGTACAAGCAAAAGCTTGTGAGAAGCTTTTGGAAAGCTAGCTCAAAATGCAATGTAGATACACTTATTTACTTGTTGTAAGAACACCTTCATCCGGCCACCAGAGGGCGCCGTCGCCCGAGTATTGACAGCTCTTCTTCTACTCCAGGTCAAAGGTCTTAGGTGGGGGTATTTAAGTTGAGCACATGGCCTACTATGGCGTGTAGTATTGTTTGTTTGTCACAGCATACTAGCGTTCATGCCATTGTTATCGTCATTGTTTTCCCGGCTTTTCGACTACCCTTTTGTTTATCGGACTTTGCACTTGTCTAACGTTTGGATTGTTTGCTTAATTACTGGTTTTGATCTTCGTGTACCGACTACTGCCTACTCTTTGGATTTTGTCTTTGCCTTAAAACCATTACTCTGCATTATGGATCCCTCTCCGTCTGGTTCATCACAGAATACTACACCTCCTCGGGATCCAGCGGAGTTAGCACAGCTACAAGCAACCGTGAGCCTTTCAGGCCCAGATTACCGCGCTGCAGAGTGGTCACGCCGTCGCCGCCACACCCATGCCTGGCGGTTCAGTACAGACGGTTCCACTCTCGCTTCCCGATAAGTTCAACGGCTCGCCCTCTCAGTGTAGGGGGTTACTTCGACATGCAGCCTGGGGTTTTTTCTACTGAATGGAGGAAATGTGCCCTTATCTTTTCTCTGTTAACGGGCCAAGCCCTGGACTGGGCCACCGCGGTTTTGGGACTCTGATTCACGGGTACAGAGCTCGGCAGATTACTTCTTGTCACAGATCCGTGAAGTCTTTGAACATCCAGCTGGAGGGATGGATATCTCGTCTCAGATACTTCAGCTCCGCCAGGACAATATGTCTGCTGCAGACTATGCTATTCGTTTCCGGACGCTAGCCGCTCAAAGCGGATGGAACGACGTAGCCCTCAAGGCTGTTTACAAACGTTTGGATATGCAGTTGCAGGCAGAACTTGTATGCCGTGACGAAGGTATGTCAATGTCTCAATTTATCTCACTTTCGATCCAAACGGACAATCTGCTTCGCAATAGCCTCTTACCAGCCGCTACTATTCGAAATAACACCGGAGGGGAAGTCCCAACGGGCTCGCCGGAACCTATGCAGGTTGGCTACGCCAAACTCTCCCCGCAGGAACGCCAACGCCGTCTTGAAGCCCGCTTGTGTTTCTACTGCGGGGAAGCCTCTCATGTCTGCGCCCATTGCCCTAAGAAGCCATCCCCTCGTTCTGCCAGAGTAAGTTCGCTCCTGTGTTTTTTTCTACTCCCAGTTTGTCATTATCTGTTTCCCGTTAAGCTCTCGATTAATGCAGTGGTTCACTCTTCTTCAGCGCTGATTAACTCCGGAGCCGCCATCAACCTCATTGATCGGCGGCTAGTACGTCAGCTAAAAATCCTAACTGAGCCTTGCTCACCACCCCTCCACATTTCCGCGGACACTCCATTGGGTCTGGCATCGTCCGTCTGACCAAGCCGGTCCGGTTAGACATCGGGGAACACCACACCGAACTAATTGTCCTCCATGTGACTTCCTCTCCCAACCACCCCATAATTTTAGGTTTCCCTTGGTTACAGCTACACGATCCCTGCATCTCATGGGCAAAGGGACTCATCACCAACTGGTCTGGTCCGATTCTTGCCAGCAACACTGCCAACCTTCAACCACCCCGTGCCTCCTCACCTCTCGGACACATGACAAAACCCCAGACACGCCACCAGTACCACGGGAATAACATGATCTACTTGAAGTATTCAGCAAGACTAAGGCATCTGTTCTTCCCCCACACCGCCCCAGCGACTGTGCCATCGATCTGCTGCTCTCAGGCGTCGCACTTCCCAGGGGACGTGTCTACCCGCTATCTCAGCCAGAAAACCGCGCTATGCAAGATTACATACAGGAGGCGCTTAGCACCGGCTTTATACGACCGTCTACCTCCCCGGTAGCCTCTAGTTTTTTTCTTTGTGGAAAAGAAGGATGGATCTCTTCGACCCTGTATAGATTATCGTGCCCTTAATGAAATCACTGTCAAGTTTAAGTATCCGCTACCCCTAGTTCCCTCCGCTTTGGAGCAACTACGAAGTGCCAAGGTATACACTAAGCTCGATCTTCGAAGCGCCTATAACCTCATCCGTATCCGTGAAGGGGACGAATGGAAGACAGAAGCCTTTATCACCGCCCAGGGCCACTATGAGTACCAGGTTATGCCGTATGGCCTTACCAACGCGCCCGCGGTCTTTCCAGGCCTTCATGAACGACATCTTCAGAGACCTCCTCAACATCTGTGTCATCGTCTATATCGATGACATCTTGATCTTCTCCTCGTCCCTCCAGTCTCACATATCCCATGTTCGGACCGTGTTGCAACGGCTGCGAGTGAACAAGTTATTTGCTAAGGCAGAGAAGTGCGAGTTCCACCGTGATTCAGTGTCCTTTCTTGGGTATATGATTAGCCCCCAGGGAGTGGCCATGGACCCAGTTAAAGTGTGAGTGCAGTAACCGACTGGCCTAGGCCCGAAACTGTGAAGGAGCTGCAATGGTTTCTAGGATTTGCTAACTTCTACAGACGGTTTATCCGCAACTACAGTATAGTCTCGGCACCCCCTCACAAGCCTCCTCAAGGGTAAACCCAGAAAACTCGCCTGGACAGAAGCAGCTGATAAAGCCTTCCAGCTGCTCAAGGTGAAGTTCACCTCGGCCCCCATTCTACAGCATCCAGACCCAACCCTGCCTTTCACTGTGGAGGTGGACGCCTCAGACTGCGGAGTAGGGGCGGTCCTCTCCCAGAGACAGGGGGAACCTCTGCGCCTCCACCCGTGCGCTTTCTTTCTTTCCCGTAAGCTCACGGCGGCCGAAAGCAACTACGATGTGGGGAACAAGGAACTGCTGGCATTCAAAGAAGCCCTTAAAGAATGGCGGCATTGGCTAGAGGGGAGTACCTACCCATTTGTAGTAATCACAGACCATAAGAATCTGGAATATCTCAAAACTGCTAAACGCCTTAACTCCAGACAAGCCCGCTGGGCCCTGTTCTTTACCCTTTACCCGCTTTAAGTTTCTAGTCACGTATCGCCCAGGCTCCAAGAACGGCAAGGCCGACGCCTTATCTCGACGCCATGATCCGCCCCACACAGAACCATGAACCCGGTACCATCCTGGAACCCCGTGTATTCATTGGGCCGATAAGATGGGATATCGAGGCCGAAATTACGAACGCTAACGCTCAGGTGGACAACCCTCCCCCATCCAACTGCCCTGAGGGGAAAACCTACGTCCCTACCATCCTCCGTGAACGCATCCTCATGTGGGTCCACTCTTCACTCCCCTCGGGCCACCCAGGCATTAGCCGTACAAAATCGCTTCTGAGCGGAACATATTGGTGGCCCAACTACTCTTGAGATGTCGAGCGTTTCGTCAAGGTTTGCGGAGTCTGTGCTCAGACCAAAACTCCCCGCCATCTGCCAGACGGGCTCCTGGAACCCTTAGCTATCCCGCAACGTCCGTGGTCTCACCTATCTATCGATTTTGTAACAGATCTCCCCAGCTCCCATGGCTTCACTACAGTTTTGACCATAGTGGATCGCTTTTCAAAGGGCTGCCGCCTGATTCCTCTCAAGGGTCATCCAACGGCCATGGAAACCGCCACTGCCTTATTTTCCCACATGTTTAGGAACTTCGGCATCCCGGAGGATATAGTGTCAGATCGAGGGCCTCATTTCACGTCCAGAGTATGGGCAGAGTTTTGCACGCGACTCGACATTCACGTCAGCTTGACTTCGGGGTACCACCCCCAGTCTAATGGTCAGGCCGAAAGGTTAAATCAAGAACTTGGACGCTACCTACGCTCGTACTGTGCCCGAGAACAAGCCCGCTGGAGCGAGTTTATCCCCTGGGCCGAATACGCCCAGAACTCTCTAATCAATGCATCCACCGGTCTGACCCCCTTTCAATGCGCTCTAGGCTACCAACCCCCTATGTTCCCTTGGTCCGGCGAACCCTCTTCACTCCCCTCTGTTCAGGATTGGATGCAACGAAGTTCTGAGGTTTGGGAAAGCGCACACGTTCGTCTGCAGCGAGCAGTCAATGCCCAACGGCTGCAAGCGAATCGGCACAGGCAGCCTCACCCGAACTACCAGCCAGGGCAACTGGTGTGGCTATCCACTCGCGACCTCCGTCTACGCCTCCCCTCCAAAAAGCTTGGGCCCAAGTATGTAGGGCCCTTCAAGATCATCAGACAGATCAACCCTGTCACCTACCGCCTCGAGCTGCCACCCTCGTATCGTATCTCCCCCTCCTTCCACGTCTCCCTCCTCAAGCCTCATCATTCCTCCCCTAGCGCCGAGCCCCAGGCCGACACACCGGTTCCCCCCATCGAGGTGGAAGGTTCTCCGGCCTATATAGTTCACGAGATTCTGGATTCTCGAAGGCGTGTTTCGGGCATCGAGTACCTAGTAGATTGGGAGGGTTACGGCCCGGAGGAAAGATCCTGGGTCAAGGCACGGGACATTCTGGACCCCTCCCTCACTCATCCATGACTTTCATGCTGCTCACCCTGAACGTCCTGCTCCTCGTCCACGAGGACGACCTCGAACGAACCCCGAGGCGTTCCTAGAGGGGGGGGTAATGTAAGAACACCTTCATCCGGCCACCAGAGGGCGCCGTCGCCCGAGTATTGACAGCTCTTCTTCTACTCCAGGTCAAAGGTCATAGGTGGGGTATTTAAGTTGAGCACATGGCCTACTATGGCGTGTAGTATTGTTTGTTTGTCACAGCATACTAGCGTTCATGCCATTGTTATCGTCATTGTTTTCCCGGCTTTTTCGACTACCCTTTTGTTTATCGGACTTTGCGCTTGTCTAACGTTTGGATTGTTTGCTTGATTACTGGTTTTGATCTTCGTGTACCGACTACTGCCTACTCTTTGGATTTTGTCTTTGCCTTGCCCTACTGCTCATTAAAACCATTACTCTGCATTATGGATCCCTCTCCGTCTGGTTCATCACACCTGTAAATGTATAGTAAAATTTATTTGAGTTTGAATGTCTTTATACTAGCTAGCTTCTGGCCTTGATTTTTATTCTTTAAACAGATATTTGTCTATTTAAAATTGTCATTAAAATATAATTTTTTTAAATGACACAAACATATGCCTAAGTATATATTTAAGTATATAATTAATGTATTAAAAACAACAGTTACTTAATGTAGCTATTAGAAATATTAGATTAACATATTATTCAAAACAGAAAAATTTGAATTTTAATGCTATATGATAAAAATTCTCAATGAATTTGGTGTAATATAATTTTTTAAAACAACGTAACCCTTTTTAAAAATATTGCAGAGGCTTGAAAAAGATTACATATGTTCACTACTTAAAAAACAGTAAAGAACTGGCAGCACGGATGCCAGCAAGTTACTGTAAAATTAACTGTGTTTTACTGTTATGTAAAATTACATCTGGCTACTTTTTATTAAAAAACAGTAAATAACTGTAAAATTAACTGTCTTACAGTTATATAGTAATAATGTATAATCTTAACCTTAAATTGCCCCTAACAGTCTTACAAAATAGTATATGTATGAATGTAACCTTTGAAATAGCAATACATACACACTTTGCCAATGTTACAAAAGTAAAGCAGCTGTAATGTATTGTTCAAAAACATTTTTTTTTTCTAAACAAACATTAAAAAACCTAACTAAAATTTAAGTTGGAAGTGTTAGCAGAAATAAATGTAAAATAAACCCCAAATCAGATTATGACTTAGAGCATTTGTACAGATTGAAACCAGTAGTAAAACAAAGCCTAAAGCTTAATACAATTGCTTTAACAGGTCTTTAACAAATTAATATATGGGTGTGTTACTGTGTGTGATGAGATGGTGTATGTGAGATGCAAATGTGTGTGATGGGTGTGTGTGATGTGAGCATGTGTGAGAGATGCACATGTAATGGGTGTGTGATGTGAGTGTGTGTGTGTGAGATGCACGTGTGTGATAGGTTTGTGTGTAATGTGAGTGTGAGATGCACAGATATGTAATTGGTGTGCGATGCACATGTGTATGTGAGATGCAGGTGTGTGATTTGAGTATGTGTGGGATTAGAATGTGGTCTGTGTTAAGTAATGTTGATACAGGGCAATCAAAATCCATAAAGTTTTTTCAGCAGACTGAAAAAAAAACAAGGGTTTACGGTTTTCTCTGTCTTGGTGATCTTCCCCATCCGCTTTGATATGACTTCTACTTGGTGCCCTTTTCTGGAGTTATTTAAAAGTACTGCCCAAAAAATTTAGCGTGTTTAGCAATAGTGTGGCGGGAAAACAATTACTTACAGAACATATAGCAAAGCTTGTTTTTGTGTTGCTTTCAGCAAGTTAAAATGTTCATAAGAGCAATGCTGGGCATAGTAACATTGGGCTTTTAATAAGTCTTCTATGTCTTAACTACAAAAACAACTTGAATTGATACAAAAAAAATTTAACCAGCATAAAATTAACAACAAAAGCACAACAGCACTCGCAAAAAAAATCCTTTGCAGAAGATATGTACCCAAATCACATTGACACAGAAATGCTTTCATCAGTTCCAACACGCTATAGGCAAACTATTAGCAAAGCTATAAGCGTACAACACCGGGCATTTCAGACATTAATGTGAGTCAAATGCAGTTGTTTGTGTAAAATTGTAAAAAAAAGTGTAAAATACGTCATTTTACAAATACAGAAAACAGTAATTAAATTGTTTTGAACATAACAGGATTATACTGTTGAAATTCTGCTGTAAATTAATAGCAATTTCTTAGAGTGCTGGAAAAGGAGAAGGGGGAACCAGGCCTGGGTCAAACCTGGGTTGGGGGAGCCCAACTGTGCATGTGGGTGTCAACGCCTTAACCCACTACACCACAGCACAAGCACCCACATGCGCAGTTGCATTTTATCTCTTTGTGTCCTATCAATAAAAGGCAAAAATGCCTAAAATATAGGTTCTTAAAAAAATGGTTCTTTATTGTCAGTTTCTTACTACAATGCATTGGGCAACAGAAATAACCAAGTTATTCCATTCTGCATTTTAAAAATGTATTTCTTAAAGCTCCCAATCCTGTTGACAATATACTGTAAAGAATCCAAATGTGACTAAATTAATATTGGAATGGAATCAAGTAAACAACAACAGCAAATACAGTGATAAATACTGACTACAATGGTCTAAACACAAGAATCAGGAAAAGGTTCTAATGTGAGTCTCAAATCTCAATGCTGAGACAGAATACAGCTTCAATCTTTACACTGTTTTAAAAGAAGTTTAGAGCACTGGCTATAGTTTTACCACTCTTATTAGTAAATGTAAATTTTGCAATTCATGATTTTTAAAAATTTCTTCAATGTAGCATTTGTATTTCTTGTTTTACACAACATTGTGATTATATAATATACCATATTTGATTTTAGAAAAAACTGTAAATGTTAAAGCAGCATATATTGTCTATTTTTTACTATTGTCAATGCAAAAATATTAAATTATCACTTTACAACCTTTTATTTTATAGTTATAGCCCTGTCTATAACTATTTCTCCACAAAAACTCTATGAAACCTGATAGTAGGCAGAGCCAAGCTTATAAAGCAAAGCCCATGTCAACATTGAACTATTAGGATAAGGGAAATTACAACCCCATTTTAAAACAAGTTGCATATTTACATCATTATTACAGGAAACCCCTAATTTAATGACCTGTAATATTTTACAAAATAAAAACTAGACTCATGTCTATCTCATAAATATTCATATATCAAATTAAAGAGCATTTCAAGATATTTTTTCATACATTGGTGTTTTCCTACAATTTTAATGTGCCAGTTTGTTGTTTTAGTAAATCTTATTTTAAAATATGCTTTCCATAAATACAAATTCTGTCTAATTTAGTAATTGAATTTTTGGACGATAAGAATTCTAATAAATATGTAGCCTTGTAGCCTTTATTTTTTGTAATCTATAGTTCTACATTCTAATCTATAGTTCTACATTCTACATCTATACCGTATATATCGATTTTACTATAATTTTAAACTTTTTGAAAACATTTGTTTTCAGTTTATGACTATTGTCAGTGCAACATTATTAGGTGGCACTGGGCAATAGAAATGATCACTTTACAACGTTTTATTTTCTAAAGCTCCAAATCCTGTTGATGAAATTTCTGTAAAGTATCGGAATGAGACTACATTAATATTGGAATGGAATAAAGTAAACAACAACAGCAATTACAATTATACATTGTCCTACAATGGTCTGAACACCAGCATCCATGGATTGAAAGAAGGTTCTACAGTGACATACGAAGTCTCAGCTCTTACTGCTGGGACAGAATACAGTTTCATGCTCTACACTGTATTCCAAGGTGTTCAGAGCACTGGGTACAGATTTACCACTGTCACAAGTAAGCGTAAATTATTTTTCTTTAATCCTCAAATTAGAATTTTGCAGTACAATTCATGATTTTTTTTAAATTTCTTGTAATATTTTACAAAATAAAGAAATTAGACTCTTCAAAATATTCATTAGTAAATTAAAAATGATTTAGAAAATTTCATTCTAAATAAGAAATATTTTTGGTTTTTTTCCTTACATCTGTGTTTTCCTACAATTTTTATGTACCAGTTATGTGGTGGTTTTCCTACAATTTTTATGTACCAGTTGTTTTATTTAATCATTTTTAAAATACGCTTTTTATTACTAAAAACAATGTCCAATATAGTGATTGTATTCTTTGGATTATAAGAATTCTAGATGAATTTGTATGTAGGATTTGTATTTCTTGTTGTACACAACTTTGTTATTTTATAATATACCATATTTGGTGTAATGTGATTTTAGAAATAATTTTAAACTTTTTTAAACTGTAAATGTTACAGCAGCATATATCGTCCGTTTTTGACTATTGTCCATGCAAAAATATATTAAATTATCACTTTACAACCTTTTCTTTCCTAAAGCTCCAAATCCAGTTCATGAAATTTCTGTGAAGTATCGGAATGAGACTACATTAATATTGGAATGGAATAAAGTAAACAACAACAACAACAGCAATTACAATTATACATTGTCCTACAATGGTCTGAACACCAGCATCCATGGATTGAAAGAAGGTTCTGCAGTGACATACGAAGTCTCAGCTCTTACTGCTGGGACAGAATACAGTTTCATGCTCTACACTGTATTCCAAGGTGTTCAGAGCACTGAGTACAGCTTTACCACTGTCACAAGTAAGCGTAAATTATTTTTTATTTAAACCTCAAATTAGAATTTTGCAGTACAATTCATGACTTTTTTTTTAAATTTCTTGTAATATTTTACAAAATAAAAAAAATTAGACTCTTCAAAATATTCATTAGTAAATTAAAAATGATTTAGAAAATTTCACTTCAAATAAGAAATATTTTTGGTTTTTTTCCTACATCTGTATTTTCCTACAATTTTTATGTACCAGTTGTTTTACGTACCATTTAATGATTTTTAAAATACGCTTTTTATTACTAAAAACAATGTCCAATATAGTGATTGTATTCTTTGGATTATAAGAATTCTAGATGAATTTGTATGTAGGATTTGTATTTCTTGTTTTACATAATCTTGTACTTTTATAGTATACTATATTTGGTGTAATGTGATTTCAGAAATAATTTTTTAAACTGTAAATGTTACAGCAGCATATATCGTCCATTTTTGACTGTCCATGCAAAAATATATTAAATTATCACTTTACAACCTTTTCTTTCCTAAAGCTCCAAATCCAGTTCATGAAATTTCTGTGAAGTATCGGAATGAGACTACATTAATATTGGAATGGAATAAAGTAAACAACAACAACAACAGCAATTACAATTATACATTGTCCTACAATGGTCTGAACACCAGCATCCATGGATTGAAAGAAGGTTCTGCAGTGACATACGAAGTCTCAGCTCTTATTGCTGGGACAGAATACAGTTTCATGCTCTACACTGTATTCCAAGGTGGTTCAGAGCACTGAGTACAACTTTACCACTGTCACAAGTAAGCGTAAATTATTTTTTATTTAAACCTCAAATTAGAATTTTGCAGTACAATTCATGAATTTTTTTTAAATTTCTTGTAATATTTTACAAAATAAAAAAATCTCACTCTTTAAAATATTCATGTATTAAATTAAAGAGCATTTAAAAAATTTCATTCTAAATAAGAAATATTTTTGGTTTTTTTTCCTTACATCTGTGTTTTCCTACAATTTTTATGTACCAGTTATGTGGTGGTTTTCCTACAATTTTTATGTACCAGTTGTTTTATTTAATCATTTTTAAAATATGCTTTTCATTATTAAAAATAATGTCCAATATAGTGATTGTATTCTTTGGATTATAAGAATTCTAGATGAATTTGTATGTAGGATTTGTATTTCTTGTTGTACACAACTTTGTTATTTTATAATATACCATATTTGGTGTAATGTGATTTTAGAAATAATTTTAAACTTTTTTAAACTGTAAATGTTACAGCAGCATATATCGTCCATTTTTGACTGTCAATGCAAAAATATATTAAATTATCACTTTACAACCTTTTCTTTCCTAAAGCTCCAAATCCAGTTCATGAAATTTCTGTGAAGTATCGGAATGAGACTACATTAATATTGGAATGGAATAAAGTAAACAACAACAACAACAGCAATTACAATTATACATTGTCCTACAATGGTCTGAACACCAGCATCCATGGATTGAAAGAAGGTTCTGCAGTGACATACGAAGTCTCAGCTCTTACTGCTGGGACAGAATACAGTTTCATGCTCTACACTGTATTTCAAGGTGTTCAGAGCACTGAGTACAGCTTTACCACTGTCACAAGTAAGCGTAAATTATTTTTATTTAATCCTCAAATTAGAATTTTGCAGTACAATTCATGACTTTTTTTTTAAATTTCTTGTAATATTTTACAAAATAAAAAAATGAGACTCTTCAAAATATTCATGTATAAAATTAAAGAGCATTTAAAAAATTTCATTCTAAATAAGAAATATTTTTGTTTTTTTCCTTACATCTGTATTTTCCTACAATTTTTATGTACCAGTTGTTTTATTTAATCATTTTTAAAATATGCTTTTCATTATTAAAAATAATGTCCAATATAGTGATTGTATTCTTTGGATTATAAGAATTCTAGATGAATTTGTATGTAGGATTTGTATTTCTTGTTTTACCATAATCTTGTACTTTTATAGTATACTATATTTGGTGTAATGTGATTCAGAAATAATTTTTTTAAACTGTAAATGTTACAGCAGCATATATCGTCCGTTTTTGACTATTGTCCATGCAAAAATATATTAAATTATCACTTTACAACCTTTTCTTTCCTAAAGCTCCAAATCCAGTTCATGAAATTTCTGTGAAGTATCGGAATGAGACTACATTGATATTGGAATGGAATAAAAGTAAACAACAACAGCAATTACCAATTATACATTGTCCTACAATGGTCTGAACACCAGCATCCATGGATTGAAAGAAGGTTCTGCAGTGACATACGAAGTCTCAGCTCTTACTGCTGGGACAGAATACAGTTTCATGCTCTACACTGTATTCCAAGGTGTTCAGAGCACTGGGTACAGATTTACCACTGTCACAAGTAAGCGTAAATTATTTTTATTTAAACCTCAAATTAGAATTTTGCAGTACAATTCATGATTTTTTTTTTTTTAAATTTCTTGTAATATTTTACAAAATAAAAAAAATTAGACTCTTCAAAATATTCATGTATTAAATTAAAGAGCATTTAAAAAATTTCATTCTAAATAAGAAATATTTTTGGTTTTTTTCCTTACATCTGTATTTTCCTACAATTTTTATGTACCAGTTATGTGGTGGTTTTCCTACAATTTTTTATGTACCAGTTGTTTTATTTAATCATTTTTAAAATACGCTTTTCATTATTAAAAATAATGTCCAATATAGTGATTGTATTCTTTGGATTATAAGAATTCTAGATGAATTTGTATGTAGGATTTGTATTTCTTGTTGTACACAACTTTGTTATTTTATAATATACCATATTTGGTGTAATGTGATTTTAGAAATAATTTTAAACTTTTTTAAACTGTAAATGTTACAGCAGCATATATCGTCCATTTTTAACTATTGTCAATGCAAAAATATATTAAATTATCACTTTACAACCTTTTCTTTCCTAAAGCTCCAAATCCAGTTCATGAAATTTCTGTAAAGTATCGGAATGAGACTACATTGATATTGGAATGGAATAAAGTAAACAACAACAGCAATTACAATTATACATTGTCCTACAATGGTCTGAACACCAGCATCCATGGATTGAAAGAAGGTTCTGCAGTGACATACGAAGTCTCAGCTCTTACTGCTGGGACAGAATACAGTTTCATGCTCTACACTGTATTTCAAGGAGTTCAGAGCACTGGGTACAGATTTACCACTGTCACAAGTAAGCGTAAATTATTTTTATTTAATCCTCAAATTAGAATTTTGCAGTACAATTCATGATTTTTTTTTTAATTTCTTGTAATATTTTACAAAATAAAAAAAATTAGACTCTTCAAAATATACATGTATTAAATTAAAGAGCATTTAAAAAATTTCATTCTAAATAAGAAATATTTTTGTTTTTTTCCTACATTGGTGTTTTCCTACAATTTTTATGTACCAGTTATGTGGTGGTTTTCCTACATTTTGTATGTACCAGGGTTTATTTAATCATTTTATAAAATACGCTTTTCATTACTAAAAAACAATGTCCAATATAGTGATTGTATTCTTTGGATTATAAGAATTCTAGATGAATTTGTATGTAGGATTTGTATTTCTTGTTGTACACAACTTTGTTATTTTATAATATACCATATTTGGTGTAATGTGATTTTAGAAATAATTTTAAACTTTTTTAAACTGTAAATGTTACAGCAGCATATATCGTTCCGTTTTTGACTATTGTCAATGCAAAAATATATTAAATTATCACTTTACAACCTTTTCTTTCCTAAAGCTCCAAATCCAGTTCATGAAATTTCTGTGAAGTATCGGAATGAGACTACATTAATATTGGAATGGAAATAAAGTAAACAACAACAGCAATTACAATTATACATTGTCCTACAATGGTCTGAACACCAGCAATCCATGGATTGAAAGAAGGTTCTGCAGTGACATACGAAGTCTCAGCTCTTATTGCTGGGACAGAATACAGTTTCATGCTCTACACTGTATTCCAAGGTGTTCAGAGCACTGAGTACAACTTTACCACTGTCACAAGTAAGCGTAAATTATTTTTATTTAATCCTCAAATTAGAATTTTGCAGTACAATTCATGATTTTTTTTTTAATTTCTTGTAATATTTTACAAATAAAAAAAATTAGACTCTTCAAAATATACATGTATTAAATTAAAGAGCATTTAAAAAATTTCATTCTAAATAAGAAAAATTTTTTGTTTTTTTCCTTACATCTGTATTTTCCTACAATTTTTATGTACCAGTTATGTGGTGGTTTTCCTACAATTTTTATGTACCAGTTGTTTTATTTAATCATTTTTAAAATACGCTTTTCATTACTAAAAACAATGTCCAATATAGTGATTGTATTCTTTGGATTATAAGAATTCTAGATGAATTTGTATGTAGGATTTGTATTTCTTGTTGTACACAACTTTGTATTTTATAATATACCATATTTGGTGTAATGTGATTTTAGAAATAATTTTAAACTTTTTTAAACTGTAAATGTTACAGCAGCATATATCGTCCGTTTTTGACTATTGTCAATGCAAAAATATATTAAATTATCACTTTACAACCTTTTCTTTCCTAAAGCTCCAAATCCAGTTCATGAAATTTCTGTAAAGTATCGGAATGAGACTACATTAATATTGGAATGGAATAAAGTAAACAACAACAACAACAGCAATTACAATTATACATTGTCCTACAATGGTCTGAACACCAGCATCCATGGATTGAAAGAAGGTTCTGCAGTGACATACGAAGTCTCAGCTCTTACTGCTGGGACAGAATACAGTTTCATGCTCTACACTGTATTTCAAGGAGTTCAGAGCACTGGGTACAGATTTACCACTGTCACAAGTAAGCGTAAATTATTTTTATTTAATCCTCAAATTAGAATTTTGCAGTACAATTCATGATTTTTTTTTAAATTTCTTGTAATATTTTACAAAATAAAAAAAAATTAGACTCTTCAAAATATTCATTAGTAAATTAAAAATGATTTAGAAAATTTCACTTCAAATAAGAAATATTTTTGGTTTTTTTCCTACATTGGTGTTTTCCTACAATTTTTATGTACCAGTTGTTTTATTTAATCATTTTTAAAATATGCTTTTCATTACTAAAAATAATGTCCAATATAGTGATTGTATTCTTTGGATTATAAGAATTCTAGATGAATTTGTATGTAGGATTTGTATTTCTTGTTGTACACAACTTTGTTATTTTATAATATACCATATTTGGTGTAATGTGATTTTAGAAATAATTTTAAACTTTTTTAAACTGTAAATGTTACAGCAGCATATATCGTCCATTTTTGGACTATTGTCCATGCAAAAATATTAAATGATCACTTTACAACCTTTTCTTTCCTAAAGCTCCAAATCCAGTTCATGAAATTTCTGTAAAGTATCGGAATGAGACTACATTAATATTGGAATGGAATAAAGTAAACAACAACAACAACAGCAATTACAATTATACATTGTCCTACAATGGTCTGAACACCAGCATCCATGGATTGAAAGAAGGTTCTGCAGTGACATACGAAGTCTCAGCTCTTACTGCTGGGACAGAATACAGTTTCATGCTCTACACTGTATTTCAAGGAGTTCAGAGCACTGGGTACAGATTTACCACTGTCACAAGTAAGCGTAAATTCTCTCTGAACTCAGAGAATTTGTATGGAGGGATTTGTATTTCTCATGTATAATAAACAACTTGAAACCAAATTTCTTATTTTAAGTAGGAAATTAGCAAACAAATGAAAGAAAAATCCTTCAAAAAGAAATGTTTTTTAAAATCTTTATTGCATATTGTTGTCTAGTTAAGCCTTTTTTTGTAAAGAATGAAGAAACCTTTAACAGGCATTTGGCTTCCCATGTTTTGATATGATTCTTTAGTCTATAGGAAAATCCTGAGCGTCAGCTACAAGGCTACCACAGGTCACAGTGTCATCTACAAGCTCTAAAACTTTGTAGTTAACATTACTCTCCATCTCCATCTAAGGTGAAAATAGTCTGTACAAACTAGGAATTAACTTTTTACGTTATTAATTGTATAAAGAAAACAGCTTATGTAAGAGATTTAAGAGGCTTTTTTTTAAATGCAATATTAGAAAGACCTGAATCGATGTAGTTGACACCTCGAGAAGATGTCCTCTCCAGCTAAGGTGAAACTGGTCTGTGGAATCAAAGAATTATTTTTCTATGGTTTATTGAATGTATAGACAAAACAGCTTACGTAATTTTGCAATACAACATCAGACAGTACTGAAACGCTGTAGTTGACACTATTAGAAGGTGTTTTCCTCATCTGAGGTGAAAGTGCATAAATGTATGCAAAATCAAATTCGACTGATTTTTTCTTTTTAGTTCTCTGACAGTTCTACCTAATAGTAAATTAATGTGGCGGCTAGGTAAACAGTGCATTCCGAAGTGGCAGCTGGCCTGACCAATAATAAAGTGCCTTTAAAAAGTATTCATACCCTTTAAACTTTTTTACATTATGTCACCTTAAAACCACAAATGTAAATGTATTTTATTGAGATTTCATGTAGTAGACCAACACGAAGTACAAAATTGCAAAGTGGAATGAAAATGATAGATGGTTTTCAAAATTTTAGGCATTTAAAAATCCCAAAAATGTGGCATGCATTTGTATTCAGCCCCCTGTACTCTGAAACCCCAAAATAAAATCCAGTGCAATCAATTGCCTTCAGAAGTCACCTAATCAGTTAATAGAGTCCACCTGTGTGTAATTTAGTCTCAGTATAAATACACCTGTTCTGTGAAAGCATCAGTGGTTTGTTAGAGAATACTAGTGAACAAACAGCATCACGAAGACCAAGGAACTCACCAGAAACGTCAGGGATAAAGTTGTGGAGAGGTTTAAAGCAAGGTTAGGTTATGCATAGTTTAAACCAGAAAAAATAAATATATAAACTTTCACCCTGCGTATTAAATAGCAGCCCAAATTTTAGAAACCAGCCCAATTATTTTTTTTTCTGATGTAATCAAAAGAAGCCTAGTTGGACAGGAGCCTGCCAAATCTATCAACACTGCTCAGGCCAGGTCTATGTCAAAACACACCTGGCATATATGTAGTTACAGTATATACATGACTGTGAATAAGGGGGCATAAAAAATTTCTTGAAATATTTTTTATACCTATTTTTTAATATAGTTTTATCATTGTTGTGTTGTTTATAACTGTACATATTATCTTTATTTTGACAGTTATTATGAGTGACATTATTAAAATAATAATAGAAATATTCTTTCAGATAAAGGAAATTAACTTAAATGTGTATTTGTATAAAATATTAAACAAGTATCATACAAGTCGTTTAGTGATAACCCTGTGGCTGTTGATTTGCTGCTGTTTTTTATAGATGGTTATAAAGGCAAAACGTGGCAATTTATAAACGAAAGTCTATTCATAATTTCTTTCTAAGCGTGTTTTTTATTAGTCAACCAAATAATTAGGGCACAATTTCCATTCTGATTGCACTATATAATATTTATACTACATATTTTTTTATTTTATTTTTATTAATTTTTCATAAGCTGTGGATTTATTTATATATTTTTCTGCTACTTAGTTCCAAATAGTGTTACAGGGTTACACTGTCGATATTCATCAGGCGGCCATGGTCTAACTCTTGTTTGGGATCCTCCAAATGGAGGAAGGACAGCTGTACAGATCAACATGAGCAGCACAAGCTTAAGTCACACAGGGGAAACACTGTATATCGGTGGACTTTTGCCTGCTCAGTGGTACACCTTTAGTGTGTCTTCATTCTCTGGTCCTGTGCAAAGTGTACCAGTTTCACTTACCTGTCAGACTGCCCCAAGAGGTAAGAGACTAAACATGTTACAAGGTAACCAATTATAAAAAATTTAGTAGGCTATAGATTATTTATACTGGCCTAACATTTTATTTTAGCTTGTTTCTTAATTTGTCACCCATTTGGATATGTCTGGATATCTCTAGCAGACTTTAAACACATTCATGTATTTTTGCTTTAGGAGTCATAGCGGGTGTTCTAACATCACTTTTGCTGGTCATTCTCATCCTTTGCATTGGCATATTTATATGGCATCGGAAGTCAAAGATATCCAGGTAGGTGCTCGGTTACCACCCATAGTATAAATTACCAGCAGCAAAAATTTGCATTTAACTCTGTGTACTGTTCTAGGAAAAGAATCTCTGGCAAGATCCTGTCCTGTACCATGCTGTTTCCTAATTTTAAATTTACAAATAATTACTTTAGCAATCAGTTTTATTTTCCTGTTAAACATTTTATTTTGTTGTTATTGTTACTATACTAGCTTAATAAGAAATGTTAAATATCTATTATTTTATGGTAAATATTATGTTAAATAAAACATGGAAAGTTAGGTTTTCTTACTGGCACTGTAGCACTGAAAAGAGTGTCCTGTGAGCTAGGTGCGCAGAGTCCAAACTTATTGTACCTGACTGTTTCTTTGTTATAAATATATACAGTTCTTGGGATGTGGGCAACAATATCCCTCTTAGCAATTCTATCTGTAAATTGCAGTTGTGGTGGCTGAGCTGAAACAAACTGATAAAATTACACAAATCATCACAAATTAGCTTCTGTGGCAGATTAAACTTTCTTGCCTGTTGAAGGAAGGACAATCCTTGCTGGGCTTTCTTCAGAATTGGATAGTGAGGTGGAATATTGATGGGGGTTTCTCCTAAAGACTCTTACTATTTCCACTGTTTTGATGTTCAGCAGGTTTTTAAGGTTTTTGTGACTACCCCAAGCAGCCAGGTACTCTTTATATGCAGACGTGTTACCTTTGCTTAAGGGGTTACTGACCAAAGTATGTTGTCTGCAAATTCAGGTTGACAGAGAGGTCCCTAACAGCACTATGATTTATGAACAAAGAGAACAAAACCCTAAGCAGCACCAGTGCTAATGGTTATTGCAGAATTGTTATAAATAATCTGTTACATGATATGTTTAAATGTTCCATGATACCCTAATAAAAGTCATGGGGCCATTATTTATGTCCGACATGTGCATATGCAAGCAGGTAGCAAGTTGCACTGGTTATATGTCACTGCAAGATGTGTTTGTAACATTTTATTGAAGAAATTTACTGAAAAATTATGCATCATGTCAGTCATTCTGCTATTAGAAGACAACACAGACTTTTCACTTGCAAATGAAACAAATTTTTTAATACACTGAACTGCCTTACAAAGTTTTGCAAGACTGTGTGTGAGATGCAAATTGCAGACAATCAGAAAAAAAGACTTTTGAAACATTCATCAGTGATATCAGGATTGAAGCAAATGCATGTCATTTTGAAGGGCTGACAGACAATCAAATCTGGATAATATGTGGAATTACCAGTGAAACAGGACTAAAAGAACACAAATACTTGTTTACTAAGAAATTTGGAGAACTTCTATTCACATACTCCATCACAGTAGAACTTAAACGTGCAGCCTGCAGTTTGTCCCACATATTGCATTCCATTTGCAATGCAGGATGAATTTGGGTAGCATAGTGCCAGTCTCTGAGCCAACAGACTGGTTTTGTTAATGTTCATAACATCCAAAAATGACAGACAAGAAATAAAACTGTGCTTAAATCCTGAAAAATCTCAACACTGCCCTAAAGAGACCCTATCACACAATGTGCTGCATAAAGGATGTTGCATCTTATATGTGGAGAACAACAGTATTTTCTGTACTAGATACACTGACTCTTTCGAACAGATACACCACAACTGTAAGTCCTTTATGACTACACTTAGCACCGATTTGGGCAATAGAGCAGCTTTATTGCCCAAATCAAGTTATCATTGTCACTGACTTTGTCATCGGTGGGCTGTAATGCTCATTTATTTTGCTCTTCTATCCACCAGAGTTTTTAAAATATTGTATCATCAACTGTTTATTACAGCGTTGACAGATTTTCTGTCAGAATTTGTTAAACACTGCTTAAATTGTAATTTGTTTTACCAGGGTTTTAACCAAGAAGACGTACCAGTAAGTAGTAGACAAACACAAACATGCATTCTTTATTTACACAATAGATAGATAGATAGATAGATAGATAGATAGATAGATAGATAGATAGATAGATAGATAAAATAAAAGATAAAAGAGTAAAATATGTTAAAAGTAATTTTTTTATTTTCGCTAGACCAGTCCCGTTAACGAAGTTTCCAATGCACTTTACCTCCATGAGTTGTGATCAGAATCGTAGTTTCATTCAGGAATATGAGGTACAGCAACACACCTTGTGTCTCTCAGTCAAATCATCAATCATCACTAAATTAGATGAAATGAATAATGTCATCTTTTTAAAATAATGTTTACAGGATTTAAGTACAGTGGGTACTGAGCAGAGTTGTACAGCTGCCACACTTCCAGAAAACAAGAGCAAGAACCGATTTACTAATGTACTGGCCTGTGAGTGTTAAGCCAAATTAACCAAACTTTAAAATGAAGTAATAACGTGTTTTACTCCTACTGTGTTCCTTTTATGATTTATTGTGGGCAAATTAAAGGTTAATACATTATACTTTAATATTATAATTTTTTTGTATTCTTTAGATGACTCTTCGCGTGTGAAGCTTGCTGCACAAACTGGCTCTGATTCAGACTACATCAATGCTAACTACATTCATGTAGGTCGTTTAGCAACACAATTATTGTATGACATATCTGGAATTATACTGTAGTCAGCAAATAAAAGACCTCATGCTATTTTAGGGTTATGGCAAGAAAAACAATCAATACATTGCAGCCCAGGGTCCTCTTCCCTCTACTGTCAATGATTTCTGGAGAATGGTGTGGGAGCAGAAGTCCTCAGTCATTGTCATGCTGACCAACTGTACTGAAGGAAAAAAGGTATGCTTGTGAGAATGTTGAACAAAAGTGCCTATTGGGTAGTGTGTCAAAATATATGGCAACACAGCGGGAGTTTGATCCCCAGCTCAAAGACTTTTCTTAATCACCTCACTTTACTGTCCTATCCACTCAATACAGGTTTCAGCTAACATGTTATGGTATGTTGTCATAGTGATAAGACTATGTGACATGTGTGACTATGTGATACCAGGCTCCTAGAAGGCTCATGGTGATTTTTTTTTATCAACAACATTTGCCACAAAAACGTTAAAGTTTTTTGTCCAGTGATTGGAATACTGGCAATATTAATGAACTACATTTATTACATGTAGTTTATTTCTTTTTTGTAGTTACATTTTTAACATAATTTAACAAATTAGTATTTCCCTATTACAATGCTGTTACTATTACTGACAATAAAATGCACATTATTATTTTAATATTATAATTGAGCTCACTGAAGCAGTTTAAATCCAAGTAGGCTCTCTCAGCCATAAAACCTGGGATGTGGTGGGGTGGGACACATAACTAATGACAATTGATGTGTGTGTTGAGGATGGCAAACAACCACATACCTGATGATGATTGGCTTAGGCAAAGATATTTCCGTTTGTCAGGCAGAAAATAATGCACAGCACAGTCGTACACAAAGTATGTACTACCTGACCATTAAAAAAGTATATCTATATAGATATGGCTATGAGTGGTATGAATGAAATTTAGACGTACTACAGGATTCAGAGCAATGGCAAGTCCAACAAATTCAAACTGGAAATATAAGCTCTACTCTTCCCTTGTTTATGTAAAAACCTAGACGGTTTATGTAACATGCAACCTATGACCAGGAAGAGAGGAAGAGTCTCTCCACATCGGTGCCAAGTAATTTTAATCTATTGAAGCATCAGACAGAGTCACATGCTGCTGCAACATTAAGATTACATTAGTGTACAAAGTTTTATACAAATAACTTATTCTATTTAGTGTCGATTTAAAATAATTTAACCTATTTAATATTGGTGGCATCCAAGTTATTTGACATATTTTAACTTTTTTTATGCTTTTTATTTTCCCTGGTAATTATCCGGTAATTAAAGTAACTAGTAACTTTAACTAATTACTTTTTTTTAAAGTAATATAACCAAAACTGATTGTGACTTCTTGTAAAAGTTTTGGTTGAACACTTGAGGTACTTTGAAGTTGTTTTCTTGCAGATTAAATGTGAGCATTATTGGCCACTGGACTACAAGCCCTGCCTCTATGGAAACCTGTGGGTTACAATCCAGTCAGAACAGAAAGAAAGTTGCTGGACTCTACGAGAATTTGTTATCAAAAATGTAAGTCTCATAAACAAACTAAAGCAGAGCATAATTTGTTTTATACAGTATAATTCCGATAAGGTGATAAATATGGAATGATTCAAATTTTAACTTTCATTTTTAGATATTTTTAGATATCAGTTTTTGTACTGACAGTGTGATTTGGGTTATTGTCTTTCTGTATAATGATCATTCCAATAAGACTCGGTTGAATAGATTACTCTGAATCTATAAAGGTGATATTTATGTATTTAGTCCACCTTCTATCATGGCAGATTGAAGGCCCCAGTCTTTAGCAAGGCCTGATGTATAGATGTATTATGCTTGTTTCTAAATTTTTACAGTTTTCTAGTCATGAATGTTTCTCGTTCTAAAAAAAGTCAAGGTTTACAATACTGAAACAATCTGTCTCTAAACATTGGCAAAATAAATCATTCCAGTACAGCCCAGAGCAGCACTGGCATCTCCTCTCCTGGTCTTATAAGTTTTCTCATAAGTATCTTCCAACCTGACCATATTCTACAAGACATTGCATTAGCTAAGGCCTGTTACAGGCCAAGATTTTATAGAAGACAGGAGTTTCAAGAAGTGCTGTTAAAGCTACTTTAAAGAAGCACAAGGAAACAGAATTATTAAGGGCCACAGATGTAGTGGTTGGCAAGGAAAATTTAGAACAGCAGACAAAAAATTGTCTAGCAAAGAAGGGCAATCGGCAAAGAACTGGCATCTGGCCAAAAGTGGCCTTTTTGGATATGCAGCCCTGAAAAATATATTTGATAAGACTTACTCAACTATGCATGAAAAAAGGAGATAAGATACAGAAAATAGCAGCAGGTGCAATGTTGCAGTATTTGGTTGGCCCTATTGGTTTATATATATGGGTGTGGGTGGGTGGTTGTGTGTGGGTATGTGTTTGTAGGAATCTTCTTCTGAGGAGCGAACAGTAACACAATTTCATTTCACTGCCTGGCCTGATCATGGAGTTCCTGAAAGAACAGACGAATTGATTCAGTTCCGTTGGATTGTTCGTCAGCACATTGAGACCTTTCCATTTAGTGGACCTACAGTGGTACACTGCAGGTAAACCAATCACATTATATAATAGGTACACTTTATATACAGATAGCATTATGCTAAGCACATACCATCTCTAGGTTTTAATGGCTGGCATAATTGTAATATGGTAAATTGGAATTTTTTACAAGCATCTAGTTTTAAGAGATTGTTGAACGAGATGCTTCATATTATTCAAATGGAATATTTATGTTTTAATTAGTTTAGGTTAACAATAGGATTTAAACCTGGATAGGGATTTCTCTTAGACTACTTGGAGGAAATTTAGGGATAGTAAATTCAGTAATCTCTCATTCCTTTTCTTCCGTACGACTGTTATACTTCTGTGAATAATATTATATTATATTATATAAAAAATAATAGATTTTATATATTATATAAGAATATTTATTATTGAATACGATTTTTTTCTCTGTGTGTCTTTCCTTCAACTTTTTCAATGATTGTGTGGTACACAATAATGATTAATTTTTATTTATTTAATCCACCTCAACTTGTTATTTTTTATTTTGCTTGTATTGTTTTCCTTTTCCATGTTAATATAAAATCATTACAAGTATAAATAAAATTAATTTTAAAAGAAATGTACTAAAAACCTTTTAAATATTCACTACTTACTTTTCTCATTACATATCTTTTTGCTCATGTCTGTTTGCAGTGCTGGAGTGGGAAGGACTGGAACGCTAATTGTCCTTGACATTGTACTGCAGCAAATAGACAAAGAGAAATTGGTTAGCATCGCTGACTGTGTACATCGCATGAGACTTAGCCGGCCTCTCATGGTGCAGACTCAGGTAGGAGGTTTCATTACATTAAAAGGGTTTTAAAAGGGGTTAGGAACATATATTTACCATTTAAACTCAAGCGTGTTAGATGTGTGTATAAATTTGTTAGCAAAGTAACACAAATCTGAATAGGACTAAGTTGTTATCGTATCAGAACTCCTCCACACGTTATACTTGCCACATTTTGCATTAGTTGTAAACTAATGTTATTATTTAGTTTAATGTATTATTTGACTGATATTTACACACTAAACAACAGGTTATCTTCTATACACATTTTGTGCATATGAATAATGCACTAATGAGCTAGTGTTGATATTAAACATTACAAACCTTCAGAAAGTCAGAAATGTTTAGGCCCGAGGACAGTGATGGAAAAGACCCACTACTCCAAAGTGAGGCTCTATCTGACAACTGATGTTACAGTGAATTAAACTAATAAATGTAATGGTGGACCTATAAAAGGGGTCATCTTGTGGCTGACTAAAGTACAATTTTTACACAATCTGTACTTAATTGGGGTTGCCTAGTTATATTAAATGAAAGATAAATTACTTTAATAGTGTTGTTATTCTCCCCTTTGTAAACTTACTTTACCCTTAGACAAAACACAGCATAAAAATATTCAATCTTTACAGTGATTTATAGATAAAACAATCAACTTTTGATTTGTTTTTTTGGACAAAAATGCACATTGTTTTCCACTGTGTATGAAACAAATAAAAAATCATATACATACATATATGTGTTATTGCAGGTGTATAAACATTTCATATGCTAGTCGATGCATTCTCAAGCATTTAATATGTAGATCCCTATTCCCTATGTAGAATTCTCTCTCTTTCTCTTTTACAGTCTCAGTATGTGTTCCTGCATCAGTGCATCATGGATTCTTTGCAGCAGAAAGAGGGCTCCATTCCTGAACCTATATATGAAAATTCTGATATGATCTTTGCTAATGCACTTGCTCTAAAAGAATATCTGCCAGCCAGCCCTAGGGTTTAAAAACACATGCACACAGGCTCCCACTTCATTGTCTGTCATTACAATACAACAATACTACATTATTGCTCGCATTGTAATAATCATTTGTATTTCAAGCACCCAAAGAGATTCCAACCAAATGTATTCAAACTAGATTTTGTTCTAATTTCTGCTCTTGTGCATACTGTAGTCCTGTTTTTTTTTCTGCCAGTGTATTACAAAAATACATGTTGATGTCTGTTTTGCAAAATATAAAAACTATTTTTTTTATCTAAAATGTAATTTAATTTAATGTAGTTTTGATTGAATTTAGTTTTGGTCTGTTTTACTTATGTTGGCTTGACAGAGCTCATAATGCTTGCCTCAATTATTATCATATTGTTAATCTATTAAAACATTTGTAATGCTAAAACAAATTGCATTTTTAATTTGGAAATATCAAAATGAGTACAAACCCACAATTTTGTTGCCATAAAGCAAGGCTCAGAAGAAGACTTTTTGCAGACCAAACCTACAGACTACAGACATACATTTTTCATCTTTAGTACCAATGGAATTAAGCAGCACCATAGCAACCACTTTGCACTGAGAGAGAGCTTAAAGTGAATTATTTTAACATTCAAAAAATGACAACAAAACACTGCAAAATAAAACTCCATGTGGTGAAAGTCGAGCTCACCAGCTGATTAACATCATACAAGCTAAACCACCAATTACTAACCATCATGCACTTATTTTTGCTTATTTCTAAATCAAATCGAAGACATAGGCTAATGCAAAATTATGCAATATTTGTTTATTTAAAACAGCAAATATAATAAATTACATAATATTTGTCATTTTGTTAATGCAGTAAAAATAAAACAGCTGTAATTCTAAATTTTTCCAATTTCGTTCCATTTTCCTCTAGTAATAATAATATTATTACTACTACTACTAATAATAATTCATCGTCTTATTATTATTGTTATTATTATTATTATTATTATTATTATTATTATTATTATTATTATATTATCTTTTTACTGGATTAGGCTAAAATAATAGATAGGCCGACAATTTTTCAAATGTATATAAGAAGTTGAGAAACATACAGTAAAAAATTTTTTTTTTTTTTAAACACTAACTTTAGAGAAAAAACATCTAATGGTTGAAAAAAAAAAGGGGCTGCTCATCTCAACATTATTTTATAACTGTGCCATAAATGTGTGTTATGGTCTGAAAATTAAGGGAAAAAACAATAATATACAACTAACACGAGAGCTTCATAATTAGACAATTTTTATACAATTAATTATTATAATAAATTTATATAATAATTAAATATATATTTTTTAATATTTGTAATATTCAGTTAACAAAATAACATTCTCTCAATTATATTTTTAATAAACAAGACAAAGTTTGCTGTTGTCCATTTTAAACAGCTGACAATTCCACCACTGTGATATTTTTTTTCTGCAAAACTACAGTTTTTAACAGTTCATCAAGATTTGACAAAAGATGACAAAAGACAAATCTTTTAAACAAAACTTTTATGTGTCTCACTAGGGCTGGATGGAAGCAAAAAAAAAAGATCACAATATAATGTTACATATCATTCGGTATTGATAATTATGTTTAATAACCCTTAAAAAACTATTGATTTATAATAGATTTTTCAGTAAAATATACAAATATATTATAGATAATAGTATAATAAAACAGAAACAATAATATATTGTAAATATAGAACAATCAAGTCAAACTTTGAGGTATATCAACATCTGTACTATTAATAAAACAAACCTTCAAAACACTGTAAACAAAAGATAAAATATCAATAAACCTACAGCAATCACCTCTATTCACATGAACATGTTGGTTCACTCTCTCTGACCACATTACCCCCCGTGCTGAAAATCCTATCAGGGGGGCACAAGTATTTTGTGCAAGTTGGCTTACTTATGGGACGTTGCGTTCTTGCAGCCTCCATCACTCCAGCGGATCAGACTCACTGTCAGCATCAGAATGTAGCTCTTCAGCTGACACTACTTTTTGCCGTTTAGTAAGAGGTGAGGCATCTGCACTAGAGCTTTGCTTTTTAAAGAAACTATCCAAAGACTTTTTCATACTATGGTCGCTTCTTCATACCCAGTGCTGAAGGTGGTTGTGGATTAGCAGCAGCTTCTCCTTTAGCACCTGTTGCCTCAGTTTTATCCATAGTCTCCTGGTGTTGGCCTTAGTCATCATCAATGATTTTAGCCAGCGCTTGTGTTTTAATGTCCCCCTACCCTGTCTGGCCTGGTGTACAAAGCTCTAAATCTTGAGTCAACTAAAGAATCCATGTCAAGCAAATTATCAGTGGCCTGGCCTGCATATTTTTCTTTAAGGTATGACATGATATGTGTTTTAAAGTTGTTGGTGAGTTGCGTGTCCTGTTTAATAACAGTCAGTAATTTTGTTTTCAACAACAGGACAACATAAAATGACACTGGTGCCACTACCCTCAAATGTCAGTCTGGAGTCCCGAAATATGTTATTTTATATTTATATTTTTTAATACATGCAAAAGGTTGTCTAAAATTGACCCTGTCTACCAGTAAATTTTGGCTTTAAATGTAGTCTAATAAATTGTATTGGTATATGCTAGGCATCAACTTATCATCTCCTAGGATCCACAGTGACAGCACACAGAAATCACTATCATATAACTATCAGCTAACGTCTCTATTTAAAGAAATACACAAATATCTTACCTTTAATACCGGACTAAACGATGAACTCCAAATGTAGCCTTTCCCTCCAGGTTGTATATATATATATATATATATATATATATATATATATATATATATATATATATATATATATATATATATATATATATATATACCACAATCTTTATAGTGGTTCCAAAAAGTTAAATATTAGAACAATCCTGAAAAAAACAAAATTATACAAACATAATAAACATATAAAATTGTCCATATTGTCATAATCAGGATATGGTGTTACACTAGAGGACACTGTTTTTAGTGACAAAAAAATGATCGGCTTCTTTGGTTTCACCAAACATATGGTGAATAACATTTTTATGATTTTCAAGTTTAAGACTTGAAACAAAAAAATAATAACAGCATTTTTTATAACATTTTGCCCATGTAGGACAAAAAAACTTTATAGCATTTTACATGATGGAAAAAAACTAATTATATTCATTTTGGTCAAGTGTGACAGTTAAAATTTCATGCCATGTTAGCAAACCCTAGTTATTATAGGGTGGAATTAGATTTGTCCCAGTGGATAATTTTAATATAAAGTTTACTTGGGACATATCTGGGACATTAAATGAACCCAAGTAGTCACATCCCAAAAATTTGTCCTGACTATAAATTCTAAAGTATAATAATTTGGCATATTATATCCAGTTAATAAACAGTTAAATATATTGTTAAAGTGAATACTAGCATACTACTAGTTTTGTATGAATTAGTACAATCTTGCATTAATACAGGTAAAGTGCAGGTTGCTAGACATTTGATATTTAATGAGGAAATAAAAGAATTTATCATCTTTAGATAATGTTTTACAGAAAGATGATCATACAGAAAACTGTAACACCAATTAAAATACATTCTATGAAACTTAAGCTATGTTTACACCGCAGGCAAATGTGGCCCAAATCCAATCTTTTGCCCACATGTGACACATGTGACATCTTTTTTTCTGATAACAGCATTAATTCATGCAATTTTTATGTCATTTTCAATTGACATGCTGCATCATCCTGCATTGGTGCGTACTACAAAAAATTGATATATAATCAACTTTTGGATCAGGTTCTCACCACTTCTGGCTCCATATCCACTCATCTATTCAAACTAAAGTAGCAGCCACAGTTTTTTTATACTGCACATCTTCTTATATAAATTTAAGCACCTAACGAGTAAATTCTGGCTTTCAGTGTCTTCCATGTTTATTTTTTTTGTATGACAGGATGCTGTGGGTGATGTAGAATTTGTTCTTTTGCACACACAGGTCAGTTTAAGACTCAGTTCACACAAGCCAACAATGTAAAAAGCTATACAAAAAAATCTGAATTGAGCTTTAAGCCTCGCAGTGTAAACGTAGCCTTAGATCTCTGTGAGTAAGAGATGTAAAAGGATGCTTTTAAATAGCCTGTGTTCAGTCCATTTGAGCTGCGCTGGTTTCCAATTGTAAAATTCTAAACCTTTACGTAGGTTACGCAGACATGGCTGACAAGCTGAATAAATCGCATTAAAAAAAAGAATTGGCTTGGTGGAACTGTATGTTTTAGTTAAAATCAGTAGTTTGTATTTTGTATTTCTTTTTATACTGCTAATGCAAAAAAAAATAATTCACAGTTTAGCCTAAAACACATTCTTTTAATAGTTTAAAACCGAGTGTCCTGCAATGCCTGGTGTAAGAAAGCTTGAATGTCCTTTAACTCTTGACCTTAATCTTACTGAACACCTCTAAGATGATCTGGAATGCTGACAGAAGCCCAGACATCCCCAACCCAGATCTGTATATCCAAAATTTTAAATATATTGTTTAGAAAATCATTTGGATACGACAGTCATATGACCTAATATATGTTGTTATGTATTATTTAATTATTATTTACTTGCGCACATGATTATCATACTCATAAACCTTTTTCTCCTTTGTGAATTAAATGTTTTTAAAGCAGATATAAACCCTCCTTGTGGACCTTCATAGTACTCTACTACTAAAATATTTACATAGATTAAGTGTTATAACTATTTAAAAATATTTTTCCCTTTTATAAAAACAACAGATATAAATGTAAATCTGCTACAAATTACAGCTATGTGCCTAATAATAACTAACCTCCTAACAGTCCTGCCACCTTTCCTAATTTCATTAGTATTCTTACCAATTGATTTTCTTACTTGATTTGATATAGACCTCTTGTGTTAGCAATGTAACTGTTAATGCAGGTTTGAGCTTTATTAGCTATCTTCCAGAATTGTCTTCTGTCATTGGTTCTCCGTCTGATCCAACAGAACTTGAGCAGGCGACTGAATACATAGATGCTGCATTCCGCTATACGTTAGATAAAGTAGCTCCGGTTAAAAGAAAAATAATTAAAGATAAGAAACTCGCTCCTTGGTATAATAAACACTAGAACGTAAATGGCACCAAACTAAATTGTTGGTTATCCAGGCAGCATGGAAAGAGGGAATCCTAGCTTATGAAAAAGCTCTTAGTGCAACTAGATCAACGTATCTTTCTAACCTTATTGAAAATAATAAAAATAATCCTAGATTTCTATTTGACACCATAGCAAAATTAACTAGGAATAAGACGACCGCAGAAATCTGCCCCATAACTGCATGCAGCAGTGAGGATTTCATGAACTTTTTTGATAATAAAATTGCAAACATTAGGCAGAAAATTCACACTTTAAAACCAGACCTTTCAAATGATTCTGATGATAAACTAACCGCATCAGATCAGAACTTAAAAAATTTTACTCCTTTGGAAGAGAAAAACCTAATCGCACTCATCTCTTCCACAAAATCATCAACTTGTTTATTAGATCCTATACCAACACACTTTCTTAAGCAAATTGTACCGGCAGTATCAGAACCCCTGTTGAAAATAGTTAACTCTTCACTCAGCAGTGGGTATGTTCCCAAATCTTTTAAATTAGCAGTGATTAAACCTTTAATTAAGAAAACTGACCTTGACCACAATGTCGAACTACAGGCCGATGTCTAACCTTCCGTTTATCTCTAAAATCCTAGAGAAGGTAGTAGCGCAGCAGCTATGTTCATATTTACACAGAAATAACATACACGAACTTTATCAATCAGGATTCAGGCCTCACCACAGCACAGAGACGGCACTGGTCAAAGTAGCTAATGACCTCTTACTGGCATCCGATCAAGGCTGTGTCTCGTTGCTTATATTACTTGACCTTAGTGCGGCTTTCGACACCATTGATCACGATATTCTTCTTCACAGATTAGAAAAATTGGAACGACTCTTGCGTGGCTCAGGTCCTATTTAACTGATCGCTACCAGTTTGTTGATTTAAATGGTGATTATTCTGTGTGCTCCCTTGTAAAATATGGTGTTCCACAGGGCTCGGTTTTAGGCCCACTTCTTTTCTCTCTTTACATGCTGCCTCTGGGAAACATAATTCGTAAGCATGATATCAGTTTCCACTGTTACGCTGATGACACACAGATATACGTCTCATCAAGGCCTGATGCAAAAGGCCTGTTTAATAAAATCGAGCAATGTGTGAAGGAAATAAGAGATTGGATGTTAAGCAGTTTCCTCTTGCTTAACCCTAATAAGACTGAGGTTTTGGTTCTAGGACCACAGATAGCTAAAAGTAGGCTTTCTGATCACACCTTTACCCTAGACAGTCTTTCTATTTCACCAAGTGCAACACTAAAAGATCTGGGTGTGATTTTAGACTCCAATCTCTCATTTGAAGCCCATGTCGACAATATTAGCAGGATAGCGTTCTGTCATCTCAGAAATATCGCCAAGATAAGAAATATCTTGTCACTGGATGATGCAGAAAAATTAGTTCATGCGTTTATCACATCCAGGCTGGATTATTGTAACGCTTTACTGTCTGGATGTTCAACTAGGTGCATTAATAAACTTCAGTTAGTCCAGAACGCAGCAGCGAGAGTCCTCACTAAAACTAAAAGATCACCCTCAGCACATCACGCCAGTCCTATCCACACTGCATTGGCTCCCAGTGAGACACCGCATCGATTTTAAAATACTACTTTTAACTTATAAAGCTCTAAATGGTCTCGCACCGCAGTACTTAAGCGAACTTCTAGTGTCTTACGTTCCGTCACGCCTACTTCAATCAAAGGATGCAGGCTGCCTGTCAGTACCGCGCATTATAAAAACTACAGCAGGGGGCAGAGCCTTTTCTTACAGAGCCCCAAAGCTATGGAATAACCTCCCTATGAATGTTCGAAAATCAGACACAGTCTCAGTGTTTAAGTCCAAGTTAAAAACTTAATCAAGCATTTTGTATTGATCCACCTTAGTTAAAGGAGCAAGTCTGGGGACTCATGGGTATTGAGTATTATGGTGATCTGGTATGTTTAGATGCTGTCTTTCCCACTCTTTTTATCATGGTGTTGATGATGAGAGCGGCTGGTTGCTTAACATATCAGGGAGCCCTCATGTCTGTGTTTCCCTCTGGTTCTCCTTTTAGTTATGCTGACCTAGTTAGTCTTGCCGGAGTCCATACTTGCACTCCACATTATTCACATGGGTTATCTGTTGAATCTGGTTCCTCTCAAGGTCTGATTTCCATCTCAGGGAGTTTTTCCTTGTCACCGTCGCCCCCGGCTTGCTCATCAGGGACAAACTGATTTCTGTTTCATTTTCATCTTATAATTTCTTCAATTGTGTAAAGCTGCTTTGTGACAATAAAATTGAATTGAAAAATATTTAATGCAAAGTTTTTATTTCAAATATCTTTCTGCAAAACTTTTAACTGTTATGGATTTTTTTAATTGCACTTTTTATGGTCCGAAAGAAAAAAATATACATAAGTGAGAAAAAGATTTGTGAAATCTAAAAATAAGCAAGTAATTAAGACCATTGTTTACACTCCTGTTGCAGTCAGCACAAACAGCCAAACATCAGGATGGCATGGAATACAGGGTGCCTATATACACAAAGGTTTATGGTACCCACTAGCTCACTCCTTTTTTTTTTTTTTGCAAATGCATCTAAAAAAAAAAGTTATTCATTCACTTGTTGCATGTAATTATTTTAAGTGCCTACATACTAAATGTTGGCTACGCTATATCCATGTACATACAACTGTTTCTACTGTAGTCTAATAAATTCTGATGATACAGAGATTAGCGACTAGCTAATCTTCAATTCTTTCGGAACTGACAGGGGCAGTGTTTTAGTCTGTCCTCAAATGGGAAAGAAAAAGGGAAAAAAACCCACTTGGAAGATAACGCGTTCAGGTCCTCCCAGACTCGTAGACAAGAAAGGTGCTAAGAATAAAAAAAATGGAAGTGTTTTGCATTTAAAGCCAATGAGCATGACATCTTTTATTAATGATCTTAAGCCAGTATGCAAACAAAGCGTTTCAACGTGAGTGAGGTAGCACCTCAAATTTGGCAAAGCATCTAAAAGTCAGAGTCCCTGATCCTTTTCAAATATTTAGGGTGAATTTCACAAAAAAGGATGCTTTTAAAATGAGTTATGAATAACTTGTTTGAGATTTAAAATGAGAGCGCAGAGTGCTTGTCTTTCCACGCACACAGAAAATTCCTGATTGTCTGACACCTTGCAGCTTATTTATGTGTTGTGTGTCCGTCTGCGGATAACCCTTAATAACGGTATTGGCTAATATCACTGGTTTGTCAGTTGTTGTCAGACATTATGTTTAATAAATAAATTCTTCATCAAAGAGCCATGACTTCAAATGGCCAGGCAATGCAATGGTAACGTTGTGACCTTGATTGCTTGATTGATCTTTTTTTTTTGTAATGCTACTAATAGGTGCCTCTGTAGTGTTAAAAGATTGAAATAAATTAGTTATTGTTTTCCCTCATAGTATCGACTTGGTATTGAGTATCATATACTTTTAGTGGTATTCATACCGACTACTGTATTTTTAGTATTGTGACATCCCTACTGTAGACATATGACTTGTTAAAGGACTGTATCAGCAGAAGTATTTACCTTCCCCAGAGTAACATTTTCCAATACATTGTTCAGTGGCAGTCCTACTGTAGTTCCTTTATGAAATGCCTTTCAAGATTCAGAAAAGTGTGAATTCTGATCATTTTGGTTGTGCCTTTTCTCAGTATCCTCAGTGTTTTTTATTCCCAGCTGCTCTTCTGGTCCAGATTTTTCAAAACACATCTCTATCATGTCTTCTATTGCCTCATCTATGTCAGCAAAGTTCTCCTGTTTCTCTTGACTCATCTCTGGATCTGGATGAAAATGCTCCAGGACCAACTTGCTAGGTAATGGCTCTGAAAACTTTTTAGCAATGTTGTGGAGAACACAGCAAGCATTGACAATGCGAGCTACAGGCTTAAGATTATCAGCCACCACAGATCCAAGACTCTGTAAACATCGGAAGCGGGTTTTCAAAGATCCGAAGACATGCTGCGTGGATTTCCAAACCTGAAAATGAGCATTGTTGAAATGTCTGGTTGCATTTGTCTTGAGCCGGGAACTTTCCAGGGGGCTTAGCACATGTTTAGCCTTAGATAAACCTTTACCACCTGCAGATATAAAGATGAGGACTTGGTCAGAAATACAAAGCTTTTTTTGGACATCAGTTGATTTTCACATAGATAAGTAGGAGTCATGTCATTCTTATTAAACAATTTAAATAAATGCATGAAAAGGTACTACTGTAAGTGTAAACAAAGGAACACTTACTTCCTTTGTATGTGTTCTATTAATAGGGAGATTAGTCATGAAACTTACTCATGGTGGGTCTAAAACTTTAATGTAATTGAAATTATGTTATTATTGTAAATTATAAAACAAGTCATACATTTTTAGAATGTTGCCCAACCCTTATCATAGGTCACCCCATAGCCCTGGCACCAATAGTCAAAAATGATTAAAACAATACATTATATATAAATGTACTATATACACAATTTATACATACATGCATATATATACTACAGGTCAAAAGGTTGGGTACAACCCTTCTTCCTTTATTTTTTTATTTTTACATTGTTCTTTCATATTTCAGACAACCAGACTTAATAAAACAAGTAAAATTAGTAAACAAAAAATGTGGGGTTTTTTGTATTTAAAAAATGTTTATAAAAATCTAAATTTAGCTTAAATGACAACTTGGCACATTTGTGGCTCATCATATATTCATGAGGTAATTACCTAGAACGGTTTTCATGATTGCAAGTGTGCTAATTAATGTAATTTGTGACATTTCTCGCCTGCTTATTATTATTATTATTAGAGCCACTTTCAACGATTAGCAATTAAGGCTACAGTAGCTCTTCGGTAGAATCAGACCAGAAGTCCTAGCCTTCCTTCCCAACAAGCTCAGTAAGAGCTTAATCCTGTCCACAGGTCCACCAGATGCTTTTTCTTGGACCACTCTCGGTAAGTACTGCCATATCAGGAAAACCCCACAGGGCCTATATTTTTTTTGACCCAGCTGTCTAAACAAACACATTTGTCAGAGTAACATGACTACTGGCATGGAACCCACGTGCAGTTGCGCTCCTGTGACAATTCTGGGTCAGGTCCTTTCACTTTCTGTCCTCCATTTCATCTCTCTCTCTCTCTCTCTCTCTCTCTGCCCTATCAATAAAGGCAAAATGGCCCAAGAAATAAAATAAAATAAAAAAAAGAGTTACATTAGGTACAAGCGTTTGCAAACTGAATGTTGACTTGCTGCCACTTCAATGTGATAATTACATTTCCAGCATTTGGCAGACGCTTTTATCTAGAGCGACTTACATTTATCTCATTTACACAACTGAGCAATTACGGGTTAAGGGCCTTGCTTGGGGGCCCAAGGGTGGTAGTTTGGTGGAGCTGGGAATCGAACCCACAATCTTCAGGTTGGTATTCCAACACCTTAACCATGAGCCACCACTTCATCTGCCAGTACTGCATTCATTTAGTATGTGGTTTTTTTTTTACTAAAACTGTTGGACATATTCATACATTTGATTTATATATTACATTAATCTACTTACCCAAGACCCAGGACTGCCCATGCTGAAGCCTGTTAAACTCCTGAAAAATACTGGAGCTTTCCCAAACAGCCTGTTCCCCAGTTCCCCCAGGACAACACTGCTCCACACTCAGTAGATTCCCATCCACATCACTGATGATCTGCACCATTACTGAATGGTAACCCCTGCGGTTAAGGAACAGATGCTCTTCAGATGGAGAAGGCTTTACATGGACATGCAACGAACCCAAAACTCCCACCACATTCGGAATGCCACTTATGTATTTAAAGCCCTGCGCAACGCCCATGCGAGCGTCATAAGTGGCAGGGAAAGTAATAAAGTCTGTAGACATGTCCTCCAAGACCTTAGACACGGTGTTAACGGCGTCGCTTGCGCTCGCGTGCTCCAGTCCCAAAGCGTCTGTGATTTTTCTCGGAAGAAACCCATGCGCGTAGAAGTACAGTGCCGCGAGCGTCATGGCTTCGACAGGAGTGGCGTCACTGTCGGATCTGAACACGTCCTTTTGGATGCGAGCTTTAATGCAGTCTGAAATAAACGCTAGACACCGGCGACTGAAATAAAAACACTGTGACAGAAAGTAGTCATCAAAAATGTCCAGGTGACTTAGTAACTCGCGGTTCTCCTGGCTGGTGGCGCTGTTAATGCTGTCACTGGTACGGATTTTAGCAGTCGGTTCGCTGTTTCTGTACAAGTCGTCCTGAACTGCATGCCACACCGCACCGGCGTAGGACATACTGTCAGATTTAACGTGATCTAAACCCAGAAAATGGATTTGAAAAACAGCCAGTCAATAATACACTACCGTAAAAACAGCTATGCAGTGTTAAGTGTCAAAACAAAACAAAACAATAATCAAAACAAAAGCGCGCTGATGCGGCGGTCTTCTTCTTCTGTGGATTTATTGGCGGGTTGTTTATACCGCCACCTCCTGTGCTGGAGTGTAAAATGAGTTTAGTCTCGGTGTATGTTAGGATATCTTTATTCCTTCATTGTAGCAGAACCCGTTCGAATGATACCCGAAACTTCACTGATTGAATCTTTTTAACACCGTAGAAACCTCTTGTCGAGCTTATGCCTTTGTATGGGGTTCTTCTTAGTGCAAGTATTTTAGTGCGGGTTCTAGCGAGTCGGTTGTTGTGTTAAAGTCTGTATGTTCCCACTGGAGGGACATACAGACATTAATATATATATATATATATTTTATCGCAGGAAAAAAATTAAACGTTTAGAGGGCTTTGGCGACTGTCTTAAATATCAATATGTGCTATAATATGAATTCAAATTACGGTTAAATAAATAAGTAAAATAAAACACCCAAGGAGTCGTGCATTTCCGTGCCGCAAAAGCAAACTAATACCATATTAATAATATAATACTGATAATTCTTTCTCTCTCTTTCACATATGTGTGTGTGTGCTACTTTTCATATTTACTTTAAAACTACACCGTTATCTTGCATATAAATGATTACATTTTTGTGGGAAATAAAAATAATTGTAATGATGGGTAAACACTGCCATCTGCTGGTTACAGAAACACCTGTAGGGCTTATGTACGCGCAGCAGCGGTCCATAGATCATTTATAATACAGGGTCCGTTTCAGACTCTAAAGTTTAACTGATTAAATAACAGAATAGCGAAAATCTTGTACTCTCTATTCTCTCTAGACATTATATGAAATCAATATTAACACAATTATGTTTTAAAATGTTAAATTACGAGTTATTTTAAACCGAATGACTGGACAAATAAAGCTTTTTAAGCTAAAGTGAAGTTTGGGCCAAATAAAAATTAAATATTCTAGAAATATTTTAAAGAAAGTAATTGAGTTAACATTAGCCTTTCAGACATTTTTATGCTAAGCCACTCACCTACTTTTTCAAATAACAGTTTATCTGCCTGGGCAAGATGAGACACTTTACTGAGAGCTGATGACTGGGCAATACTGCATTGCATTGATTAACAACAGGTGTAACAGTTTCCTTTACTTGACATATTTCATATAACCCTGTATGAAGGGCAGAGGCACTGGCGGGCGGGGGTGGGGGGAGCGGTCGATGCAAAAAAAAAAAAAGTATTATTCTACTTCCGTTGGAATGTCATAGAAATGTCAAAAAATAAAAGTCGAAAACAAAAAGGGAACACTTGGAAATTTATGTATATATATATATATATATATATATATATATATATATATATATATATATATATATATATATATATATATATATATATAACCCTACAACCCTAATGCAAGTTACGTCTTAAAATTTATTTTTATCTTACTGGCAATACAATAGAAAAAGATTTAATCTATCTGGAAGTTAGACAGCAGATTCTCCCAACTGAGCCATGGTCATAGATAAGAGAAAATATTTACGCATATTACTCCATCCAGAGGCAGATTATATTACCAGACTAAAATGTTATTTAACATCCCCGTTCTTAAAAAAAAATCATCTCATGGTCCTACCATTACGTAAAAACAGATGTACATACTCTAATTTGGCCTCAAATTAAACTGCAATTCCTAGGATATTTCCATACTTTTGTCATGCACAGATATTTAAAATGTAAAAATGTTTTTTTTTCTGAACACATAAATGACCAGGTATAAAGTTTTTTTTCTTTGTTTTTATTTTAAACGTGTACAAAGGCTACCTTTAACACCGATAAATATGATGATGTCTGAGTTCGTATTTATGCAAAAAATATCATAAGGTGTAAATAGATGCAAGAAAATATAAAAAAGATTTATGTTTAGTTCACCATCCTTGTCCTCTGGTTCCTTAACACACTAACATACAATATTACAGGCAATATGACAACTATAAAACTAAATAGCTGAAAAATGTTGATTTAATACAAATAAAAAATTTTAATTCAAATTTTATTAGTCAAGTACAAAAACATGCACAACATGCAGGAAAATACAATCTTTTATACAACTGTCCCTTTTTACACCTGGATAAGGAAACGGAAGACAAACAGAATTACCAATTACACTGAAATAATAGATTGAAAACTAGATTTTTTTTATTTTATTTTATTTTAAGTTTAATAAAGGTAAATTAAGGAGACCTACAAAAACCTTTCATTTTTCTATACATTAAAAGTGATGTTTGAAAAGACTTTTTTAATATGCATGCAGTTGGATAGTTAGATGGAATAAAAACTTAAAATTACAATGTTAAAGATCGCAGAAATGCATCATCACCTGGACAAAAAACACATTACTTAACTACTCTCAGATGAGCGCCTACTGACTGGCTGTATATACAGAATATTGATAGTAAAAGTACAAAAATAAAAAAAATATATTAAATTTAGATCATAGAAAGACCCGCGGATTGAAAAATAACTTTTATTTTGATATTAACAGTAAAACAAATGTACTTATTATCTCTGGCTTCAGCGATTGGCTCAATGTCCAGAATTTAAACTTTAACGTTTTATATATCAAAAATATTATATAAAAAATTATATACAAACCCTGTACACTTTCTGTTTTCCTGTCTAAAATGTTGCTGTTAAAGGGATTTTACAGATTTAGTTTGAAAGGGAAAGCTGGGCTACAGGACTGGAAATTTGTAGGTGCAGGAAAGCGGTTTTGGAGCTCTAGTACATCATCTACATCCGGTAAGTTTCACTCAATAAACTGATTCCAAATCACATCACATAATAAAACTGGCAGTGAAACTATGGAGCTAAATTAGTCTAATAATCCACACAAAAACACGCAAATTAAGTGTAACACTCGGAGGGGGTAAACATAACAATTCTCAAGAACAGCTTTCGAAAAGGACACAACACTAAAGCTGCATTTTGAAGAATATTTACACTCAGAGGAAAGGGGTACTACTGGCGGAACAGGGAGACTAAAGCTGACTAAATCGACCAAAATCTTCTTCTTTAAAAACTATTTCTTTATCGCAATGTCTTTGAAATAGTTTACAATAAAATCCACCAAAAGAATAATAAAATTCTAACTTAAATGTAAATATAATGACTGTTATTGTAACAATGTTTCCCCATATAAAAGAAATCCCACTGATCTCCACTATTACTATCATATTAAGCAAATATTAATCTAATAGCACTGTATCAGTTCACACACAGGGGCAACAGTGAAGCCCATTAAAACCATTAATATTTGCTTAAACTGGATGTGGAACATGACCCCAGACAGTAAACGGCTCTTTGCAAGGGCCACTTAGCCGCATCTGTTATTTATGTGATGTTGCCATTCTCTATAGTGCCGGTAGGTGGCGCATCATTTTAATACATTAATTCATCTTCTTCCCTAATTCCGGGTCACAGGGATCTGCTGAAGTCTATCCCAGCTGTCTCTGAAAGGGCGAAAGGCAGGAAGGGTACACCCTGTACAGGCCGCCAGTCTATCACAGGGCCACACTCATACTCACACTCACTCCTATGGGCAATTTAGGATCACCAATCAACCAAACATACATGTTTTTGGACTGTTGGAGAAGACCAGAGAACCCGGAGTAAACCCACGCAAGCCCAGGGAGAACATGCAAACTCCACACAGAAAGCCCCCTGCCCAGTAATATACTATAATAAAAGGAGGAAGTTTAACAACCCTCCTGTGGCTGTGTTATTAGTTGTGCACGTTTATGAGTTTATTGTATATGTTATGATAGTGTAAACATAACATATTATTTAGACGAGGTGGATAAATTTTTTTAGGAAGCTACAAACTACAGCGCAAACTTAGAAGCTGGATATATCTTGCCCTCAGCTACGTATTTAAACACTACCCTGATTTGTCCCAAACAAAGTCAAATAAAGTGCATAGATAGCTGTATAGCAGAATTCCAAATGAAAGGTCTGCTGGATTCTGTCTTAGTTTAAGTTCTCTGTGAGAAATAGCCACATATACCATTTTGAGGCTCCATCTTCCAAAAGCAGTTTATGAATAACAATCCAAATCGCAATTCGAATAGCAGAGCGGGGAGCAGGCAGAGGTCGATACACACAAAGCAATCACAACTGGAAAAAAAAATAAATAGCAAAAAAATGGTCAAAATATGAGCGAAGTAGTATATAGTTTGGACATGTTGGCTTACAATCCAGCGGCGATGAGAAAGATATTTATGTCTAAACACATGCTTTATCATACAGCACAGTGCCTAAAATTATACAGTTAAAGTATTTCAATGCACAAAGAACATATCTTGGTGCCTCTGATCTTGTTGTTGTGGCTGTTGGTATCAGACTGGATGGTTTGACTATTTAAAGAACTGCTGATATTCTGGGAATGGACAGATGAATATCTTAAAAAAATATTGCCTTTTTTCCACTCCTTTACTTTTCAGTTGTAATTCACCCCTGATTCCTAAACACAATGCGTGCTTTTTATACTTTAAAGCCATGTTGTGCACAACAGGCCAGACTGTAGGGTCTTTGGGCTACAACAACTAAAGACCACATTGAAATCCAGTCCATCCACAGGAACAGAAATCCAAGGCTTCAGTCGACAGACTGTCAATACTATCCAGTTCCTGTAGGTGAGCAGTTTCTAAAGTAATCAAAGAATCAGTCTCTCTCGCATGATCAGCAATACCATAGTCAAAGTCACTGAGGTCCACATTATTGCCCAATTGTAATGTATGATGTTAAGAATAGTTGAAACACTTGACCTGTATCTGAATTTGATTTCATGCGATGTCCTACCGCCACATGATTGTCTAATTGAATACTTACATAATTAAATGTGTGTGTACGTGTGTGACCCTACTGTCAGTCATAGACTTGATACAAATAATGTAAAATGTACTTTTTTAAAAGAAATTTTTTTAACTTGGTTAAATGGCTAACAAAAACAGTTGATTATTCTAATCACAACAATATCGTAATACATGATACAGTGAAATAATAATGGTGCTATAATTTACAAATGATTTAATGTCTGTGACTTCAGGTGAAACAGTGGTCATTGACAAGCAAGGGCCAGTGCTTACTGTTGGGATTAACAGGCCAGAGGTGCGTAATGCAGTGAACCAGGAGACATCCCAGCGTTTATTTGAAGAGTTTTCAGCATTTGAACAGGATGATACCCTGAATGTAGCTGTGCTGCATGGAATAGGTCAGTTGTTTACCACACCAGGGGCGCCGCTAAAAGAGGAAGTTAGGGTGATTCTAGGGGCCCACATACTTTGGCAGTCCCCAGAAATATGTTTATTAGTAGTTACAGTACTAGCAGTAATGTAATATAAATGGTTTGGCCCAAAATTGCTAGCGGAACCCCTGTACCACACATACATGTTTAAGTTTTTTTTTTAAATACCTTAAAATTATTTGAAGGGCTTTTTTTCAGGAGGGAATTTCTGTGCTGGTTATGATCTTAAAGAACTTTCCCAGGATTTCAGTTCCCTTAAACTGGAGCATAATGTTACAAAAGGTCCTGCACCAATGGTAAGAATACAATATATAGTTATAATTTATAAGTAAATTGTGCAGATACAGGTTAATTTTCACATTAATCATCAGAATAAACAAAATATGATTCTTATAACCCTAATCTTGGCTTTAATGTTAATAACATATAAGCTGGTTTAAGTATTTTATAAACTGTCGATCAGGTTTAAACTGCTCAAACAATAGAGGCTCTAGAATGTATACAAAATGGGGAGCAATTGTTTTGCCAGCTGCCAGAAAGGATATGATAAAAAATACTTACTTTTTAGAACAGTGATGGTCTAAGTCAATGGTGGGCTCATCATAGGCATAGTAGGAGGGCTCATTTCCATAGTAGGAAAAAAATCATGTTTTAATTACCTTTCTTGCTGACTAATGTGAAACCCTATGTGGCCTTCTGCTTGAACTCAAAGTTACAATAAAATTCCTGTCTGATCATTTCTACTGAGTTTGTTTGGTCTTCTCTTACACTAGTTTGCGTACACGCCAAAGACGGTTATCTGAGGAGGTCAGTAGTTTCTGAAATACTTAAACTCCGCCACATGGTACCAACATCCATACCATTATGCAACATCAGAAAAATCTTAGGAAATCTTCCAAATTAATTTGACAGTATGTATGTGTTTCAGCTTACACAACTACAGGCGCCACAACTCCCTTCATATTTGTGCTGCTTTTATCTGTCGTTAAAAATAATAAAGCTGTCCAAATGTATCTTAATAATATACTGTTTAAATCTGTTTATTAATTGGTTTGTCTACTTTGTTTGAAGGGTCCCTCTCGTCTGACGTTATCAAAGCCACTGATTGCAGCTGTAAGTGGTTATGCTGTGGCAGGGGGTTTGGAATTGGCCCTGCTGGCTGATCTCCGAGTTATGGAATCTAGTGCCATTTTTGGGGTTTTCTGCCGCAGATTTGGTAAAATACCCAAGGCTTTATTTCCAATTTCTTTGCTCCATCAATAATACAGTCGGCACTAATTGCTACGCCTTTTATTTTTCCATAAAATAAGCACAATTTAGATATTGTTTTTTCAATGTTTCTGGTTAGAAAGTAATTAGAAATTTCTGTTTAGTCTGCTGTGGGATTCATGCTTCTGTAAGTGTATCTGCTAAACCCTGGCCATTCTTGGTAAATTGGTACAATTTATATTGATCTTTAAATTATTTCATTTCAGATTTAAGTACTGAAACTGAAAGTTAAACATTGTTGTTGGGGCTGTTGGTAGCAAACAAATACGAATATTTTAAACATGTTAGTGTGGTTAGAATAACTGTCTTTTCTCTACCCTGGCCAGAATCAGTAAATGAATGAAAACGATCATGTATCATTTTAAAAGCTGTTGTAATTAACAAGCATAAAAGCACAATAGGAAAACCACACAATAAGATCTGATACCATATTTTCACCATAGCATTATCTGTTACAAAAATAAATACTAACGTTTATTTATTTATTTATTCTACCTATATTAATTTTCCAGCACTCAAATAAGTCAGCTGAAATATAATACTGAGCCTGCCCTTGAATGAAGGTGCAACAAAAGCTGATGTTTGATGTAAATGCCAGTTGTCATGTGGCTTATTTTCAATTTTATACAGTATATTTTAATAAAATCAATCATGAGATTAGGAGTTGATTGTCACCATGTTTTATGTTAATATGCTGCAGATCTGCTCAATCCATATGGTGTTGCAAATAAATGTGTCTGTGTTTGTGGTTTTTTGACAAATTATTCTACATCACGGAAAATATGGTCAAACTTTAAACTCTTCTATTATCGTCTCATTTTTTTTTAGGTGTGCCACTGATTGATGGTGGGACAGTGCGACTGCCACAGCTGATTGGTTTGTCCCGAGCTTTAGACCTAATTTTGACTGGAAGACCTGTAGGATCTCAAGAGGCACTTGCATTTGGTCTAGCAAACAGAGTGGTACCGGATGGACAATGTATACAGTTTAGGTTTTAATCTGGCACTGTATATGTGTGTGTATGTTTTTTAACTGTTGGTTAAATTAGTTGCACTCAGTAAATGCTGCGCTCACCACTTAGGTAAACACTTCTATGAATGAAACAAGATTATGCTTTCATGAAAACACAGGATGGGGCAATAATACTGTTGTTTTAGTTTACCTACAGCAGATGTGGCCTGAATAAGATGTCATTTCATACATGAAAGTTGAAACATGAGCAAATTTAAGTGTTTAAATAAAACACTTAAATATATTTATGTAGGCTGTGCAGGTATGAAATATTCCTAGATTATTAATGTTGCATAAATCTCTTCCTCCCTCCCTCTCTTTCTCCGCATGAATGTTTATGTGTCAGCCTTACAGGTAGCTGTGAAGCTTGCGCAGCAGATAAGCTCCTTTCCTCAGCTGTGTCTACGTGCTGACCGTAACTCTGCCTATCATGGATCTTTCGCCGCCTCCTTCAACCAGGCCATGCAGTACGAGACAGATAATGGCCTACCAATAATTACAGCTGAAGCTGTTCCCGGGGCAACTAAGTTCAGCTCTGGCACTGGAAGAGGTGGATTATTCTTTTAAACAGTGGTGGGCCGTTAGTGCCAGCAAGGACTAACCTACATTTACAACCTAAATTCTAATATTTGTTCCATGAAATTGTATTAATTTATTTCAAACAGGCTATTTTCTTCATTTCTATTGGCTACATTGCTAGCAAGACGTGTATGGCTTGGGGGATGTGGTGGCTTAGTAGTTAAGGTGTTGGACCGATACCAGAAAGACCAAGGTTCGATTCCCAGCACCAACAAGCTACCACTGCCAGGCCCCTGAGCAAGGCCCTTAACCCCCAGTTACTCAGTTGTAAAAAAGAGATAAATGTAAGTCGCTTTGGATAAGAGCGTCTGCCAAATGCTGTAAATGTATGTGAATGGTACATTTTTTTTGGCCAATCAGATTTTAGCCTCTATGTGCTGCCATGTAAATCTAATCTTCCAGGGCCTTCAATATTGCTGGCCCATGTTATTCAAATTATATTAATGGACCATGGGACTGTTTGTTTAACCAAACAGATTTAAAATTTGCCTCACAGGGCCAGTTAGCTGGTCCACAATGACATCAGCATTTTCCGTCCTCTAATTCAGAACAAACTGTTACTGTTAAATTCGACTAGCAAAACACGTTTGTAACGATCTGCACAAAATAATACTTTAAAATTAGCATTTTTCGCCCACAATTTTTCAGCCTGTGAAAGGGTTTTTTTGCCAGTTCCAAAGTATTGCCTATGAACGGTACCACTGGTTTACAGTCTTTGGATGTATCATGTATGTTATTTAAAATTTTTCGGTTTTGTCATGTTATTAGATAAATATTGATTCTGATCCAGATGATGTACTTGGTACAGTTGTGGTTGTAGTGTGAAGGTTTGAGGTGGTCTTAAATGGATTTCCTGCTTTAATAAAAATGATATTCACCCTCCACATCAGAAATACCTCCCTCTGTAATGTCATGCCGTATTATATTGCATTTTGTAAGGTATTGATGGTTTCTATAATTGTGGTGTGATAGTGGTAGTATGAAGAGGTGCATTAAGTCCTCACTGAAGGCATAGGTACCAAATGCACAGCCCGATAGAACTTAACATGAATGTTTAAACAGAGAAGTTTGTACACTTTTATGTAAAAAATGAGCTGGAATAATAGTTGGGATAGAGCATATTTACCATAGTGTAGCAGCTCCTTTCTTTTCAAAACTGAATGAAGACATCTGAGCATCAAGATTATGAGTTTCTGAGTTTTGGTGTTAAAATTTGGTCCTATTTTTGCCTGATGCAGGTTTCCAGCTGCTAAAGAGTTGGTGGTCGTCTTTGATGCATTTTTCGTTTAATGATGCACCAAATTTTCTCTATAGGTGCACACAGGTTAATTCAGCACCCAGACTCTTCTACTACAAAGCCACGCTGTTGTAATAGCTGCAGTATTTTGCATTGTCCTGCTGAAATACACAAGGTCTTCCCTAAAAAAGACGTTGTCTAGGGGGAAGCATATTTTTCTCTAAAAACTTGATATACCTTTCAGTATTCATAGTGCCTTCCAAAACATACAAGCTGCCTATACAATCAGAGATGCTGGCTTTTGAACTGAATGCTGATAAAATGCTGGAAGGTCTTCCTCCTCTTTAACCCCGAGGACATGGCATCTATGATTTCCAACAAGAATGTCTAACTTGGACTCGCCTGACCATAGAACACTTTTCACTTTAAATCAGTCTATTTTAAGAGTCTTGGCCCACAGCAAATGACGGCGCTTCTGGACCATGTTCACATGGCTTTCTTTTTCCATGATGGAGCTTTAGTTGGCTCTACAGATGGACAGATGGCACAGCGGATTGTGTTTATCGACAGTGGTTTCTGGAGGTATTCCTGGGCCCATTGTGGGTCCATTGGGAATGCACATAAAACAATCTGCAAAAACTTCCAACTCTGTCTATCCACTGTCAGACAAATCATTTACAAATTATACAGCATTTAACTTGACCACAACAAAGTGGACACCCCTTAAAAACTGTCACTAAGAGGATACTCATGAAGTAAAGGTTAATCCACAGATCGTCTCTACAGATTTCAGTCAGCATTGGTGGTAAATAAACAAAATACATTTATTGGACAACTGTAACTTTGGCAGTCATTTGGACAAACCGGGGGCCTTTTGGAAGACAATTCTCTGGTCATATAAGTCCAAAACAGGCTTATATAATAAAAACCAGTAAGTTTGGAGAACAGCCAACATTGAATTCAAGGAAAAAAACCTTACAACAGTTGTAGCATAGCATGTTTTCTGCCTCCAGGCCTGGACAAACCCCATGTTATAAACATGAATTCTCAGGGCTATTAACCAATTCTTGATGAGAATCCTTTTTTACCATCAGACAAGGGGATGAAGCTGGGGCAAAACAGGTAATGCAACAAGACAACAACCCAAGGCATTCAAGCAAAACCACTAAGGAATGGCTGAAAAGAAAACAATTCACATCCTGGACTGGCCTAGTTTTGCTGCTAAATAAAAGGTTCACATGTTCAGATTTTGTAAGATAAACTATAGAAATATGAATTCAGTTGTACAATATATTTTTTTTACACAAAAACAAAGACCATGTCTGGAAAACCATTAAGACAGCACTGTATATACCAAACTAATTGCAAAGTCACATTTTTGCACCCTCACACTTCCTGGCCATTCCCCAATTGTTATACTTATTGGCCCTTAGGGGTCTTTTGACAAAAAAAGACCAGTCAGCAATTACATCAAAATCTCTTGCAAAATATGTTGTAGGCCCCCTTGTACCATTCTTTAGAATTCATCTAATAAAGAATAAATCTTGACAAACAGGTGCTTGAAAAACAAGTCTAATCTATAGAGGAGTGTACTGAAAATGGTCCTGAAGGTCTGGTGTCCTGCACAGTTTAGATTCAACTTCCCTCAACACACCTACCTCTAAGTTTTAAGTGTACCTTGATACAAGTGCATTTGATTAGGGTTGGAGCTAAACTCTGCAGGACACCAGCCCTCCAGGACTGTGTTTGGACACACCTATTATAGAGGCTTCACAACTGAAGTGTCAAAAAAAGGGTTCACAAAATGGAAGCTGTCAAAAAAAGTATTTGTTCAATGTTTTCTAGATTCATATTTCACTTAATCCACTTTTTTAATCACTGAAAAAAAATAATGCAATGACCCATAAGTTTTAGGATTTACATTTTTTAATGACATTTGTTGTACAATTTTCAAATAGGTTTGTACAAATTCATTTAGCAAAGAAAGAGTCTCTGCATTTACATACACCACAGTTGTTTTAACAAGTCAAGTCAACACATTAAATGACTTTAGTGTAAACAGGTGTAGAAGAACCCCCAATAGTGTACGCATATTTATAGATACAAAAATGTTTTTTTTTTAATTTTAGAAGTACTGCTAAATTTGACATTTTATCATTTAAACTGTACCTGTTATATGATGCAAATTCTATAATTAAAAAAGCATTTTTAATCAAAGATTTTAAAAGGAATGAAGTTAAATCCTTATTTAGCAAAAACAATTTTTAGAAATTTTCCCCCCCAAAAAACCCACCAGCTGTTAAGTTTAAGAGTACACCAGAAGCTTTGTGTTTAGGCTGCACCACTGTGTACTACATCTAAACGTTGTTCAATTTAGATGGTAGATTGTAAAAAAACTAAATTGATTCGAAAAAAAATAAATGATTTAAGTGGGCTTTAATTCTGGAATTGTCCCTAAAAGCAGAGCTTATATAACTCAAATGTAAGGCAAAAAACTAATGTGTAGTTCATAATTGTAAATAAGTCAACACAATTCAGGCAGATATAAAAATTTAGGAGGAAAAAAAAAAAAAAAAAAGAATAGAAGAAAAGACAGAATGAAAAAGCAACACTTAATATTTAAAACAAAAAAAATCTCCCTGAGAGCCAAATTACAAGATTGTTCTTACAGCAGTGACAAACTGTACTGCTGGCCCTTACAGCCAGACTATATTGCCTGCTTAATGTTGAATAGAAAGTTTAGGGTGAGTGGGGAAAAAGGCATTTCTCTCTCTTGGTAAAGTGGTTGTCAATCAGAAGTACCTTTTCCAAGTGTCAATGACAAACACATTTGGCTGAAATCAAATACTTAATGATCAACTTAAAGTACCTATTTGTATAAAAGCTGAAGAATGCCTCTTGTATAATTCCGCAGGAGAATGTTTTCCTTTATAGAAATAAATGCTGCCCAGCTGGGAGAAACATGATATGAGGAAAGAAAAATGTAATGATGGATAATGAGGTAGTGCTACAGTTCATCTCTGGCTTGCTTCATGACAAAGTTGTGCAAGCTCTCCAAGTCCCGTACACCATTATACTCTTCCACCAGCTGCCCTCCTCGGAGTATTAGCAATGTCGGGTAACCGGTTACCTACAATAACAAAAAAAAAGTAGTGTTTGAAAGTTTCAAATTTTACAGCAAAATCGTAAAAGGTGTTGTAATTAGGATTTTTCTTGTTATATACTGAAGAAACTTACAGCGAGGGGAAAAAAATATTTGATCCACTGCTAATTTTGTAAGAGAAAAACACATTTCAAAAACATTATAAATTGAGTTTAATAAGTATTTGACCCCTTTGCAAAAGATTGTTTCCAAATTGTGTTCTGTGGTCTGTTGATAACTGACCAGTAGCAAATTCTAAAAATATATTTTATTCAAGCCACAACACTTGTCACTTGCCTACCACAGGACCAACGCACCGCCGTTTTGATTTTTTTACATATTCGTTTTCTTTATTAAATATTTAAAAGTAAGTGTAAAAGGCATTTAAGGTAATTATCACACGATCAATAAAATGTAACTTCTGCTGTTGATCTGTGATATGAGGAGACTGGCACGCTGCAATGCACAGCTGGGCATAATGCAGCACATTAGTCTTATCACAGCTCAGCAGCACGGTTTACGTTCCATTTATCGTGTGAGATATTTATAATAGTGATACAAGTAGGTGTCTTTTTAGTCCTGATTTCTTATCCATTCAGACAAGGGATTTCGAAATGCCATTTGTCGCTAAAGTAAAAGTAAACCGGGCATTAGATAATTGTATGTATACAAGTGTATGTGCGACACTACACAGTATTAGGACTTTCCCCATCAACGGTCTATAATATTAGTCTATAGATTATAGCCTCTCAAAGCAACCCAAATGCACCAAAAACTTACACATGAAACCTACCCTCTCCTGCAAAAAACTATACTTTTAAGCTTGTGTTCTAAGAAGAAAAACCAAAAAGATGGTTAGATGCTTCTGTGTTGGGTACCCATAGCTGGTACCTAATAAATAGCCAACTAATTCCATATTTGTAAGAAATGAACAAATTTATTACAGAACATTATTATATATAATATATATATATATATATAATATCTATATATATATATATATATATATATATATTATAGATATTATATATATATATATTTTTATAGAAAAAAAAAAAATAAAAATAAAAAAATAATAATAATAATCAGGACTTACTGAAAATCTGTTGCATATCGTTCTCTCTACAGTGCAGTCCACTTTAGCAATCTTGACATCAGTCAGGCCAGGAAAGTCTTTCTTGGACAGGTCTTCCCACGCAGGAGCCAAATTTTTGCAATGGCCACACCTTCAAAAAAAAACAATTAACATCATTCTGAGTATGAAACACAAAGCAAGGTTTGGGAATATTCTTTTTTTTTCCCCTCTGGGCATTTTGCCTTTATTAACAGGACAGAGAGGTGTGAAATGGGGAAGAGAGAGAGTCGGATGGGAGCAAAAAGGACACGAGCCAGAATCGAACCCAGGACGTCAGAGCGCAACTGTGCATGTGGGTTCCAGCACCTTAACCAATTACACATACGCTGGCCTAGAAATATTCTTTAACAAATCATTTGTCCAGGGCATAAACTATAAACTACCTGCTCATAAAACATTACATGCAATATTACAGACATTACAATGATTATACATGCATTTTATTTATTTTTAAAAGCACTTACCAGGGAGCATAAAACTTGATGAAGGAAATTCCCTTGGCAATAGATTCATCAAAGTTGCTTTCAGTGAGTATTTTAACAGCAGACTAAAGACAGGGATAAACAATCAGACAACAAATATCCACAAGCAGTAATTCTTGGTGGCAGTAGTGGCTGATCTGAAGACCAAAAACACCTGGGTTCAAGCCCCACCACCGGAAAGTCAACCACTGTTGAGTCCTTAAGCAAGACCCTTAACCCTTCCTGCTCCAGGGGCGCTGTATCATAGCTGACCCTGCACTCTGACCCCAACTTACTAAGATGGGATATGCGAAAAATGCATTTCATTGGCTCTGTACATGTACCTTGCACAATGACAATGAATTGAATATTTATTATTCTCAGAATCTTTATACTATACACAAGTGGACAAAATGATTGGTACCCTTCTGTTAATGAAAGAAAACCCCACTTTGGTCACTTTTACTGAAAATTTACTGAAAATTAACCAATAATTTTTGTTTAACAATCATTTACAAAAAAAACTAATAAAACTATATAATAGGGCTGTGGTACATGATGTGTTTTGTATCATGAGACCCTTGTCAATACACAACCCTAATCTATTGTAATTATATAAATTTGCACTAATTTGGAATGAAAGAGCCATAAACTAATAATGCAAAAATTCTAACCATATCATGACTTAAAAACAAAGACCTTTGGAAGCTACACACTTTTAAGAATGCATTTTGCTCATAATACTGGGTTCATAGTATAATTTTATTCACAGATGGATAGAACTGAGCCAGACAACTTTACAAATTTGTGCTTTTTCTTTTACTTGAATGGAAATAGAAGTTATGAACACCTCTATAGTCATGGTTACAAAAAATTTCAGACAGTTTTGCAGATCCCTAAATCTTCAGTAGCTTTCAGAAGTTTTACTTGCCAAACCTGAGTTGTAAGAGAAATTTTTATTTCCACAACAATAAATCCTCACACATACATGCCTTACCTCATCTGTAATGGACTCAGTGTTCTGTGGTACTTCGTTGATTTTTGGATCCTCTACTTCAGCTTCATCTTTTGGAGAGGCAGCTGCTAACTGATTATCCACAAATTCTTTAAAGGACTCTAGATCCCGTTTTCCCCTGTACTGATCAATCTGCAAACAAACCAAACACAATACATTAAAGTTGAAAACTAATGTTTACTATACAAAAGTATCAAGTTAAGCATTTCTATATAAGAGACAACTAATGTCACTTCATGTTAACACGTTTTTAGAAATTATTTAGTGCAGTTTTTTAGCCTTTTCAAAACGCATTCTAGAAAAAAACAAAACAGAAAAAATACATTTTAAACGAGCACAGCTAACTTATTTATCACTTATACAGGTGATCAGATACACACTGGAATACATTCCTAATGCAGCCTACATACTATTGGGCAAACCCCCCCAAGGCTTTAGTGACTGTGGCCCTGTCCAACTTCATTGTAGGTGAAATGCCCGACACGTAGTATGTCTGAATTAATATGCTTATTACAGTACATGAGTTCCTGCATGTTTATCTACTTCCTCCTGGATTTTGAAGTATGTATACGTTGCACACTACTATCCCATGATTCCAAGAGAGAGAGACAGACAACGTCATATGCGGAAAGGGGTGGAAAGCACAGACACAGCACTAAGTGTTTTAGAAAACTTTAATTTGTCGTCATGTGTCAATTGGTGGAAGTCTAAATTTTATTCATACTACTGATCCTATAAAAACGTACTTTTTAGAAAAAAAAAATTCATAATTTAATTTTCAGACAGAGCCCTTTGTCACTAAGGACAAAGTGACAACTGAACTATGTCACAAGGATTGTGGTGTCATGTTTAACCTTTTCTGAGCGAATAAGCAGAAGGGTTTTTTTTTTAAATAGATTCTGATTTGGTTAAGGTAGTGTACCACAGAGATCAGGTGGTCAGGTCAAAGTAGAGTTTTAAAACAATTTATTCCATATTTCCTTTTTATATACATTAACAAAAATAATATCTTTTAATTTATAAATAATTTTCCATTCTGTGAAGTTTGCCTAGACAATCTTCTGAGTTACAATGCATTAATGGCAAAGTCAGATTTTTAGATTAGATTAGATTTAACTTTGCATTTCATTGGCTCTGTACCTTGAAAAAAGACAGTTAGCATCTAACCAGACGTGTGGCTTATTTACAATAAATAGCATAAATAGCAATGGCTTTTCAATCAACTTCACTTTTCTGAACATTAAAGGCATGTTTATTCATCAAAGATAGCAGACAGCTTTTAGAAGATAAAAGGTTCTCAATAAAAATATAATAAATATATAATAAAAATTACTGTTTGAACATTTAAATCAATCACACTGCGACTGGCTGAGACAGAATGATGCTATATGTAAGCTTTAGGCCAGTGACACTTATAGCCACACACAAACATTCCCATAAAGAGTACAGTTTAGAGACATTTTTCAATTATTCATATATATTTTTTTTTTTATTTACACACATTCACAACTGACTGGTAAATATTTTCTAGCATGAGATCACTTAAAAAAAAAAAAGCACAGTTCGTACCTTTTCTCCATCTTTAAAGAAGAGCAAGGTGGGGTAGCCTCGCACCTGGTTCTCTGAACAGATCTCATAATGCTGAGTACAGTCTAACTGCAGAAGTAAACAAATGAACCAATCATGAAACAACAAGAAAAGTTAAATAACTCCATATGTATTTGTTTTCCCCCTTTGTACAGATCATTATATTTTTATATTTATTTTTTATATTTATTTATTTAGTATTTCCACTACAAATTACATTACAACTTGATGCTAAAAGAGAATCATAAACACAGTTCTCATTTTATTAACAGTGCAAATAGCTGTACCTTCCCAATCTTGACCAAGTCTGAGTGTTCAAAGCTGGTAGCAAGTTGCTCCCATGTAGGAACCATAGCTTTGCAATGACCACACCATGGTGCAAAGAACTTCACAAAGTGAGAACCTGCAATAGGAAAATTGTTTTTATTGTCGTATTGTTTGTACTTTTTGTGAGTTTTTTTTTATAATTATATATATATATATATATATATATATATATATATCTATATTTATATTATTAACCACATCACAAATTCAAAAAAAAAAAAAAAAAAATTAAAAGGCAATGAACCAAGCATTCACGGGTGTGCTGTGTTGCCCCTGGTCTCAGCAAAATGTTCATAGCTAATTCTTTTTTTTTGTTTTTTAAATAAAAAAATAAAAAAATGCACATAAAAGTAAGGTTGCATAAAACTGCCAAAAACCCAGCCCCACCTGACATTTTTCCCTTTTACACCTTAGCTGACAAAGACAATTTTATAGAATTTACATAATGTAAGCCAGGGGTCACCAAACTCGGTCCTTCAGAGTTTAACTTTAACCCTAATTAAAACACACCTGAACTTGCTAGTTAAGGTGTAACTTTTAGTTACAGGCAGGTGTGTTGTGGTGAGTCGAAGCTAAACTCCAGAACTGTGTTTGGTGACCACCAATATAAGATGAATTTTATGACAAAAAATGTATGTCAAAAGTATTGTTTGATGAGGAAACTTTTTTAGCTTTCATACCTTTGGAGATATGTGCTTTAAAGTTGGAAGCAGTAAGCTCATACATGCCCTGCAGGGGCTCTGGCACTTTGGGAGCCTCAGGCTCACTTTGTGGCACCTGGAAACCACAGACAAATGGCATCATAGGCATTTAACATACATTTCATTTATTTCATCTTGTATCCTGTTTTGACACATTGCTTTATGTAACAATCTATGCTACCTGAAGGAGGTTCTTACCTCTGGCTCCTCCTGAAGAGTTTTCAGCATCCAGGTTTCTAGGGAATGCAGGTCTCTTGGGCCCTGATACTTTACTGCCTCCTGGTCTGGTTTAAATAGCTTTAAACTACACACAAAATATACCCACACTGTTAGGGTGTAAAAAGCTGATTTTTGAATTATTTTACTTTAAATGTGAATAAACCTGGTATCACAGTAGGACAACTCTTTTCTGTAAAGCTGGTTTAAATGTGCAAGAAAACACAGGGGGAGTCATTGGTCAAGTCATAAAAGGGCCACAGACTTGCCAACATGCTCACATCTAAATTCTTAAGAGTGCACTTCATTCAAATGATTTATGCAAATGCTAAATAGTTAAGCAAACAAGATGGGTGTGTTAGGCAGGTGGTTTTAATGTTATGGTACTTGATAGGGTATCAAAATGTTTGCGGCCATGACAACAGATAGCAGAACAAGGCTGCACACATAGCTGATTTCCATGTGACTGTGTGTGCAGTCTGCAGTTTTTCTGTGTTTCAAAAAATTTAATAGCTCTTTTTACATACAACAGCAACACTGAACTAGGCTGTGGCATGGCAAGCCTTTCATCACAACAGTTTTTCTTTCTCCAGCCTTCAAATGTTCAGTTTTGGTCAGTCTGGTTTGGAAGTATTCTTTTTCTTAATTACACTATTCTCTCAAAAGTGCAAAAAGAGGTTGGCACTTACGAATGAAATTAAATATTTTCTCTTAAACGGAAATTAACGAAATTAACTAAGAGGACCAAAATGAGACAATTGTATAGACAGGAAAAGAAGCACAGGGTCCTGAAACCCAACTTTGTTAAGATACTTTTTAATGTGACCAATTGTGGCTAATTTTAAGTACATCTAAAGTCATCATAGGGTAAAATACTTAGACAATAATCTATGGATAATTTCTTTAATCTATAATTTCTTAGGGATATTATTTTTTGTCTTAAAAGAGAGAATAAAAAGTGTTCTGCTTACGTAGGGTACCCCCGAATCCCATGGTTGCTGGAGCAAAACTTTGTGTCCTTTGTGCAGTCTACTTTAACCACATAGATAGGAGGGGATTCCATGCTGTTGTATTTCTCGGCCAGCTCGTTCCATGTCCCCTGCAGCCTTTGACAATGTCCACACCTGTACAGGACATAGTACAACAAAGTGATGTTAATGACCAGCAATGACGCAATGCTATGAAATAATTAAAATAACCTATTATAGTTTAGAGTTTGTAAATCATTTATTTAATGTCTTACAAACTAATATTTTACATACACATATATACACACAATATTAAATAAAATATAAAACGAAAGAAATCATGAAGGATTTTAACCATAGCATAAAGACTCGCCACGTAGGATGAAAACTAGCTTCGGTTGTCTTTCAGATAACGAGCGGGAAAGTGATAGATTTTTCCAAACTAATGTTTTATATTTTAAATATAACATTTCATTTTATCATTCCATATCGTTGTAATGCCTTTGTAAAAGAAAGAAAACAGTAAATAGCTTTCTAGTTAACGCTGCTTTCACAGTTAGCAAACCTCAGCAACTTTTTTTTTTTATTTTACCAAAAACCCCCGTAGAGTCAAATAAAGCCGTAATATTTGCAGGAAATGTTAACATGTTACATGAACATTACACACAAGGTTAAATTTATCAAGTCGCTAAAAACTTTAAAAACCGGCTAATTGAAAAACTGTAATTATCTTAGCCAGCTAGCAAAGTCAAAGAGAACTTTTACCAGGGAGCGAAGAACATGACGAAGTGCGGAGCAGTGGAAATAGCGTTATTAAACATCTCCACTGTGTAAGTGTGTTTAGTGTGCTCGTCTTCGTCTGTCTCATTCTCGCACAATATTACACCAAACAGAAACGCACTGCAGAAAACACTTAATAAAACGCAGTGCATTTTCAACGCCGCCGCGGCCATAATTACGCTACAGAAAACGGCCGCTACACAGTGAACGAAACCAGGACTGCGTTGCTTAAGCTTCCTAACAGACCCGAGCGCCGATTACACTTCAGCAGATTCGCAACTCACTTCAATTTATGAGATTTCCAAAAAAAAAAAAAGTTGGACACGCATCATGGTTTTCCCCACTTTTGTTAAATAATGTGTGTAGAATTGGATATGTAATACATAAAGGATAGATTATACACCGTTTTACATCATTACACCTCCAAGCAATCGTACAAAGATAAAACAAACGGGGGGAAAAAAAAAATCGTAGTTTATTCATATCCGCGTTTATAAATAATACGTTGACAAATTAATATTTTAATATAAATCAATAAAAGTAAAAAAAAAAAAACAACAGTTATATCAGGTGACATAATAGGGAAAAAATATAAATCCTACAGATTCTACACGGGTGTTTAAGGGTTAGTGCTTGGCCCTCCTCCATTCTTCTCTATATTAAGGTTTTATCCTATAGCACGAGTTTGACATTTTCTTTAAACCTTCAGACACTCCTGTTCCATTTTTAACACCTCCGTAAAAAAGTAACCTGGCATAAATCATCATTATAACAAAAACTAAACAAAAACTAAACTAACAATAAGAAAAAAATTAAGGGAAATAAAGAACAAAAGCAAACACTCAATATAGTACAATGCAACATTTAACTTTTTTTAATGTGCACATTAAATGGCATTGCACATTCATAAGTTAGAAATTAATTTTGTGTTTATTTATAAAGTCTAAATTTCTAATATAAATGTATTAGAATAAATTATACATGTACTTTATTAAATAGGAAAATAGTGTTTATAGTTTCCAGAAAGGGACAGGGATATTGCTAAAAACCTCCCGAATCCATCTCTCAAAGTCTGCCGGTGTGAGAGACTTGCATACTATTTATGATTGCCTATTCATTATGACTTCAGTGATACTACAAGTTCTACAGCCATTGCATATTCCCTAGTTATTTCCTTACCCTTTCTGTATATCAGGAATCATTGATTTTTGGCCACTGATGTCAGGCAGATGCTTGAAGTCCCCTGTAATTTTAAAACTGTTACCAGTGCAGGTCTGGATTTGCTTGCTATTTAACATACAGAATGCAGCTGCATGACCTTTGCTAAACAAACTCATCATCACTGACTCAACAAGCCCCTTCACAAAGAACCCACCTGAAAGTGAATAGAAGGGAAATTGATGTTTTCTAAGGTCAACTGAAATCTGGTTCTCTATGTTGTGCGACAGCTGTCTTGCTTTGGCGCCAGAAATTAATTTACTTACAAAGGCGTAAAAATGTTTTTTGTATTTAACGCTTAACAGAGGAACAATATTAATGAACAGGATAATCAGAATAGGATAAAACAGGACTAGGCTAAAAGAAACTGTAACATGACACTCAATGCATTTGATGGATTAAGGAGAATATGTGAAACTTGGTGCGTTGGGGGCTTTAAGGTTATGCATCACAGAGGAGTGTTAACCTTTAAGAGTTGTGTGAAGGTAAGGCATAGGGAGGAAATAAGTAGAACAAACGTACCCAATAATTAATTCACATATTTATTACAAATGCAAAGAAAATAAAAGTCTAACAGTTCAGTTTCAACATCTCAACATTTATTTGATTTAAATGAGTAGTGAAGTGTTAAGGGTTTTTGGTAGTTTGGTGATCCTGGAAACCCATGATTTTTCAATCAGCAGTCCAGTTTAAAAATGAGTAAATTCATGATATTAACCATGCAATACAAAAAAGGATTTGAAATAAATAGTTTTACAAACTAGGAGAGTCTATGCCAGTCAAATGGGCTGCAAATATAGCATAAGGGCAAATAAATACTAATAAAAATGTAGAAATTTTAAATATTATTTGTATTTGATGTAACTATCAATCATATTGGTGGCACCAATGGGCCCTGAAATGGCTTGGGCCATTCAAGGTGTTGATTATAGTCAATAGCCACTTTTGTTTTAGAGTTGTTTGTCAGATAAAATTACTGCAAACAAGTAGTAAGTATGTTTTAAGAGAGTGTTCTGGAAAAATAATTTGCAAGCATAATGCATTATAATGTGCCTCACAACAAATATACAGAGTTTTTAAAACACAGAATAAAAATATCAGCTACAATTATATATATTTTGTACAGAACAAGCTTAATACTTTTAAAAAACAAATTTCTAGTGACACAATTAGCACTACCTATAAAACCTGTCTAACTTATGTGTACAAAATAAAATTTTTCTAGGTATTTCTATATTTTCTATAAGTAACTTCTTCTTTGGGTAGGCCATCAGAATAAAAATTAAAACTTCAGAGTAAACTATCTTTAATAAAGAATAGAAATTTAAACCTCTTTGGTATAATGAGCATTATTTAATTGTTTCAAGTACTGTAGGATGAAAAAACATACAAAAGAGCTTCAGATCTCAGGACCAAACCCTAAAAACTCAAGCTTTGAGGCACAATGTTATCCACAGAACTGCCCCATGCATAAATTAATTACCTTTAATATTTAATAGTAGTCATTTCTTCAAGTCAATGCTGACATGTGCGGTGATTTGAAGCACACTAATAGTGATTTAATAGATTACACCCATTTATCAAGTCAAAGCGAGTAGATTGGATTTCAGTTTTATCTAAATAATTTGTTTAAAATCAAATTGAATATGCACGGAGTCTAAAATAAAGCAAGCATGATCAGTCCTAAACTAAAATACAAGCTCTGCACTTTATTTAGTAAAATGCTATCAACACAACATGTCAAGATTGATCCAGTCTGAACACACAGTGGTACAATTCTGAATACCATCAGAAGTGGGAAAACTTAGCAAGACCTTTATTTATGTCGCTGTACTGGGTACTGAGTCTGCTCACAGCTTTAGCATGCTCTTCGTCCACCTCCTCTTTCAGTCGAGACTGCTTTTTTATAAAATCCTCCCAGTCTGATTTGCGTTGCTCCATACCTTCCTGAAGAACCGTGCTCTACACACACATAGGAATATAACCATAGTCACGTAACCGAGTATGCTCTTTTGTATCCTATTTTAACAGATTTTGTGATTTTGTGTTGGAATTACAGGTTGTATTTCTAGCTCCCTCTCCTGGATTTTCTGCATCATAAGATTGATCGCTTCCACTGTGGGACAAAAAGAATACATTTTTTTAAAATAGATAATTCAACAATGCCCTTCTTGTGGTTTTAATAAACATAAAAAATTTGGGCTTTTGTTTTTGTACCTGGCTATGAAATGCAATAAAAGTTAATAAATATTTATTTTATAATTGTATAATGTACAGTTTACTAAATATAAGATACAATTTACACATTATTTTCTCAGGTTCACCATGAAAATACAGTTATAATAAAATGGATTATCCAACACTACTTTATTATAGTAGATGCTTTCATTTTAAGATTAATTTGTTTTTTTTTTCTAATGACTGGTCAAGGTTGTGGAGTATCTGGAGCCAGAAGGCAGAAATACTTGAATAAAACAGCTATCTATAATAGGCCTCTATGAAAACATTAACTGAAATATAAACTATATTTATTATAAACTATATTTATTAGAATAATAAAAGAATATATATTTTCTACACACAGCATCTCAGTGTTTCGTGTAAATTTGCTTGCATGCTCTCTGTGCATTTGGGCAATACATCGTCTTTAGTCTCAGTCACCAGTCTGTTCAAATTTTGTATTAGACGGCACTCCCTGAAGCCCCGCTTTTCCTGTGGAGCATAAATATCCACTACTTAGAAAGTAAGCTTAAAAATATCCTGCAAAGACAGCAGATTATTTTAGCATTTGTACAAAGGTATGAAAAGACAGATGAAAAGAACAAAATATTCTCACCTCAAATTCTCGTACAAAGTACCTGATCTCTCCTTGTAGGACTGGCCTATGGTCCAGTAACCTTGACTGAATGTCACCAACATCTGCAGACAGGAAGAATCTTAATAGTAAAGCAAATATTTCAGTGGTATTGTTATTCTATATACTACTTATTATTAGAGCTCGGCCAACAGGTGTCCCACATAAACATTTAATTTTTTTAGAGCTTTGATCTTAAAATTGTCTTTCTCTACCCTCTCATCATATGTGATCAGACCGGAAGCCTGGCCAATGCCTGAATAAGAGGCTGGCCATCTAATAATAAACTGTCAATCCTTCAATCGTCTGTATCTGCTTATTCCTAGTCTGCCAGGTACACCTAAATAGGCAGGGGTGCACCCTGAACAGGTCGCCATTCTATCGCAGGGCCACATACAGACAAACAACCACACACACCACACACTCGCTCCTATGGGCAATTCCGATTCACTGATCAACCGAACATACATGTTTTTGGACTGTGAGGGGAAATCGGAGTACCAGGAGAATACCAAAGCTAAGGCTGTCACAATTATTAAAATAACCGTATAATCACAATTATTTGACTAGTTGTTGTACTCAACCACAATTATCACACACTTTTACTGGACAAAAAGGGGCGCTGTAGTTTCTGCTGCACCCTATTTTAAACCAGAGTATGTGGGCGAAGCCGGACCGTTGTGGTTTTCTGTTGCTCCAACAAGCGCCACTAACGCTTCATCACAAGCTCAACTTATGTTAATAGCCCATAATGCAACTGTACAGAGCTTGAATGAATTCTTATGGTGCTAAACAGTTAAACACCACCGACAAAACACAATAAAATACTACCTATCTATAATAAAATATTCACATTGGAGCATTAATAGGGCACTAATTTTTCCATGGGGCGAACATAGAGTGAGGAGGAAGAGCGAGAGCACAGAGTAAGCGAGCAGCTGGGAATTAAAAATTCAGAGTGGAGCCATTAGACATTTATTACAGAATGTTCATATTACTGTAGGATACAGTAAATAATATTTATTATTTACTAAATAAATTACTTTATCACATTTACTTAAATGTGTAAAATGTGTTAATTGTATACTGCTAACAATTATTTGTCAAAGCCCTAAAACAATTAATCGCTACAGCCCCAAAACAGACAATATATTGTGATAATCGCATTCATTAATTTGACAATTAATCACCATTCAAATATCAGAATCATGACTTGCTTTCATAAAAATTTGCTCTGTAATGCCATGTCTTGTTATATTGTGTGTTTGTATAGTAGTGAATAGCGGTGGGGAAAAAAAACGATTCATCGAGATTCTTTCTGTAACGATTCCTGAATTGACTCTCAAAAGTCCAGAATCGTTTCTGAATTCAAATACGATCGCGACAATGGGGGCCTGCGTGTGCAAGAAACAGAAAATTTTAAAGTGTAACCGAGCGTTTGTTGCAGGTTCGCCTAAACACTTCAATTTAATTAATAAAGAGGGTAAGCAGTCCAATATGTACTGAACTGGTTTATTAGATAAAGACATTTATTCAGAACTTTTTCTTTCGTCCCTCTCACCAAACTACAGCAAGCCCAGATGGGAAAAATTAATTTACCCACACACACAGAATGAGCGATGACACAAAATAACCACATCTAAACTTAATAAACAGTTTAGTCTGTTACATAAGCACTGACTGACGCACGTACGTATGCCGGCCAATTTGCTTAACTGGAACAAAAATGGAAAATCAACTGCAAATTTAAAATCGATTGTCTTTGCAACAATTTCCACTGGATTCTAAAAAAAAGGATTCTAAACTTTCTCCGTTGTGAATAAACCCAAGGTTTCGCACACCATTGCAGTTGCTTGAGCCAAGGTACATTGTATCCTTGCGCATTATTTAAGTGTTCTTTATAACTGTTATAGTATAGTTATATATACTGTCCTACAGAAATATAAACAGCATAGAAACTGCAATTCTGGCTAAAATGTAAAGATGTAAACAAGTATTTACACAGCAGAAAAAAAAAAAAAAAGGGTAGATTAAGAATCGATTTTGGAATCGGATCGTGACTTCCGGAATTGGAATCGAATGGTATTGTAAAGTACCTAAAAAATTTAGTCACAATAGTATTGGTGATTTCAGGCAGTAATGCTGGGTGAAGAAGTCTGGAATGCAGTCGTGTTCCAGTTAATCTCAAAGGTGTTCAGTGTGGATTTGGATCAAAACCCTTAAATTTCTCCACATAAAGTCACATGGAGGAGTGTTATGCTAGAAAAGTGTTCGGGACTGTCACATTTCAATCCTACCGTTCTTTTTACCGTTCAATTCCTTCAAGTGGTCAATTGATCAATCTTTGCAATAGTAATGAAGACCTTTTATACACATCACAGCTTCAGTTCTTACAGTACTGAGTAAATACAAGCCACTTTTGTACAGTATCTTCATTTCTATGGTCTATTCTTGTTACTGTTTCCTGCTTATTGTTTGTTTGTTTTTCTCCTTTATAATATTCTTCTTTCTTTATTTTCTCCCAATATTCTTTCTTTCCACTTTCATAAGAGCAATTATAACAGTACAAAGCAATTGCCCCCTGGGGTTAATAAAGTGTTTTTCAATCTTGAATCATAGAGAAATTCTAGACAAATGTGTGATTCCAAATTTGTTTGTCCGTAAAGTTTGACGAAGACACATTTATAGGTGAGCTTAAAGTGTCCACAGATTCCACGCCATATAACGGACTTCTGTACAGCTGATTTGCTTTGAAAAAAAAAGATGGCATAATCTTATAATTGCACTTTGTGTTTCTGACTTTTTAAACCATTCGGTAAATCCCGTGTTAATTTATTTCCCTTGTATTATTTATAAGGTCCTGTGTAACGTTTAACTTGCTAAATGTCCTACTGTGCTAAGTGTCTTTATATTAACGATATGGACAAAAAGGTGCATAAATACAACATTTCGTTAAAAGAATTAAGCTCTTAAGCTAATTTGTAAATATTCTTACTTACCGTGCGCTATTTTGTCCATGTTTACGACCGGTTTATCGTAACATCAGACCGCTTACAAATATTAAGATGGGTTCGATTACCTCAGTACGGGATACCAAAGTTAAACCGTCTAAGTGGGAAAAAGTTGTATTTACATTTTTGACCTACTTTATCAGACACCAGTGACTCGACAGCAACGAGTTATATGCTGTTCTTATTGTTAGCGCCATCTACTGATTTGGAGTGCAGTATTACTTCTTTTAATACTGTTTAATCTTAACACCCACAAACCCCTTGTAATATCTTCTAAACCTTTTTCATTACCCTTATCCACCATCTCCCTCTTCCTCTGTCCCTCTCTGCTAAAGACCAGGCAGCATTTTTATAATAGGAAGATCTGCAAGATCCTTTCTTCTATCTCAATTACTCCATGTTACACAGTGTATATCATCCTTTTCATCACTGGCTCATTTTTCTAACCTAGGAACAGAGGAGGGTCATTCTGTAATACTGCCACATGTGCACCAGATCTAATCCCTTACACACTGCTCCAGACAAACTTACAATACCTTTACTGAATTAAAAATGGAAAAATCAACATCAAATTTAAAATTGACTTTGTGGCAACACTTTGCAAAGACAATATGAATGAAACAATTGAGACACCTAAACATCATATTGCTGTGTGATAAACATTTGTCTCATTCTAACGTCTACAATAATGTTTTTGATTAGTCTTTTGTGTGATACTATGGGAATTTTTTTAAACATTCAGTCACAATAGTATTGGTGATTTCAGGCAGTAATGCTGGGTGAGGAAGTCTAAAATGCAGTCGTGTTTCAGTTGATCTCAAAGGTGTTCAGTGTGGATTTGGACCAAAACCCTAAAGTTCCTCCACATCAAGTTTTTATGGAGTTCAGAAGTGTTATGTTAAAACAGTGTTTGGGACTTAAAAAATAAAATTATATCAATTCTTTCAGTACTGAGTAAATACAAGCCACTTTTGTACAGTATCTTTATTTCTATTATTTATTCTTGTTACTGTTTCTTGCCTCTTGTTTTTTGCTTTTCTTACACACTGCTCTAGACAAACTTACAGTACCTCCTTCTCTTCATCATCAATAGCTATATAACATCTGGCTGCCTTAAATTCTATTCTGAACAGATTAGAATAATTTGACATCAGCTACTACTTCCACATCTCTCTTTTTCTTTTAAAAATTATTAAATGCATTGTTTACACAACTGTCTTTCTTTTAGAACAACCCCCAAAATCCCAACCTGTCTTAATTCAAATCACGACATCCCATGTCACATAAAAGCTTTATTCTGCTAGATCACACAGTCCTAACCCTTTTAGCCATCAAGAGCCTTAGATGACATAAAGGGGAGATGACTTTTTATGAATGTCAGTTTCAGTACTTCTCAAGTCATCTCATGTTATACTTGTACTTCTGGCTTCAATCATCCAGTATATTCAACTAGTCCCACCATCTCTCAGGGTACCAAATAAGCAGTGGTATGGCATTAGACTTTATAAAACTGCACTTCTTTCAATCAATATCTATCATTTGTATCACTTGCTCACTCCTTCTGCCTTTATAGCAATAGCAGTTTATATTATCAGTTTAGATTTGGTTTTATCCCATCAACACTATCTGGACACCTGACATTAATACACGTGTGGTCCCTCAAATTTACAAGCTTTACATGGTTATCTAGCATGACATGGTATAGAATTAACAGCTCGTGTAACTGGACCTATAAGCGTCCTAGCCAAGATATTTTACATCAGAACAATGTGTGATTGAAGTGTATGACAACTTTATGTGATTTATTAATAATTACCAGCAACAGGGCAGCACGGTGGCTTAGTGGTTAGCACTGTTGCCTTACAGTTCGATTCCTGGGAAGGGGTCTTTCTGTGTGGGGTTTGCATGTTCTCGCTGTGCTTGCGAGGGTTTACTCCGGGTATTTCATTTTCCTTCCACAGTCCAAAAACATGTATGTTAAATTGATTGGGGATTTTGAATTACCTATAGGATTGATTGTGTCTGTGTGGCCCTGTGTTGGTCTGATGACCCCTCCTGTCTTTTGCCCTTTCAGAGATGGTTGGTAATCGGCTTCAGGAAATCCCTGTGACCGCGAATTAGGGAATAAGCGGGTATAGAAAATAATTAAATGAATTATATAACAGGATTTTGCACTTTTTTAAAAATTAACATTTAAGGGTCAAGGCTGATTATGATGTTCAGCAGCAGAAGTCCCAAAATGAGTAAAGTCTTTATACGTCCAAAAGATGGCGACAGAGAACGAATGAAGAAAAATTGATCGGAACTAGTGTTGTGCGGCAGGACGTTCGCGCCCACATTTATACATTTCTGTAATTGATATTTTACAGCCAGTCATGTTTAGTGGAAATACACGTGACAATACATGAGTCGCATAGGAATAACTATTTATGGGTTATGCATTTACAGCAAACATACAAGCAAGACGTTTAGCAAGAAAATCGGAAAGAAATAATAAAAATAAAAAAATAATGAAAAGAAATAATGCTAATAATTATGATGCGCAATTATTACACTGTAATACATCATTACACCGCCAACGCGTTACACAAGCGAATTACACAATCAATCACACACGGGACGCGCTGTTTTGTTAATAAATGTAGACTATTCAAATGCCGACCAATTCATTACCAATTTGGGTATTGTAGAAGGAAGTTTTAAGAAAATACTTAATATGCAATTGTCTTTTTCACAAAGCACATAGCAAAAACAGTGTATACACCCAACAAACAACTTGGCTAATATCATTTAATAATAATAGTAATAATAATAATAATAATAACAATAATAATAATAATAATTTTAGGATACACAAAATTGATTTTCAGGTTGTGCATACGACTTTACACAAACAGATACAAAATAATCAATTACACTTTACTAAAACGATTTTGGATTTAAGGGTTTATATATATAGCATTATACCAAATTTTATATGCTAGAAATGTCTAGGAAAGTTGTTCGAAGACATTTCTTATGTACTTTCTCGTGTGTAGTTAAAGCTCAGCCATACGCAATTTAGGTGCGCATGCGTCAAAGGTGAGTGTTTTTATGACCAGGTGAGTAGATTTTGTTCAGGTAAAAGTTGAATTTGGCTTTAGGACAGGGGACTAAATGCGATAGCAGGACGTGTGATCTGTTCAGCAAGAAGATTCACTAATGTCAATAGCTGACGTAATGGGAGATTGGCAGGTACGTGTTCCCCACTGGTTTTCCAAAGATATGCTTTTTATTATTATATTTTGTTAACTTAAAAAACTTGTTTTAAAAGTCGCATTCTTTACTAAAATCAAGTTAATGTTGTACATTGCAATTAAAGTCACAGCAAGCAAACTTTACTTTACACTTACACATACAAAACTGTATGCTTTTAAACAATATATAACCTAGATCCATACCAAGAAATATTAAAATAGCACGCGTGAAATGCAAGCAGTTGTGGACGAATTGATTCTGCTCGTAAAAGTCTGTTCTGTGACCGCAAATTTTCTTCTTAACTTTGAGAAAAAATAATAAAATATATTTTAATAAAAACAAACTAAAAGTAATATTTGTTAGAAAGCCGGTAATGATAACCATTTGCATGGTCAACCTCTTTTTTGCATGTCACATTTAAGGACTTCAGACGATGCAGGGTTATCGCGGATCTCCTGCTTTGCAAAAAATGCAGCTTTAAATGAGATGTGATTTTTTTTCATTTATTCTATTTTATGTTAAATTCATTATTATACCTCGACATTTATTAAAAAAAAAAAAAAAAAAAAAAAAAAACAAGGAGCGAAAACTTAAACATATTTATATAACATAATGCGCTAAACGGCGTGTTTCTGGCGTGTAACTGTCCGATAATACAATAATACAAAATTAATAAAAAATGTGTAGGCAAGTACCGTTACTTAGATTACATTGAGCCTAATACAACACATTATGTTAACTACAACATAAAATTACTAAAATAATATATATTTTTATACATCTGTATTATGCGTCAGGATATCCCCACTCGGTGTGGCATATTCGAAATACTATATAAAAAGGTTATATGTTATATACAAAGTTTATATGTACATATAGTGTATATTACATATATGCATATTTTAGATTAGAATTAAACTAGTATCAGAGTGGCTGGTTTCACCATTGCGGTATTACCTAAACCTTGAAACCCCCACAAAATGAAAGGCGTTCCCATTTGACTTTACTGTCGTTATTGCTATTCTGAACAAAGTTTCTTTTGCCTTCTCATTAATGACAACTGTTTGGGGGGTTCCAAACCTACTGAATAATGGCGACCAGAGAAGACCAACGCCTTAAACCGGTCGACCTGTCCCTGACTGGCAACCCGGGGAGCTCATGTCGCCTCTTTCGAGCGCATAAACCCCGCTCGCCCAGTTGCTCATTCATATTTAACAACCCATGTTGTTGTGTTAATTATTTACTTTTCTAAAACCGCACACTTTACTTGTCTCGTACACGCACCAGGATTGACCTCTTTGCATAACAGTTGCAGTTCTGCCTCATGGTCAAAGATCCCAATGGGTCTAAAACAACAGTTTACGAAAATCAGTGTGGCAACAAAGTATTTCTGGCGACGGAGAGACGTGGAGTATTTGCATTGCATGACAGGCGCAATGATATGCGTAAAGATCTTAGTTTTCAAGCTGTCATTGTGGCACTTGTGTATAGTTGAAAACATTTAAATCGCATCTATATTCCTGTTCGATACGATGACTGGAAATAACGGATTCATTTTGTAATACATTTCTATTTTCTGGCTTATTGCGTGTTATAGATAAATGTAATAGAAGTTGTATGGCTTTGATTAAAACTGTTTTGCTTTGCTTTAAGCTTTTACCTCTACATTCCTGACTTCTAAATTTCCTAAATCCTAATTTTTGTCGTTTGCCTGATTTTACCATCGTATAGTTATGAATGTTAAGTAATGCGAATGGAGCGGCGGTTAATATGCTAATGAGGAACACCAGTGTTCATCCAGTGGTGCGCGAGCCTCTTAACTTTCACCATTAGAGGGAGAGCTGAGCGCGCGCACAACTCAAGCTGCCAAAAATCCTGTTCGGTTTAGCTTTTGCGCACTGTGTAAAACTAAGCAAAAGACGGGGTTCAGTCAACTTATGAAAATGCTGTGGAAATTAACTGATAACATAAAATATGAAGACTGTGAGGTAAGACAGTTTAAGGAACATTTATCTTACACACACACACACACACACACACACACACACACATATATATATATATATATATATATATATATATATATATATATATATATATATATATAGATTATATATTCTAGGGTTGTTGTAATATTTACATTGTTATATATTATTTCTAATACAACGTTCCTTAGAATACAGTATGTATGGCGTATGAATGGCATATGTACTACTAGTATTTACAATCACCATTATTATTATTACTATTATCACTGTTATTTTTTTTTATTAATACCATATTTCAAGAAAATATAATTTAATCGCGTTTAAGTTTTATATAAAACACGTACCACGTTCATAATAATAATAATAATAATAATGCATAAAATAATAATAATAATTATAATAATAATAATAATAATATAATAATAAAACTTCCGCACAGTCAGCTGAACATATTTTGACCGCCTCTGGAGGACAGGCTTGTTATGAAAAAAAGAAACTTTGTTGTTTTCCCGTTTAATGTGGAATAGTAAATATATAATTTCGCTCAGGTGGCGATTTTTAAAACTTTTTTGATCTAGAAAGTCTGTTTAATTCTCTGGAACGGGATGTAGAAAGAAATGGAGCGCAGAAAGACGGAAAACGAAGCAAAAGACAATGAGACAGACCGCGCAGACGACCGCAAAGCCAAAACTACAAATTAGTAAAAATGAAGTGCGCTCGGTACATGCTGGATTTTCATTCGAATCAGAGCTGCGCTGCTTTCTTTTTTTTATTCTTTATTTCGTCGTTTCCCACTTGATTCTGTTTTTTTTTTCATTTTTGCTTGCCCTCGAACCTTTTAAAATGTTTACCCCTCTCCCTCTCTCTCTCTCCCTCTCTCTCTCTCTCTCTCTCTCTCTCTCTGATTCGTCAGACGCAAGAGAATGTCCCTCTTTTTGTCTCTCTCTCTCCCTCCCTCCCTCTCTTTCTCTCACTCCCCTCTCTTTCTCACCCCATCTCTTATTAGATATACTGATTCCTCGTTCAATGGACGTCATTTAGTGCAGAGTCTGCCTTGAGTTGCTTCCTCGCTTCACGCTCGATTTCCGACCATTCTTCTCTTAAGCGTTCGTGTAATATTAATAGTCATGAATATCTTCTATTAGGAATCCAGAAGAAGACGCAGCTTATTGCTACTATGCGCCCAAGAAAGGGATCAGCTCACTGACAATCCGAAGCGATGGAAAAGGGATTCAAAGCACTTTAATCAGTTATCCGCAAAAAATCTATTCGCTGCATTAAGAGCAGATGAAGAACACTGGAAATCTACCCAAACTCTGATGGATTATCACTGTTCGTCTTTACTTATTTGAACACTGGTCTCGGTGATTTCGACGCAAAAACACACAGCTGAATTTGACTAGTTTGTTTATTTTCGCTATTTTTGTCGACACTCGTCTTTTCCAAATTTTGCGTTTAAAACGCCCGGAAATCTTCGCAGATGTTAGTGCACAGTTTTTCCGCGATGGTGAGTGACATACAGGGCCACAAATTTTAAATCATTCATACTTTATATTCCATTTTTTTAACGTCGGGCGTTATTATAGGGATATTTAAGTTGCTTTATTATCTCAACATTTTTGGAGTTTTTTTTAGCTTTGAATATAACAAAATTGATTACAAAGTCGCGCCAAATTATTTGCCTAAATCATTGAAATCACCCGAAATGTATACTAGAAATAATATATTGTCACACTTATAATAAATTCCACATTTAATAAAAAAGAGGTAATCATTTTCACAGTAAAATAACTTTGGCTTACAGAACCAGACATGACGCTTTTAGAAGTGTAAGTGTTTAAAAATATCGGTCACAACGAATTTTGATTGTTTTATCCCTCTTCTTTATGCACAGGATCGTCACGACGGCACCAGCAACGGCACAGCCAGGCTACCTCAGCTGGGCAGCGTGGGCCAGTACAGCAGCGCACCGCCGCTTTCCCACACGCCGAACTCGGACTTTCAGCCGCCGTACTTCCCGCCGCCCTATCAGCCCATCTACCCCCAGTCTCAGGACCCCTACTCTCACGTGAATGATCCATACTCCATAAACTCGCTGCATGCGCAGCCTCAGCCGCAGCATCCTGCCTGGCCAAGCCAAAGGCAGAGCCAGGAAAGTAGCCTGCTACACCAGCACCGTGGCCTACCGCACCAGCTCTGCAGGGAGTACCGCCGAGAAGTGTTGCTGCCTTCAGCACACGGCATTGACACTGGACTGACAGACTCGATCCCCATCCATGGAATACCTCATTCTTTAGACGATGTACAGGTAAGATAAAAACGTCGATTTTAGCCTTTTCTGGGTTGTAGAAACTACATCTTACTGGTGTTCAGTAGAGCCTTTTACTCTACTAAAAATATAGTTTATGCTATAGTTTAACCTTAGAACTGTATTAGGCCCATTTCAGCAACGCCCAATTAAAGAGTAAACCAACACGATATTATTGACAAATTATTGGTGCCACAAACAGCAGTGCAACGGCGCGGGTGTTTATTATTTACTTACTATCAGTATTGCTTTAATCTATATAAAGATCATAATATAAAGTGAGAGATTTGCTTTAGAATTAATTCTAAAATAAAACACACGTAAATGGAGAAACAGGAGATAGATATCCGTACATTTAAATCAGCATTTTAATAATGGGATTTATCTGAAACAAGAACATGTTTTATTGCTTTTTTCCCTTAATACTGCTTGGCATTTTTTTGACGTGGGCTTTGGTTTCCCACTTCTCAGCACTGATTTAATTGTCTGCCCACTGAGAAGATTTTGACAAATAGAAAGACAAGTGAAATTAAAAAAAAATCATGCAAAATTAAAGGACATGGGGATTTCTTTACTGCACAAAAAGTTAAATAGAAATGGTGGCTTTTTTGCAGTTTGCCACAAACGCTGCTAAAAACCAGGCGAAAGTTTCCTTCGATTCCGTAAAATAGAGGGTTATTTATTAATACAAAATTAATTTATTTTCGATGCAATTTAATATGATTCTAAACATTTTGGGTTTTTTTTATCGTTTGTAGCACGTTGAAGATCAAGGAATTCACGTCCCTGACCAAACTGTAATCAAGAAAGGTAAGCAATTTCCTTTGAAATACCGTACGTGTCTCGACTGGCTGCTCGGCGGTTGTAAAGCCTAGCTGAACTTGCTCTGAAGTGTACACTGGGTTAATTTGTAGGCTTTTAGTTAGCTTGCAGATGGAGCATTATCTATTTTAAAGGAAGCTATTTACTGCGATCTGTTACTAAAATTCGTGTGAAATTTGTAACATAGCAGGTTAATACTTCCTAAAATTCAAGTACGAAAAATTCAGAAATCGAATAAAATACTTTTGTTTTATAAGAAATTTGTATTTGCTGGTGTTTATATGTTTTTGTAGGTTTTAGCTGCACATAAAAAATGAAAGAAAAACAAACGCAACATTTTTAAATGTATGTCACGACTGTGTTGTTATATAAGAATTAAACTTTTCCGACGTAAAATTGTTGTTTATTTTGATACGTGGCAGATGCATTTAACCGATATTTTTTCATATTTGTACGATAATTAGTTGTTATACCAGCAATCTCCAGAGTTCGCTTAACTGCCATTGTCTCTATTAGCCTCCGCTGAGCCATTAATGTCACAAGTGATCTATCCAAAAGCGCTTAGCCCTTTGTCTCCGTTTACCGTGCAAAGAACGACAAAGAAACAACACGCGTTTCAGTCGGATACGAGCGCGCACAGTGTGTATGCGTATGCGTATGTGTGTGTGTGTGGGGGGGTGTAGATGCAATAAGCAGACAGATGTTGGTTCGACACGACATTATTATAATAATACAGATATCAGTTATATATATATAAATATAATTATTAGTATTATTATTATTTAATAATAATCATTGTCATTATTTTGATCATTTTCCTACGCATTGGGCTTCACTTATTGTTTACAGATGCTCCGTTTCCTTCATTAACCCGCATTCGCGTTATATTCCCACGTCACGACTGTGAAAATATTAACTATTTTGATGGCCAGATCACTTTATTACCCGAGGCGTATTCGCAGTTACATCCATTAGCTGAATGAATAGTCATTGCTATTTGAATGAAAATTATTCTATTTTTTTTTTTTACAACTAGTTGCCTTTCTTTTAATAAGAACCTACTGCCTATAACTATACACTGATACACTGTCTTATTCAGGTTGACTTGCGAATAGCAATCCATCCTTTGGCTTGTGTTGCGTAAAATAAATGAATCTAGTCCGAAATAATGATCTGTGTCCTGTTTTCTTTTAGGCCCCGTTTCCTTATCCAAGAACAGTAGCAACGTTTCGGCTATACCTATAAATAAGGATGGTCTTTTTGGCGGCGTAGTGAATCCAAACGAAGTTTTCTGTTCTGTTCCGGGTCGCCTGTCTCTTCTCAGCTCTACATCAAAGTACAAGGTCACAGTAGCGGAAGTGCAAAGACGCCTCTCGCCGCCTGAGTGCCTCAACGCTTCCTTGCTCGGTGGAGTATTGAGAAGGTGAGACGGTCTTTCATGATTTTATCATTTAACTGCACCACCAAAAAGATCACTGTAGTTATAGTATAACGAATATATATCGGAATACACAATGCAAATTGCCCCGACTGTTTAAAAATTATTACAACAATTTAAATAAAATATAAAACAGTTATAAATTCCATATTGTGTTCTTTTGAATGGTGTGGTAAAATCTTTTTACGTGGTAATTACTGTATTCTGTGGGGTATGACAAAGAACCTGCGAATGACGCATAATATTGCTTAGGACTATGCAGATACAGCCTGTAACTTTGCTTGTATATGATAGAATCATAAATTATTAATTATTAATTATTTTATCTATTGTTCAACAGGGCAAAATCTAAAAATGGTGGAAGATCCTTAAGAGAGAAACTTGACAAAATCGGATTAAATCTACCAGCAGGAAGACGCAAAGCAGCAAACGTTACTCTGCTGACGTCACTTGTAGAAGGTAAGTCTCAGTAAGGTGCAGGTGAAAGCAAACACATAAATTGTTAACACGTGCATATTTCAAGTAAACGTTAAATTGACTAAATCCAAAGTTACTACTAGCACGCATTCAACCTGTATGAATAACTCTCAGAAACATATCTAACATTATTATTATCATGACTACCGCCTGCTGTATTACATAATTTTCGATTTTTTTAATATATTTAAAACACACTCATACTCTTTATTAATATGATATAATATAATATTTGTATTATATGTATTGTTTTTGCTTGAAAAATTGAAGGTGATTATTCTGTAAAGTGGCATTTGGTTTTTAAAGGTGAAAGTCTTAGACGGTTCATTGGTTCTTGTTAATCATTGTGGCTGAAGACTGAAAGCAGTATTCATCCTGCTTCGTTGAAATTTGGTTTTGTATGTTAATGAGCTTGCTGAAATGTATGATTCTTGCAAGATAAAGTGAAAGGACGTACGGGACATTAAACCGAGTAGTGACATAGTAGGACAGCGGGTTTCTGAAGTGATGTTATTGGTTAGTGCGCTCCCTTTTATGGAAAGCGGTTTACTGGACCAGAGCTTGCTAATTGGCGCATGCGTCCTTCCGGGGGTAGACTTATGGCAGGAAAGCCTGAAGTTAAAATCCAACTGTTTCAGGAAATTAAAACCAAAGACATGAGAAAATCAACAAAACAGACCCAGATTGAATGACCTAGTCCTTTTTAAGGTTGCAGTAGTCCTGTGTCTCTTTACTTTTTGATGCTTGTATCTGGTTCATTGTGCAGAACAATCTTTCCACCAACCAATAATTTTTTGAAGTATTGCGGCTCAATGTAAGTTTATTTGTGTAAAGAACATTATTTTGAACTATAATTTCCCACTATTTAACAGAAAATAAAATGCTGATAATAATAATAATACGAATGATACATTTAGGCATTTGGAAAGCTGCCCTGTCTTTTTGCCGAGAACGTTAATTAGATGATAAATGTGCAAAGTGAAGGTGTTAATTGCTCTACATTTGGTGTCAGTTATTTAAAGTAATATATCACACATTTAAAATTTTTTTTTCTTCTTCTTAGGCGAAGCTGTGCATCTTGCCAGAGATTTCGGTTATGTATGCGAGACCGAATTCCCAGCCAAGGCAGTAGCTGAATATGTTAACCGTCAGCATTCCGATCCAAATGAACAAGTCCAAAGAAAAAACATGTTACTGGCAACAAAGTAAGTGATATCGTTTTGCTTTTTAAATGACCAAAGGTTTTTTGTGGTAATTCAGTTTTTACAAGCACGTACTTTAATTCCAAAAACACAGGCACGATTACACAACATTTTATTAGTAGCTGTGATTCAGTAACGACTGCCGTGCATTATGGGCTTGTAATATTTATGCATGTATTTGGCAAATACCTCAGAGTTCTGCACTGTAGTGAGGCATAATGGAGAAACATAATACGGTACACACCACGTTTAAGTACATGCATTAACTACGCATTTCTTTTAATAAATGAAGAACAAATATACGCAATTTTCCTAAATAAATTAAAGGAGGAGCAATGTAATTCCTATAGTAACCAAAACTTAAAATATTAAAAATAGAAATTAATTATATTTCTATTATTATACCCATTTTCATCCTCGTGTACGTGCTGTAATACTTAATTTAAAGTAAACTTTCATTGCTATCTGGCGCTTTTTTTCTGCGGTAAAAGAAACAATGGCATGCGTCATATTGAATAAGAGCACAACACATGCATATAAAATAAAGTGTCTAATGAAGTTCTTACTAAACCATTCATCGTTATACAGGGCGTTATATAAAATTTCTATTATGTGTGCACACATCATGCCATCAGCTCCTCACACTGTTGTGTCTTCTTCTAGACAAATCTGCAAAGAATTCACCGACCTTCTCTCCCAGGACCGCTCGCCTCTGGGGAATTCACGCCCGCAGCCTATCCTCGAGCCGGGCATTCAGAGCTGTTTGACTCATTTCAGTCTCATTTCTCACGGATTCGGGACGCCTGCTGTCTGCGCGGCCGTCACCGCACTACAGAACTATTTGACCGAAGCCATTAAAGCTATGGATAAAATGTACCTCAATAACAATCCCAACAGCCACTCCGATTCCGGCACTAAAGGTGGAGACAAAGACGAGAAACACAGAAAGTGATTAGCGACCACCAGACCACAGCAAAGATATTATAAACGTATATATATTACACTAGTGATGAAAAGGACAGAATGCCATTTCCTGATTTTGAGTTCCCTGAAAAAAAACGCGGTTCACCCTGGGATTCGTGAAAAGACACTTTTATCAAAATAAGAAGAAAAATTGTGTGAGAAGCAGGAAGCAGCTTCTGATAGGGGGCGCGTGAGCAAAGAAGAAAAAAAAACACTTTTTCCACACTACTTTTAATGAACTCCTTTTTTTTATAAGCTGCAACGGGCTAAGATTTAGCCACCTTGTCAGTTGTCAGTTGACGATTGTAGCCAAGTCACAAAAAGAAGCCGAAAGAGGATGATTTTATATCAGTATTGTGAATAATAAACTTGAAGGAGTCCCACAGTTCCTTGCCATGTCTTCACCCACAGACGCTTCACTCTGAGACCAACTTGATCTTCGAATTTAAACACGATTCATGGTTATATGAGGGAATCTGTGTTCATGTATGTATATATTTATTTATGTGTAATTTAACGGGAACTGTAAATATGGTGCATCTGTTAAAACATCTTTTTTATTTATCTGGTGCCTCATGTTTTAGTGGGTTTAAATATTCGCTTAGTTCTTTATGTGGTTTTACGGTTCTTAGGAAACAGAAGGGTTTTTTTTAATTTAAATTCAGCCCTCTTGTAGCATGTTGACACGTCACTGAAGCAAGTGAACAAAATTAATAGAAATAAACATTTATTTCTCTGTCTATCCCTCATGCAATTTCCTTTTAAATTGGAAAAAATACCCCGTGACTAGTTTTATGTTTTTATTTTCTTGAGCTATTATGTGAGCTTTTATTGTGTTGTGCCGATCAGAATATTTTTCACGTCGTGTTCTTCCCTTAAAGCACCATAAGAGCAATAAATGGATAACCTATTGTCTTTAAAACATTTTTTAAAGAGTTGAAAATTTATGGGTCCATTTGGTATCTGGTACCCTGTGTCCAATGTCGAATTGGAGGCGGTTTTATCTGTAATGTGCTGGCAATAGTTCCCATGCCTGTCAATGTATTATAGTCATTTGTTGCCCACAAAAGAAAATAAATATTTGATACGCTTCATGTCAATTCATTTTAATTAATTACTATTTATTTTTATTCAGCATTTAACAAGTCGGGCTATATTTTCTTATCAATCTATCTATCCATCCATTCATCCATTTACACACACAACCACCCACCAACCCACCCATCTATCTTTTTTTTTTGTTTGTTTATTTATCACGACTATTGAAATTGTTAGCTCTCCCCTGACAATTGTTTCATGCAATAAGGTTTTAAATCTAATGTGTAACAACAAAAAAAAATGCTCCTACTGATGATAATAATAATAATAATAATAATACTTTTGAATATTGCCGTTTCAACAAATTAAATGACACAGATAAAATTAATTCTTAATCGTGCTTGAAGTAAATCTATGTGGTTTCAGCCCTCAAGCAAAACTGCCTCTAAAGTCAGTCAGATGTATAAGCCTTGGCTGGGGGTGAGTACACTTGCCATGTCAGCGCGCTATGCTGTTAGGCGCCACTTTGTTACGTTACATACTTAGTGATATTACATTGTGTTATATAATCATACTGTGTTTAAATAACGATTGGGAGATTTTAAATAAAATTAACATCCGCCTTTAACAAAGGTTTTCCTCGTAGTATTTCGTTTGCTAAAATTTCGTAGTGTAAGCCCTTGTCATAGTAGTCATTTGAAATTTGGGCAACTAATACATACTAAAAATAAAAACACTTTAAACAGTTTCCTAATATAAAAAAACAATAATAATCTAAAATTATATTGCTTATTGATACTCTGCAGCTCGGAATGAAGCGTAGTACACTTGACGGGGTCCTATTTCATAATACACAACCCAGTTTCTAACAGTCTTCGTTTGCAGTGGCATTGACATAAGATTACATGCTATTCTTCCATAACTGCGGTCATTTGCCCAGTGAGGTTTATTTTTTTTTAAGTTTTTACGATTTTTGCCGATTGTTTTCAAATTAGGTTAAGGAAGCCTAACTGCACACGTCCCTGGCATAATTACAACGCAAAGTACTACAGCAGGTGAGCATTATCTGTCAGTACTGTTTTTGTTGGCTCGACTTCAGATTGTTTGCGGGAGCCGCACAGGCGCAATGGCTTTATCTAAAAAGGGTGATGATCGGCTGCACTATAGTCATCTGAGAAAAAGCAGAAACATTATTTTAATAATATAGAAAAATATTTTTATTTATAGCTATTAACTTAAATTTCCGTTAACGAAAAAAATATTTAAATCAGCATAAATTCAATACTACACATTACATCTTATTCCTATGCGTATCACAGGGTCAAAAAAATTATTTTAAGTATTTCAGTTACGTTCCCATTCTGCATACATGTATATTGTAAAATAAAATACTGTAATGCATTAGTATTTGACTGCAATTTTACTTTTACTGGAAAAACTAGTTTAACATAATGCCTGGAAGCAAGAATGATGTGTATAAAACAGCGCAAACTGAAATTCGGGGGCACTGCAATACCCCGCTGAATTTTGATAATTCACTGGCAGTTTGGTGTATCAATTTTCACAAGAATCTTTTGTGATAATTAATGTTATTAGGATTTTAATTTATTGAATTATACAGTATAGCCACTATAATGAACACCTGAAAAAACATATGACAACACCTTTAACTGGTGCGTAGTGTATCGCGGAGGGGTGGGGTGTGGGGTGGGGGGATGGTACACATGTCCATTACAGTGCAGGACCTATTTACCAAACTTGCTTTGACGCTAGCTAACACCTCTCTCTCTCTCTCTCTCTCTCTCTCGCTCTCTCTTTTTCTCGCGTGCGCACACATGCACACACACACACACACACACACACACACACACACAGACGCACATATGTTATGATATGTATGCTCTAAAAGTTCGGTCCATGTTTAAAAAGTTACTAGATCGTACATTTAGGGCGGTAAGCGGGAACAATAATTTAAAGTGAGAAAAGCCCCCAGCTTCAGTACCGCTTGCAGAAATTACTTTATCAAATGTCACCAATCCAGATAAGCTCAAATCGTGTAATGCAGCTGCGTTAACCTTGTTTTGATAGAAAATTAAACAAAATGCCCGAACGCATCAATGAGCCGCTCCGTCTGCGCGCAGCTTTTTGCGTCCATTAGCCAATTTTAATTCAGTTTGTTAATAATATGAGCAGGTCGTAGGAATTTTAACCTCGGGTCAAAGCTTGTTGGTTAAAGCGGTATAGTCAGGTGTTAGAGAATAAATGAACTGACGCCATAGCAGCGACATTAAAAGCCGAATAAAAACGAAGTAAACAAACAGGCTTCCATGTTGCATCTAGAAGAATCTATTATTTTTGCACTTTTCCTTAGATTATATGAGTTACTCATGGGCTAATTTGATTTGACGTGCAAGCTGCTTAGAAAGGAAGGTTTCAGAAGCGCAAGAAACCGGACGTTGATTAGTTTGACGAAAAAGCGATACGAAGCGTTGGCAGTCGTGTTATGTGTTTTTTAATCGAGCGCAAAAAAGCTAATTGTACTCGACTCATGACCTTTAGCACCTCATCATTTAAGGTCCCGCTCCATCACTGACCCTAGCCGCTGGAGCAGGATGGGGGGGACATAGCAAAGCCAAGAGAGGTCAAAGATTTCACCAAATCGTTCATGATAGAATCTACGCGGATCAGAATAGTATTTTGCAACAAAAAAATTATGGCTGTTTACAAAACCAAAAGCTATGTAAATTATTATTACTATTATTGTTATTATTATTATTATTAATTATTATTATTATTATTATTATTATAGGGCTTTGTGTATCCTCAGATGTTTCAAACGATTCATTCATCATAAACTGAATAGATTCTTTAACAACTTAAAGAGACTATTTAATTTGTTCTACGTTATTCGTTTTATATTTATGTTCCATTGTTGCACCCCGATAATTTAAATATTTCCTGAAATGTAAAAATTAACCAAGTTTTAAATCTGTAATCCAAAAAGTTTAAATGACTTTGAAGAGGAATTTAACATTATTTGTGTACATTCAAAAATAAAAGGTCTACAACGGTGTAAATGTTTCATTTTCTGCTTAATATAGTTTATATTCCAGTTTGAGCCTCGCTCTCCCCCTTTCTCACCCAAGCCAGCCGGGGGGAATGTTGCCGCGGGCCAAACATATGCTTCTTTCCATCGCGCTAATCCAAATTCAGCGTGGAGGAATAATTGCTCGAGTGGCCATGGTTTCACAGGGCTTTGTCCCTCGCTAGCTCCCGTCAGCCAGGCACACGCCATTTCAATCAATTTCTTTTGAGGGCTGTCTCTTTTTATCAAACCTTAGTCCCTGCAAATGATGTGAACATTTAACAAACCGCTTCACGCTTCATAAAGAATGCCAACCTGCTTTCCCTTTCTCCCTTCTCCCATGCGCTTATGTATAAACACACACACACACACACACACACACACACACACACACACACACACAGGAAAGGAAAAATTGTTTATTATACGTTCATTTTTATTTATTTGTTGTGATAATATTTTTCTTTTACAGCTTCACTCATATAGGACAATAACAGAATGTCATCAGAGCTGATTTTATGAGGTCGAATTAATTGCAGCAACGTTCTCAATATATCATTATGGAATTATAATGCTTCACCGCGCAGACACGATAGTCCAATTTATAAGCAACAGTGCACACACACACACACACAGAGAAAGAGAGAGAGAGAGAGAGAGAGAGAGAGAGAGAGAGAGAGAGAGAATGTATCCTATTTGTACCTGCTTTAACACCAAACAGGTAGACATAACTGGTAAAAAAAATACCTTTTGGAAATGTTGGTTGATTAGTGAGTTTAATGTGTAATTTTTAAATAAACCTAATTGTTTAACAATTTTGCCCCGGCAGATGATTGGTACTGTCGTAGACCTAAATGTGTAACTACAAAATTACATAAATGTGAAAGTGTTAGGGAAGAAATAGAAGAGATGCCTAATAACATAAAATAATCAAATCCAACACAACTGTCTTTCAAAGAATAAATAATGAATTTAAACTAATTTATGGAAGTGATAATAATGTATTGGAAATCAAAAGCAAAAGAAAACCAGAACTTGGTGGATGCCCAGGAAAAAAGCCTTAAATGAAGCTTATTACAGACTCATGAGCTGAAACATAAAGGGCGTTGTCTAGTTAAATAGTTCTGTGATTAATTAACTTTGTTTCATATAGCAACACAAAACCAGCTCAGACACCTCACCTTCATAATTCAACATATGCATCAGTCTACTCTTCTACTCTTCATAAAAAGTTATAACACTAAATAAAAGTCCAGGTTAGTTTTTTTTTTCATTGTCAGACACGAAGCAATAATAATAATTTCTGTTTTAGATAAAAGTATAGACAAGAAAAAAACAGGCTGCCCAGAGAGTAGTGCATATTGTGCACAACAGGTGTGGTTAAATAATCAAAATGCACTTGTTATCTGCAGAGTTTTAAATAAAAAACAATCAAATACATATGAGAAATTGTGTCTAGTTTCCTAATTCTAAGGCCACCTTGGGGGGGGGGGTTAAACACAAAGTTTATTGTTATATTTAGATAACTAAGACGGTGTATTGCAACAAGCTATTCTTTATTTACTTCAAACGATGATCAAAAATTTCAGTATGTACAACATAATTTGTGGTTATCTGGCTATTACTTTATTTACAGTAAAACAAGAAAAAATTCACACATAACATAACATAACGTAATAGTGCGCTGTAATAATTTTAAATTTGCGTGTAAAAACATGAACTATAACATTTTCAGTTCGGAATGACAGCGATTTATTTCAAATAGTTGATATTTTGTTTAAAATTTTGTTTTTATTTATAGAAGGTTTGCAAAGGTAAAAAAACTACTCAGGTGCCGTGCTGAATGAATGAATGATCCAAAACGTCTCCATGCCGCAGTTTTTGAAGGAGACTGTTTGGAGCGTGGAGGGTGGAGGGGATGTGTTAGAACAAGATATTTCTTGCTCAATTTCGCATTGTAAATATTGCAGGTTGTATAATGAAAGCAGACTCCAAGCAAACGATGCGATGTGTTTGGGAATTTCCTCTTACTTGTGTGGAACAGGACCAGCGGGAACTGTTCATGTGAGGATGCTTTTAGTGGTGGCAGCATGGAACTGCACCCTTTCGGCATTTTTTATAGTGAGGCGGACGGTGAGGGGTGATGAAACAACTGCACTGCAAACTTAATTGCAAAATGTTTGATATAACCGCTAAATGTTTATTTGCATAACAAAGAAATAATGATTTTCTTCACAATTTTCTGTTACAATTTAAGAGCCACAGCAAGGTTACTTTTTCTAAAAGAAGCAATGTAGCAAAATAGGTATACTCAACACACTGCAACAATTTTGACAGATTTCTTCCTCCTCCACCTCCTTTAAATCCTCATCATCTTCATCATCATCATCATCGTTATCAATAATAATAATAATAATAATAATAATAATAATAATAATAATAAAAATAATAATGGCTGTTGTTATCTTTGTTGTGATTATGGTGTGTGTGTGTGTGTGTGTGTGTGTATGTTTGTAAAGGAGTGTTAAAGTAAATATTTTCCACAAAACCTGATTCACCCCGTGTTTCTGTTTGGATTACTGTCTGGATTAGTCCAAATTCGTTTAACGTTTTATGTGTCTTAACCGGGAGCACTGAGACTCGATTAGTTGATCCCACCCTCTTCTGTCTGTTTCTGTCTGCTTTCTTGTGATGAATGTAAACACATCCTTCAAAAACACACCGTTATTTCAGTCTCCGATATGACACCAGAGTTCAACATTCTCATTATGTCTCATTTTTATGTAAACTATAAAAATAAATACAACGGAAGACTGTTTTGTAAATCGCGTAGTTTCAGGAATAAGAGATGGGGGTATAAAAGAGCAACCAAGAGACACAGAGAGAGAGAGAGAGAGAGAGAGAGACAGAGCAAGACAGAGAGAGAGAGAGAGAGAGAGAGAGAGAGAGGCGTTGTCGGTCTGAATTAATAGACGTGATAATTTCATACCAAAGAACAGTATTTCATCTCGCTGCTATCTGTTCCATCAGAAAGGGTCGCACCGCAGCTGCGACGCAGGGCGCGTTATTATGAAGTTTGATGATGGGATCCCGTTTACTCGTCTACAGCGCATCGCTCTAGGCAAGAAGTAGCTGCAGGCTACGCCAGTGTCAGACCCTGATAAAGGATTTACCCTGCTCCCAGAGAGAGTGAGAAAGAAAGAGAGAGAGAGAGGGAGAGAGGGGAGAGAGAGAGAGAGAGAGAGAGAGAGAGAGAGAGAGAGAGAGAGAGAGAGAGAGCAGTTTTCACTGCACATCTAATCAACTGACTGCTATAGCCGCGCCGACTCACTCTTTCTTTTCCTTTCAATATTACATACAGATCAGTTTGGCTTATTGCATCTTACTGGATATGTATTTATCTATCCGTATTTATAACTACATTACAGTTATCCGACTTTGTTAGAACTCTAAACCAAAGGCAAATCAGGAGAAAGAAATGCGTGTACTAAAAAAAATAACAACATCAATAATAATATAACAATAATAATAATAATAATTATAATTATAATAATAATAATAACAATAATAATAATAAGAAGAAGAAGAACAGTAATATATTGTTGTTTATGTTTAACATATATGTTATATATAATATAATATTTATGTTAACATTAATGGTAATTTACAATTAACTAATGTCGATTCCTATTGTAGTCTCTTTTTAATCACATCTGTTATAATTATCCCTAACAGAGAAAAATGACTGATTGGTGTTTATAACCTCTTTCGTTTTGGTTTTCATTTTATAAAAAGATAAAGAAACAACTTATATTTGCATAACAATTTTTTTTCAGTTAATATTCATTTTATATATACTTTCCGTTAATTTTGTCTAGTGCAAAACAACACAAAAAAATTTCAGTATCTAAACCACATGTCCCATAATTTTTTTTATAAAAATTACAAAAAAGTCTCTTGGGTATCACAATAGTGTACTTGAAGGATTAGTGTAATTGTAGTAAATTGGGATTATAGCAACACATTTCAGGACTTTTAAGACAAAAGTCTGATAAACACCTGTAAGGAAGGCATTTTGCTTAAAGTTTCCCATTTCTCTTTGAACTTTAATAAGCACATAATTCTTTTAACAGCTGATATAATCACATTGTGGCATTAACAGCATAGCATTTTGTAACATCATAGAAATAATAACATGCTAATAAAGCGATTCTATCAAAATAAGTCTAATAAGAATAAAACACAAACAAGTTTACTTGATTTGCATTTAAAATTGTTTAAGCAGATATCGAACAGAATAACATGACCCTTCTGCATAGGATCAGGCTTTTTTTGCTATCCCTTTTCTACTTCACATTTCTAAGAGCTAAACAGTCTTTGTTGGTTATCAGATTCCAAAATAAGCACCCAAACCTCTGTGCTAAATGGCCTAGCATGAACAGCAGGGCCATGTTTAACACAAGTTCCATTAAAGAACTCCATTACTTTTACTGAAGGAAAATGGAGCCTGAGGCTGAGGAGAGAGAAAGAGGGAGATGAAACAAAAAGAGAGAGACCTAGAGAGAAGGCAGAGCTGAAAAAATACCCTCATTGATAATTAAGTGCTGTTTAACCTCTGTGTGTGTACTTTGCTTACCAATCAAGCGGGTGGGCTCCTCCTACGTTTTGTGACAGTAGCACTTGCCAGCTCTAATAAGCTTAAATTAGTGTGGAGGGGGCTGAGGTTAATTATGACTTAACACGTTTGATTGAGTGGATCAGATCAACAGTGTTGGGGATTTGGGAAGAGGATCTCATTTATTAGACACTATTTTGTATCCTTGTTTCACTGTGATGAAAATGAATGTGGCCTGCTGGAGTTTAAGTCTCAGAGTGCAAAGCCTCTCTCTCCTATTTGATTAAGCCAACAGAATTTGCGTATTCTATTCAAACCATGGCATTTGCATGCACACAACTGCACACAATCATTCATGTTACAACTTTAAATTGTCTTTCCGGATCAAATGTATGACTACCTTATGTATATAATAATTTTATATAAAATGACTGAATACATTATTAGATTATTATAATTAATTATATAGTGTTATATTTTATGTGCAACTTAATATATTTATATTGAATAGAAGTTTCTAACAAGTTCTTAAATAAAGGTGACTTGTCTTAAGTAATTGCTATATATATAGTAATTCAAGGTCTCAGCTTACACAGAAAGCTTCTTAAAATTTCAGCATGTCATAGCATGTCAAGCTGATTGTAATTATTGTCAAAAGGTGATAATTCTTCTGTCCAAAAAAAAAAGATCCTAAAGCCATGGAAGGACTTTAAAGAGACACCAAAGAGAAAAAAAATCCTCTCCTAAAAATTTAAAATATGGCAAAAAGAAGAAACACCCTATAACTATGAAATACATAAGCTACTAATGGCAAACAAATTGATAGCAGCTATTTTAATGCCCAGAAACAGCTTCCCCTCTCAGTGTGGTATGCAGGCACATAAAAGTCAATTCAAAATAAGCTTTTGACAGCCTGCTAATGAATCGCTGTAGGCCCATCTGCCTCAGTACAAACAGAAATGTGGATGGAGCTCATGAACTGTTTCCACTGTCACTGTAAACAATAATTGTCAAACATATTTACTCACAATCGCTTTAGCAGATGTCACGCTTTTTGTTTCTGCCTGGCCTTTTTATATATCTCCATCAAAGCCATGCCACTTGCTCCACACTTTTGCAGTAGAATATTGAGCAGGTATTTGCAGAGGTGCTGCAGGGCATGGGGTGAGGGAGAATAAAGGGAGCGAAAGAGGGAGGTTGAGAAAGAAATTATCTGACCCTCTCATCAGGATTGTGGCCCATCCCTACCCAACTTGCCTAAGGGCAAAGGGGACAGTCTTGCCTTACAGCCAAGCACCTCTTTATCACACTAATCTGTTAATTGTAGCAGCTCAATTGGCACATCGTTGTTTTCCTTTTTTATAAATTCCAGCCTACATTAGCAACAGCGAGCATGTTACAGAAACTCCACTATCAACTTCTATCCTTTTGACCAAGAGAAACTAAAAGGAACTTCCAAAGCAGGAGGTGAACATGCATATGCTTTGTGCACACAGAGGGCAGGAATAAAGCTCCCAATGCTGAAGGTGCAGGGAAAACATGCTGAGCACTAAGCCACTGTATATAATAACTTTAAATATCAGACATGAATGAATAAATATACACATATACTTTACAGTTTAACTAAACAAATCCTTTTTTAATTTGTTTGTGTGTGTGTTTGTGTGTGAGAGAGAGAGAGAGAGAGAGAGAGATGAGAGAGAGAACTCTTTATGGTCAATTTGTTAGCAGGCACGGAGCCATTACTGCATCCAGGGTTTTGAATATGGATGTAAAATTAGCTATTTTCTTTCAGTAGCACAGACTTTGTAATAATTTAATGATAATGTTACTCTAGATTTATAATTTTTTAATTCATACATTTCAAAAGCTTTATTAAAGATCATTTTTAGACTCTAAATGATTTGAAATTGCATTTATATAGATCATTTTCTACACTGTACACAACTGATTTTTATTTATTGTATATACATTAACCTTAAAAACCTGCTGGAAAAATATCTTGGCCAAACAGCCTCAGAGTGTTTTATTAGTCAAATAGGACCTCCACAGAATGAATATGACTGTCATTTGTATTACAAATCAAAAAAAGATTTGAATGTAGCACTTTTCTGTGAGAAACCATTCAAACGTTAGAAATAACACTACCATTAAATAATGAGAAGAATTCAAAAAACATTGTCAAAGCAGACAGGCAGCAAGGCCATACTTGTCCGCTGCGATTTATGTAGACGTTTATCTTTAGAAATGAAGAAAAATCTTATTTCGTAACTATCCAATAACATTGCTCAATGTAAAAGAGCTTAAAGTGGTCTAAGTTTGTCTTGTATTAGTCTGTATTATCCTGACCGGATTAGACAATTTTTGATTTTTTAAACTAAATAAACCAAAAAAAACTCATGTTTGCACACATTTATACACATATTGTATTGTAATCTGTCTAATCAAAGCCACTATGTTGTTTGCACAACACTACTAATAAAATTAGGTTGGTTTACAGAGTCATTAACAGTTATAAGTAAAATAGAAGCAAACCACATACATAGTTCTGTGTGCTGCTGTCACTAAATAAAGGTGCATAGATCATAATACAAATGAGAATAGGACTTATTTAGACTCCAAACTGTTTAGCAAGGTTAAACTTTGTTACTTTGATTAATCGTGCCAAAACAATCAAATTGCTCACACAATTGTCAGCTTAGTTGTAATTCAGGTTTTAAAAGTCATGTATAATGCATTAACTGGTGCTGAGTTCTATGTTCATTTATAGTGAGGGGGTATTGCTACTTTATATCGCTATTGTAACTATGAGCCATACATCAGTAAGCAAAGATAATTATCACTTATAACTTGTCGTGACAGGCATTATAACACCCTGTGATGTGGCTAAACGTATAATGCTTGTGTGTCTGATTTGAAGCACAACTTCATGGAAAATCGCATCACGGCTTGTCAGGTGTTCTTTGGTATCTGCAAAGGCGAAACTATCTGCTTTCTGGATAAATTTTTTTTGCCATAAGTACTACAATGATGCCTGTCTAAGCTAAATGGGATGCATTTTATCATTATAGTGTAGAAAGCTCTGGCCGGTGTAAATAGGTTTTTACAAGTTAAAAGAAAGTCTGCTCCCTGGAGGACTGTTTTATTATAACGGTTGTTTACCTTTGACAATACAATGTAAGTATTTTATTATTAAGTTTGGACAAATCATTTGCCTGCGGTTGAAGGCATGCTATTGAAATGTAATCCTTTCAGTGATCTTATTACTGCCAAGACAAACAGGAGAAATCAATTTCATGCAGAAAAGAAAGAAAGGGGAGTAGGTGGGAAGGAGAGAAACAAGGCAAGGTAAATTAGATAAAAATAATGATAAGAAAATAAGTGTATAGCAAGCAGGGTCTTTTGGTGCCCAACAATGCTGATAAATATGGTTGCATAAAAATGCTTTCCCACAGTCAGGCTCGTTTTTGTCAAAGATTAGATGACAGACACATTATATTGTATTTCTTTGTTGTATTTATTTTAAACTTTTGTCAGAAATACCACCTATACCTCTGAAACAGCTATTTTTAAGGGATAATTTCCAACTCCTTAGTACTGACATTTAATCCATGACACAACTTTGTTTACAAAAAAGCACAAAAAAAAGATAAATAGTGTCAAAATTACCATTAAATTTTTGACTACAGAAAGGAATAAATATAGGCATAGGGTGGCACCCTGCCTTTATCGAGATAGTTATTACTACACCTAATGGCAAATTATAGAAATGCCAACTGCAGCTTTTTAAAGTAGGAGTAATTTTGCATAGCAAGACCTTTAGAGTGACAGCAGAAGGTCAGGACTACATAAGAGACTTTATTGGGCAAGAGAGCAGTCGACATGCAAAACAACCAATTAGTAAGTTTTGTAAACAATGTGCAACTATATAATGCTCCTTTAGGAAAGAACAGCAAAAATGTGTAGCTTTTATCACAAGTGTTAAAAAAAGCAGATTCAAACTAATCGTTTGATGTTAAAACTCCAGACAGCATTTATAGTTTTGTGTGACATTTGCATTAGATGTTCAGCCAACAGTTCATGGACATGACTAAGACTGAGACTATGGAAGGAGTCACTCTGCCCCATAATTGCTCGATGAGCATTTTGGTTGTAAGTGAAGGAAGAAGCGTGCAAAGGAAAATGAATGGGTTGTGTTTTTTGGGGTTTACAATGACGATAAAAAACCCTCCTGTAGCTAGTAATCGATGCTGCGCCACAGACTCGCTGAAAAAATTTAAAACTGTTGTACAAAGATGGATTGTTTAAGTACATTACATTTTGTTGCTGGTTATTAAAAGGTTATTTTAAAAAAATCCTTAGACAGCCTATTGCAAAACTACAGCTGTGTCAGTATGTCATTATTAATGCACTTTCCAGATCTATGATCATCATGAAGTTAAGGGTGCTTATTTGTCACATTTACTCTACAGCAAAGTGAAATTTCTTTCTTCGCATATCCCAGCTTGGAACTCTGGAGTCGGAAGGGTTAGCAATGATACAGCACCCCTGGTGGATCTTGGTTTTCCCGGTCATCCAAACAATGACTCAGCACTTTAACCATTAGAGCCACCACTGCTAGAGCTGGAAACTTATGTTATATACTTTAGAAACATGTCAGTCATTTAAAACACCAGTCTGTCTATATTCACAAACATACTTTAAAGCATGCAAACATGAGAATGTACAAATAGGATTACAGGTAGACACACCCAAACACCACCACCAACATCTACCAGCACATGCTCATCTGCAAAAAAAACATGGCGAGACAGACACACAAACCGACAGACATGCAGCTCCACAAACAAGTGTGTGTTTATCTATGGAAGAGTCTGTGTAAGTTCAAATTTATATTTAACTGCACAAACACACACTATTACAACTGACGCCACAAATTTGTCTGAAGATGCACAACCAGATCCCTGGCTAAAGGCCATCACACACAAATACTGATAAATAGAGACAGTCAGATACATAGATAGAAAGTGAGAGGCACAGCTAAAACTAAGAAACATGATGGTAATGAGGTAATGCTACACCTTGCTACAGACCCGCTCCACCTCTGAGATGAAGGACAGCATTTCTCCTGCCTCTTTGCCACAGTCATGTGCCAAGAAAAACTCTGTCTGTGTTAGTTGAACTGAAAATAGGGGAAATATTTTAATTAATCTTTAACTTCCAGGACACATTAGCAGTTTAGTAGTTTACAACTTTTTGCAACGAAGACAACGACAACAACAGTAATAATAATAATAATAATAATTATTATTATAACAACAACAATAACAAAATAATAGGTATTATTATTATTATTATTGTTATAATATTATTTTTTTCACAGGGTTTTCCAATTTATTGACACATGCTTTAAATTACAAGTTTGTAGACTTTACATGGTTAGTAGATCAAAATTAAAGTTGTTCTAATTTTTAAAAATGGGTCAGGGAAACTGTTTAATAACTACACATATCAAGTGTCAAAAATCAAGAAGCTTTATTGTCATCTCAATTATACATAGCAGATGCAGTACAGAGTGAAATGAAACAACATTTCTCCAGAACCGGAATAACAAAAGACAACAAAGAGCTACTCAACAGAAGAACAACACAGAGCTAAGGACTAAAAAATTAGTGTCTTGTGCAACTTGGTGCAAACAGTGCAAAAACCCCAGTGAAAATAAACAATACAAACATTACTACAGACAATATATCAAAAAAAATAGAATAGAGTACAAATACATTAAATAGCGCTGACCAGATTATAAGTAAGTGATGTGCAGATACGGGAGAAACAAATGTGCAAGTAAGTAATAGCAGCATAGATTATTGTGCAAAGGTCCTTTGTATGCAAATTTATTTGTTTGTGTAGATTTTAGGATGAAAGAATCAGCATCTGCATACAAAGACACACATCTGAACATGTCAAATTCCTATTATGGAGTCTTATTATGGATACACTATTAGAAAATGTGTGTTTACTGGGTAAATAAAAAGGTTCTATTTGAAAGTTCCTTCTAAAAAGTCATCTGTTGTAAAGACTACTATTAAAGCTATTACTATTAAAAGCAGCCTCCAACCTTTAACTTTCTGAAACCCTTAAAAGACGTTTAATTAGAAATAATGTTTAAACAAACAATAATGGATTTACTTTTATGACAAACGTGCATCATTTGCATTGAACATAACCCAAGGCACAATAAATTTAAAACAAACAAACAAACAAACAAACAAAAAAAGAAATACCCCACCTGACCAGAACTTCATGTGTGGGCTTTTGCACTTTTTGTTTCTGTGTCCTATTAGACAGTACTAATGTCAACATGTATTCTTGCATGCAAACCTGACTTGATTAACCAGCTCCACTGCTCTTTAATAGTTGTCAGTTTATTTGTATGCATAAGGGACCAAAGGAGAAGAAGAGTGGGGGCAGAGAGAACGAGTACTAAAACAAGATACACCCATGACTATACGGGCAGGTGTCACACAAACTAGCTGACAGTTTCACTTCAAAGGGATATCCCACTTTGCTCTCTCTCTCTCTCTCTCTCTCTCTCTCTCTCTCGCTCCCTTTCTCTCTCTCTATCTCTCTCTCTTTCTCTTAATAATTCTCTTTCTCTCTCTCTCTCTCTCTTTCACTCTCTCTTTCTCTTAATAATCTCTCTCTCTCTCTCTCTCTCTCTTTCTCTTAATCTCTCCCTCTCTCTTTCTCTCTCTCTCTCTCTCACACACACACACACACACATAAACACACACTAAGCTAATTATAGATGACATGACTGCTTGAGGAAAACATGCAATGCAACCAAAAATCAAATGATCAAATGAATATGAGTAATTATGCATGTGTGAATTGGTTCCATTAATACACTCGTGGTATGTATTTTTGGGTGTTGTATTAACACTCTTATCTGTACTTATTACATAATACAAGAAAAAGATGACGCAGGTAAAATGTGCATAAAATAATTTGTGCCTAAATCATCAACCCGAGGCATTTAAGTGAAGTGTCATTTCAAAATGACAAGGTTAGAAAGTGAGCCATCCTGGTGATAAAAATAGCATACCTGTAAAGCATGCATATTTGTATTTTGTTCTGTGCCATGCTGTCTGGGGCTATTTACTCTAAGGCAGTGAACAGATTTAAAGATGTAGGGTGAAAAGACAAAGAGAAGGAGAATAGCCTAGAGCTATCATGCTTAAAGTCATGCCATTTCCTTCGTGGCAGCCAGTTCCAAATAAGTTACTTATAAGCATTTAAAAGCGGGAATCTGCTCTGGATGCAATTAACTCAGACCTTATATTTCAAGCAAGCATTTAGTTTAAACTTACTTTTGCCTTTTTGCTTGTTAGTTGTATTTTACAAAACCTAGATTTGACTGTTAAATTAAGGTTATTACTTTAATTGTTATTGGTATTATTATCATTATTCATTTTTGTTTGGCATGATTCCAAGTGAAACAGTGTAAAGCAATGGCTGAAAAAGCAAGAAGGAGAGGAACAGAAAGAAAAGTAAAAAACATTAAACATTGCTGCCCTATTCATTGCTGCACTATGTTTGCATGTATCCATAAAGGCCAGTAGAAATCTTTGTTGTATTAATTTCTGATTAATTTAACACAGAAACATGTCCTTAAGGACATACTAGTTGCTTACATTTAGCTTTTGGCTACAGCAGTAGGTGTTCTTTTATGTTAGCACAGTTTGTTTTGGGGTGAATGCAATGAAGCACATAAACCAAACACTTTATATAGGCTTTAACTGAAATAAGGCTATGACTATGTAAGGCTTAATAACTGGGCTGAACATGCACAAAAGATCAGGTACCAACAGGATAATACATTTTATGTTTTTTTGCTATATGTTTATTAGGAGATCTGTAGATCTTTAATAAAAGCACAGTTTGTTTTATTAAAAGGAAACATTTGCAACCGTAGTTTGGTGAATTTCCAAAACCTGACAGATGAGACAGTGTCATTTAGGACACTACAGTTAGAGTCTAAGTGACTATCATTAAACAACAGGAGTGAAAACACCCACTGAGTTCTGTGGAACAAGCCCAAGCCAGTTCTGCCAAATCATATAGGTCATCAGCAGGAGCTCAGTGGGTTGAGATGTGACCAAATTCACCATCCCCTCTATACAATGGGCAATAGTCTACAGGACATGGCTAAGCAGCTGGGCGTCACATAGCCTTAATGGGGGCAGAGGCCCTCCAGACAATCCCACAATGCATTATCTGTTTCTTTTGAGCACTGAAAAGTTGTCAGGGGGTAGAGGGCTGGCAATCATGTGGTGACTTATGTGGGCAGGCATCACTAGCAGCTGAGCTAAATAAAAGTGAGCAGTTATATGTACAAGGAATCAGCGTGGTAGAGCTAGTAAAGAAAGCATCACATACATGATGCTGTATTCATGGAGTGGAAGGCAAATGTATGTAAAACACAATAAAAGCAGATATTATGGCTATGACTATGCAATACTATATTGTATTAATTAATAAGCTTAATCCAAAAGTAATATTTATGTTCTGTGAAATTACCGGTACGTTCCTTGTATATAATGAATTATCTTCTTTTAGATGCATATAATTTAAACAATATAAAATTCTATATAATTTACTACTACTTTAGTACTGACAGATTCTATTAAAAAGGATACAAAAGTCCTGCAAAAATGTAAAAAATCTTAAATGAGCCTAAGAAACCAGAGGAACAATTTGTTAAACAGTTCCGGTTTTACACTTGCTCCCAGATGACTATTTATACAATATAGTCAAAGGTATGTGCCCACCTGACACTCACACCCATAAGCCAAAAAGATTCATACATTTGTTAAAAATATTTTCTGAATAAAATATCTTTTAACTGGAATAGAGAGATATTTACCCTAAACCTGTGGATGGCATATGGGTGTATATCTGGTGTCCACATTCTTTTGTCTATTTAATGCAGATCTGTCTACATATGTCTGTAACAGCCAATGCTAATTAGAGGTAAGTAGGAAAACTTCATCTTGCTTCAAAACTAATTATTAATTTTCATTAATTATTGAAATATTTACATTTAAATGAATTTCCTAATTAATTTAATCAAAACAAATGCATTACGCATTTTCAATGAGAATTTAGATATTGTATATTAATAAAACCATTAAACAGGTTACATTTAAAGGTTACAATTTATGTTCCTAATAGAAAAACAGACTTGTTAAGGACACACAAGTCCTTGTTTTGTTTATGTATAGTTTGTTGTTTTTTTAAAACTATATAAAAATGAATAGTTATATGCTTCCTGTCAGTTTACTGAGCTGAGTACAGCAGAGAAAATCCCAAATAAGGCGTACCATGCTCAGTCAGGGTTCATGGCAAGTTCAGCCTGACTTTAAACACAATCTTATGATCATATTTTGATGGCACATTAACCTTTTCTTTAGGAGTGTGTAGCAGAGTGATGGATCCAATTCAGGTTGGTCCTGAAAGTAATATGAAGTGATGAATTTCGGATAATTCAGTCTCAAATAGAAGTAGAAGCCTATTGCTACCCGCTGTCATATTACTTCACAGAAAGACCTCAATAGATTATGTAGACCTTTATCATGATCTTGTCAGATCTTGACCCCATTACAATTAGAAGCACCAGTGTCTGTTCATAGAGATCCAGTTTCATATCTTGGTGAGACCTTTATCTTCCATTTCCTGATCTTGTGGTTTCCATATAACCAATGCGATATTTTATTTTTCGTATTATTTTTCGTATTATTTTAGCCTCCCGCTTGGCCAAATAATACGATTTACTATGAATTTTATGTGACCAAGTGACCCAGACCTTTTTAATTTATCGCACTGGAGGAGTGGTGCTTAGAACCAAATGCCTGTAACACATAATATATAAATATATAATTTTATACAAACTAACATTTCTAAGTGTTTTGAAAAAAAAATTCTGTATGTATTTCTGTGTGGGCAGGAGAAAAAAAAAGAGAGAAAAAGAGAGTGAGAGAGAGAAAGAGAACATATAGAGAGGAAAGACAACTCATGACTCATCAGTTTAACACTGTTCTTCTTTAATTACCCCCACATTGGACCATACTACCCCCTTCAGTTCACCCTCCTAGCAAGCCCTATTGTGTGAGCAGGCAACATATGCATTGAGTTAACCTCTGCGACAGGCCCTTCCCTAACCCTGTCTATCCATCAAGATGCCCCCATTACCGGCCAGCCCTTGGTCACGCCACTTTGGGGCAACAATTCTTTAGCAGGGGTGGCTAATTCACATGAGTGACTCTCTGGAGGAACCTAAGAAAATCCTATGGGCCTCATGGCTCCGACCAAAGCCTAACCATCCCAGGAGGGCATCCACAGGAGCCTCTAGAGCTCGAGCTAGCACAATGCTAATGCTGTACTGAAACAAAGGAGTAATTGTGGTTCCTTATGGAGAGACCAACACGCCCACATGTTTCCTTCCCACAATTATCAGTCCAGCAGGCAACTCTGTACTTTCAAAGCAGTGACAAGATCTCAGAGAAAGAGGATAAACTCTGATGGTGGTCTCAGTGACAGTGAGACAGCATTGTTATATATAGACTAATGGATCTGTGATTAAGGTTATTAATGACCTGGTCAAGACAAAAATGACTTAACTGTTTTAAACCTAGTACAAAATATTCAAATAAAATTAATAAATTATTAAAATTATTATGTAAAAAATACATTATATTTATAAATATTCAAGACCACAATGTTTTTACATTTGCATTACATTTACTGCATTTGGCATATGCTCTTATCCACATTTATCTCTTCTATACAACCAAGCAATTATGGGTTAAGGGCCTTGCTCAGGGGCCCAACAGTGGCAACTTGGTGGTGCTGGGAATTGAACCCCGATCTTATAATTAGCGGGCCAACATCTTAACCACTGACATTTTTACAATATGCTGTTATTATACAGTAATATGAACACAATCTCTGAATTTATTGTAATATATACATTTACATTTGCAGCATTTGGCAGACGTCCTTATCCAGAGCGACTTACAATATTCCTTGTTATATGACTAAGCAATTGGGGGTTAAGGGCCTTGCTAAGGGCCCAGCAGTGGGGCAGGGAATCAAACCCGGGTCCGCAAGTACCTGTGCAATATGACCACTATTACACAAGCTGCTTTGTTGTTAAAATATTGTTAGATTTACAGTATCTTAGACAGCAGAGTGTAATGATGACAACCAAAAATCTGGCTCACTGCATTGCCTATTATTGGCAGTCTGAAAGTGCAGACAACATTTATAAGGTGAATGCATTACACTCAAACACATACACACAGAGAAAGAAAGTGTTGGTTAGAATTGAGAGATGTCCTCATTTTAAAATAATGCAAAGATAATTAGCATTGTCATGCATAGTATAATAAATGGATGGATGAATAGAGTAAAGTTCAGAAATAAAGTTCAGAAATAATTTATGCATATAAGTAAAAAATATATCATACATAGGCTTTTGCCTTAGCTGAATCCCAGACATGATGATATGTAGGATAACTGATCTCTCCTTGTATAAAATTACTTACAAATGTTATATAAAAAGTTTTTTCTATGGGTAATTGTATGTGTGAGTGAAGTCTAAACTCTTTATGATTTCCATGTAATACATTGGATGCTTGTAGTCATGATGAGGCAGTAAAGTCACTGACTACCCTCCACTACAGAAGCTACTGATAATTAAAAGTTCTCGACCCCTACAGACCCTTAGGGGCTTCAGTGGGTGGGGGTGGGGGGGGCAGATAGTCGACACGGAGCCAAGCCATACTAGTCAGCCTCACATCCATCGAGCAGCTCATCAGAAGCTGAACCTCCACTAATGATTGGTCACTGATGATTGAACATGCACAGACAGAATCACCTTCAGCCTGCAGGCAGGCAATTGTCCTCAAACTGTACATATACAGCCTATTTGTTTCGGTACAGAATCAAGTAAGAGTGTAAGAATTCCAAATCACTTTTACATACATGTATACAAACAAACACTTAAAATATTGTCTGTCTTATAGAAAGACATTACAGTAGAATGTAAATCAGATGTTTTGACACTCCTTACACAGGAACACAGAGGATGGAGTCTTTACAATGACATTTCATAGTGGAGTCTTTCTAGTGACAGTTCATAGTGGAGTCTCTCTATAAAGGACAAAATGACATGTAATATGTGGTGGAATAAAGAGTATTACTTTCAGCATGACGTGGCAGGCATTTTTCTTTATACTAATAACACAGCACCCCTACAGTGACCCTAAGATTAAGATAAAGAACTTTTGCATTAAATTAGATTTACTGTTTTTGGATACTGAAAAAAAAAAGTGTTATGGAACACACTTAGCTTTTATTTTGTAACTCAAAATTATCCTTGCTTTGTATTCATTTATTTACTCATATGCATCTTTTTATAATTGTATGTTTGATACCAAACTGCAGAACTCAGCAGCATCTACATAAATAAAGAAAAACACTAGTCAGTTCCAACTTTTGAAATCTATTAAATTCAATTCAATTCAGATTTATTTGTATAGCGCTTTTTACAATGGTGATTGTCACAAAGCAGCTTTACAATTGAAGAAATTATAAAACAGAATTAAACATAAATCAGTTTGTCCCTGATGAGCAAGCCGGGGGTGACGGTGGCAAGGAAAAACTCCCTGAGATGAGATAGGAAGAAACCTTGAGAGGAACCAGACTCAACAGGGAACCCATCCTCATTTGGGTGAAAACAGGTAGCAGGGATCATGAGGTTACATCGTGTGTGTGTGTGTGTAAACAACTATAATCATCAGTCCTTAGCAAGCAGCCGGAACGTCTTTATGGCGAGGTGGGTCGTCCTAGATCGCCCGCTGATGCATCATCCGCTGGGCAGGTCACAGGGAAGGGACCCACAGGATGGGTCGGTGGTGGGGACTGGATCACCGGCAGCTCCGTTGTGGCGTATGTAACTCAACAGTGAGAGAGAGAGAGAGAGAGAGAGAGAGAGGGAAAGGAAGGCAAAAAGAAGGAGAAAAGTTAAGTGACAATGTAATTACACGGTTTGGATTGATTAAAATCTGACCACTCAACAGTTCTACAGACACCAGTATTGATAGCTGCATGTTTGTTTATTCTATTTTATATAAAAGTATAAAAATAGTAAGAAACTGATGACAATGATGAAACAAGATGAAAGTCGTGCCCTGCTGTTGTTATATCAGTGCTTTCTTCTTTCTGTCTCTGTCTTCTTTAACAAGGGTGAAAAAAAGATGTTTAATGCTGATTAGCTTTAAACAAACTGCTACCTGCCTGAGGGTGTAGAGCATGAAGGGATCCACTCTGATGGTATCATGCAGGTGAGGCCATTGTAGTACAATAAGAATTCGGCAGTTGCTACATGCTACTGCAAAGGTGCAAATGTTTTCCACACAAGTGTGACCCAGCCCCTAACTAATCCTCTCTTTAAACAGAAGAAGATAAGATAATATTACCAATATGTCTGATTTTAACACACAGTGTAAAAACAATACCTCACACCCAGCCCAATTAATAGTAATCCCTTTTTATTGATGATTCTATTTAGACTTATATTCTAACTGTCAGAACATCTAGAAAAGAGTTCATAAATGGAGCTGATTGGGAAATGGAGCTGATTTGGTCCTCAATGGTTGCAAAGTTCCTTCTTTTGCTACATATTATTCTGGTTGCCTTCAAAATAGGAAAGTCTAAGCTGCAAAAATCATGCACCAAACCTGCTTACAGGTAAAACGCTAAAGTATTTACATTAGCAAGTCAGAAACAAAGTCAAAACATTGTTTCATTTTGAGCATGAAAGCAAGAGGAAGCTGTTGCTAACTCTAACCCAAGGTGGCAACGTTTGCCCCCTTATTATGCCTGATTGCAGCAGTTATTGTACAAGCAGCTTCTTAGGTAGGAAGTCCTGATGGAATGCCGTGACTCCTTTAACAACCTCGACATCCACCTTAGCTGCATGCCTTAAAGCTATTTAAGATTCAGAACCCATGCAAATAGGACACACCAAACCTAACTATTGGCTCTGAATGCTGAACAGTGTAGCCCACATAAACTTTATGACCAAACCTCTGTCACACCCATTAATTATCCATGGCAATGATGAGCAAATCAATAAGTCAATGTGCTAAACCAGCCTCAAATTAAATTTATTGTGCCTGTCATGTTCAAGAATTCCATCATTCAGAGATTTTTGTGTATGCAGCTGCTCAACTCCAAGGAAATCACCTGATAGTCAATCCACTGTAGGTACCACTTTATCCTGTACCACTCTGTAGAAATTCCAGTAAATAACACATTATTGGACATGCCCTTCACCTCTCTTACACTTATTCAGTAACTAAGACTCATTCCACCAACATGCTGTCCCGACAATTATGCATTAGATCTGCTACATGGAATTTGATCTATCTACTTTCTCTGGTGGAAAAGAAAGCAATAGAGAAGTACATCCAATAGAAAATAAAAACAAGCATACATTTACGGTATAATGTATAAGCATACATTCTCCTGCATATGCAAGTATTGTCTCTGTAGACAAGAAAAGGGATGTGACATACTGTATTCAGTATAACCTATTCTTACAATGAATTGTGTCTTGCTCTAAGGAACTGTCAGTTTATTTATTGAGGAAGATGCTGAACAAATAAGTAATTGTCTTCCATCTATAAATCTTGTGTGCTTCATGTCTGTTAAGTTTAATACTTTCTTTGACAATGTAAGCCGCTAATTTTTTCCCCTCATCATTAAACCAGATGGAGATATCATGGACTGGCCAAAGAGTCTGACTGCTCCATGCCAAGACCTGTAGCAGTTCATTGAGTTTACAGATGTTTCAGCCACCCAGCTCACTCCCTTTCAGTCTGTGCCTAGATACTAGGCCCCACTGTTTTCCTGGAATGGTAACCCACCCAATTCACCAGCAATAGACAACTGTTTTTCTAAGAGAAGTGAACAGGTGTGGAGCAGTCCCAGTATGAAGGGCACCAAGTAGAGAACCTCCTCTATCAACCAAAAGCCAAGCTTGCTAATAAATCACAAAATTCCAAGAAATTAAGCTGGCTTCAGGCTTCTTAAACATCAAAGCTTAACATGCATACTTAGTGAATTTGATAATTAATGACAAAATGTCAAAAAGTATTTTATTGAGAGAGAAGGGATACAACGGTATACAAAGGTATGAAGTTGGACTGGACAGATGACATACCTAACCTCAACTCTTTATGTCACGTGTTCATGAATAATTGCCATTAACACTCTTCACTTTTGTACTTTTGTACTACAGGGCTATATAACCCATGGTCCTTAAACTACTTCTAGCTACCCCTGCCCTACCCACTGCTGATTATATATTTTAGGTGTGTTCAGTAAATCTGAAGCAGAAATATACTATTTTAGAAAAAAGCGAAGCAGAGGAAGACCTGGTGATTTGGTATCTCCTACCTTCTGATTGACTTAGTACACCTAAACCAAGTAATCACTAGTGGGTTTATTTAGCTTTTACTTTCTTTACAGGTGGAGCTCAAATAAATGCTGGAGAATCTTTTACAGTGTGATGCTTTAGCAGAAATGTTTAAAGATACAGTAAAAGATCCACCCTCACTAAATTGTGTGTGTGTGTGTTGAAGCTAAGGTCAAGCATGGATTATGATCTGTTTGTTATTTAAACCTCAGGGCTTTTGGCCAAGTACAGGTAATCTGATAGGAAGAGGAGTGCAAATAGCTGGCCAAAACACACACACTCACACACACCCCCACACACTCACACACACACATTTTGGTTAAAAGTAGGAGGATATAGCAGATACTGGTAAATCTGGACAAAGATTTTTTAAAGTCCTTCAAGGGGATTTCTTTATAGAGACATTGTCGAGTCCTGTAATTGTAATATTTGGGCGGAGTATTTCGAAATAAAGTAAGACACACACACACCACACACACACACAATTTTATCTATAGTTAAAAGCAATTGTGTTGTATTTTATAAAAGCTAAATTTGTGTCTACTTTTTCCTCTCTCTCATCTATAATCATAACAGTATTAAAGCCACATCAGCGCTTACTCTGAATCCCAGAATGGGAACCTTTTGGATGGGTGGTTTTAAAGCTTTCAATCTAATTTATAAATCTCCACAATATTCTTTGTTTATACCACATTTGCGGTGAATCAAAATCTAATTCGCCTGGAAAAATAAAGTAGTATAAAAAATATTGTTAGTAGCTCTAGCTTTCATTGTGGGTCAGTGTATGTAATGGAGCCAACTGGAAGTGCCTGGGGACTGGGCCATGAAACTCAGCAAATACAGGGACTCCCCTGTTACCTAATCCTACAATCACACCTAGGGATTTTGGAGGTGGAAAGCACACTCTGTAATGATTTTAAACCAACTTTATTTAAAAAAAAAACTAGAAGTGTCAAATCTAACATTTAATTTTATAATCATGTTTAATATTTGTATTGAGTAAAAATTGAGAGTATCATAAAACAAGTAGAAAATTATTAAGACTATTACAAGCCTGATTATTTTAATCTATCTTCTGCAGTTTACTCCCATTTAATACAAAGGAAACTATATACTGTCTGCAAAAATATTTATTACCTGCTTTTTTAGTGAATGTTGTGAAATTTTTTATATTTTATATAGAATTATCCATTTTTTTGTTGTCAGGGCAAACAAATTATCGGACCGCTGTAGCTCACATAACTCAGTGCTGAAGTCTTTGACATACGCACATCTGTGGAAACTAGGGGTGGCAACAGCTAGAACAAATGTCAAAAAATACACCCTGATAAAATATGTTCCCATGGCATTGGGCTTTTTCAGTGCATATTTATGCCAGTTAAGCAATACTAAATTTATTACTAGCATAAGTGTAATACTATGGAAAGTGATGACAATTGGCATGTGCAAATTACATGCACTCAATCCAGTTTTGAGAAATTGGGTAATCTGAGGTGAGGCTGAACTTCACGTCTCTCCCCTGCATTTAAACACAATAAAATGTAAATTCAACGTTATTGACTGAAAAAAGATTAAAATAATCAGTTATACTTAAATGACATTCATTAGTGCATAAATGTCAATATTTATTTTATTTGTTTATCTATTTTTTGTTTTTTTTGTTTCTTTTAATTATGCTTGTTCCACCCTGCTTTGTTGTCCAGGTACTGCTTTAATAGATAAATATTGGAATCTTACCTGGTTTACTTTGTTACCATGTCTCAATTTATAGACGACTGAACAAAATCCGAACCCAGTAACGTTAATAGAACTGAGATCATATTGTCAAAATCTTACAAGTGCAAGTGAACTGCAGATACATTGGTTACTCTATTTATTTGAACACTGACTAAGCTTTGGTTCTGCTCTGTGTAATAAAGCCCCTGTAACAGGTGTCTAATCTGAAACTGAGAATAACTGCATTGATCTGCCTGGTCTTATCCAGGGTGCTGACTGGTGGTGTAGGATCGAAGGGTAATGTGGCAACACCAATCACAACACATATTGCCAGAAAATGTCAGCAAGAGCTTGAACAAACAGACTGAAATTTATATTGACAAGAAAGGTCTGATGATGTTGTAGGACATGCAGGTGATACAAAAGGAAGAGAATTATGGACCAATTTAAAACCTATCTTTACATTATCCATGGACAAATAAAATAAATATGGTTGTGTATAATCACTCATCCAGGCACCAGAGATGGCTCTTGTATTTTAAAAGACTGCAACTAAGATCAGTGTTCTTGCTTGTCCTTTATTTTATTTCGATTAGCACATTATCGTCACTAAAGCAGTTCTTTCTAAGCTTTGAATGCTGCATTACAATGTAGACTCTTTTCGGTACTTTCATTGGAATAAAGGTGCTTCTATTCGTAGGTATAAAACTTTTTGAAGTGGAAATGGCACAAAAAAGAAATTCCTCTGGATTGATAATGACTCAAGAGAATTACGTTTTCTGATCATCTCTCTCTTTCTCTGCCTGCATTGTGTAAAACCCCAGTGACATCTAACATTTTCCCATTCAGCCTTTAAAAAAATTTGAATGTTATATCTACCTTTGTGTTGAGCTGCAATTAAGAGGCCACAACTATCTGAATAACAAAAGCAGTGGCTATGCTCCATCACTCCCTGGCCCCAGGTGATGTTCACACCATCAAACTTAAAAGACAGATTTATCCCCTCCCAAAGCTTCTGTGCTTAGGTTTGAACACCATGTCAGATCTCATCAACATTCTTAAACTCATCATACTGACAATTGTAATCTAAGAGAAGAATAAACAAAGGACAGACAGAAAAAAAGAAAAACATACCACTGGAAAGTGGTAGTGCAATGGTTAAGGTGTTGGACTGTTAATTGGAAGATTGGGGTTTGATTTACAGCACAACCAAGTTGCCACTGTTGGGCCCCTGAGCAAGTCCCTTAACCTTTAATTGCTCAGTTGTATAAAAGAGAAAAATGTAAGTCGCTCTGGATAAAGGCGTCTGCCAAAGGCTGCAGTAATGTAAATACCAGTTATAGCTTGTGACCATATTGAGGTTTTGCTTTATAAAGTATAAATTGAGCAATTTATTACTCACTTTTTACTCCAAATGCACCACACAGTAAGCCATACATAAGACATCAGGTTTTAAAACAGGTTCGGGTATTTAAAGCCTGTCTAAAGTCCTTTAAGCACCTTAGAGGAAAAGCTTGGCCCAGGTTAGATCTCCTCCTTGATCTGGGCTTCATGAGATTATCACACTAGAAACTGTTTGAGTTTACTGCAGAAGCTTTGTGTTGGTTCTACAAACATCCAACCTGTCCCAACAGGTAGAATCTCGTTAAAAGGGAGCATGTTGCATTTACTGTATATGATATAGTAAATAAAAAAAACGAGTGTTGTTGTATAAAGGCAGCCAAGATTGACTCAAAACGGTAATTTTTATAAACAGCTTCCAGCAACACTGTATGTAGTTTTCTGTTAAAAAATGGCCTCAGGTTGTAGGCAAATTGGGAAAGTACAATGCCAAAACACAGCACAACACAGCACATTTTGCTCTTTTGACCTTAGAGTGATCTTTGTGGAGGTTTGCTCTTAAATGTTTGCTTTTATAAGATGATGCAAAGAAAAAATGTGTTGTTTTAATTATTATTGTTATTATCATCATTATTATTAGTTGTTGTTGTTTATGCATTATACTGCCAGTTATACTCTCAAACAGGTTACAGCTTTAGACAGAAAACATAATTTGATTACCTAAAAAACTAAATGGAAATGGCACTACTGGACATCAAACACTCCCCCATCCACATAAATCTTTGCACATGCCTTTGTGACATGTATCATCTTAAAACTTTAATGAATTGACAAGTAAGTGGCATAGTCATGACATTCTAAATAAACATCACTGCCTGATCTGCCATGCGCTAAACAGATTTGAATGATTTTGCATTTCAGCTGCCAAATGCGGCAGAGTGGCAAATGTAGCACATTTTAATCGCAATCTACCAATCAGGATACAAGAACTAATTATTTACTTATTCAGTATCAATTATTAAGCATTATATCACAGTTCAGATCAAACAGCTGGTAGATTTTTAAATAACAAATGCAAAACAAATCATGTTAATTAAGTCATGTTTTAACAGTCATGCACTTGTGTGAAGCAAGACTCCATACTTGCAAAGTTTCAGATGCCTATTGAATAAATGCATAAACAGGTTGTTGAGCCGTGACCCACTGAAGTGGCAAACTGGGCTGTCAATTTGTTTCAAACCTGTCAGGTTACAATTCATCAGATAAGGCAGGGTGTAGACAACACAAATTCCAAGCTTAAGAAAGTTATGAGATGAAAAGAAAATGTTTCTTTTTAAGCCTTTAAAGAGATGACTTGTCTTACCCTCTTGACACGAGGCATTCCAACTCAGACCAAAAGAACCGCTATTGCTAAAAAAAAAAATAAAGCATCCAAAATCTGTAATCAAGTAAAATTACAAGTACTTATGGCAAAACTTATTCAAGTAGGAGTAAAAGTAACAACTTTAAAAGTTACTCAAAAAAAGTAAAAAAGTATCCAATGAAAAAACTACTCAAGTAATTAGTTACTAGTTACTTCTGATCTGATTGACACGAAGCAAAAACCCTGAATTTCAAACTACTTGGCAAGATTTCACATCCCGTCTCCTTCAAAGTCTATTTATTCTGCTTATATAAAACAGGTTAAAGTCAACTTTATCTCAGTCCTGTGATGAACATTAACAGCAAATCACCTGTCATTTACAATCAAATCTTAAGAACACCTCAGATGTTTTTCTAACAGTAAACTCTGTCTTTATTTCTCTATTCTTTAAGAGCAGTTTCTTTAAAAATATACTTTATAAGTACATGCATTATTTAGGTAAAACTAAAATAAAATCCAATCCCGTGTTGATTTTGTATGAATGTTCTACACTTCAGTGAGGTGTCAAAAATAACTTTAGTGATTTTTGTAAAAATGCAGGACGTCCCAGTTTGCTGTTCCGTTTATTTAGTTTTGTGTTAAATGGATATGACAGTGTGTGAAATGTGGTTGTACAATAAGAAGCTGCTATAGATACCAAATGAGTATTAATCGGGTTCAAACAGGCATAATTTTGACACTTACCGCTCCGTGTTATTTCATGTCGGAGCTGGAATTCTTGTACGCTGTGATGTCAGATCGTTTTGTTGCACACAGCATGAATTACATTATGAAACTATTTTTATTGACATCTTGGAGTGAAAACATGGACTGAACTTGAGGCCACTGGGGATCATAACATGCACACGTCTTCCTCTGCTTTATATCTTTCAATTAAATGTGCTAAACTTAAGCCAAAGATTCTTAGCAGCCTCTAGCGAAGCAGCCTCTCCAAAGTCTTGGAGATACACAAATTATTTAAAAATTCATATATTATTACTATTTGACAGTAATGGAGGAACGCTGCCAAATGTAACGAAATAAAAATAAAATTTTTTCAATAAAAATGTACTTGGGTAAGCGTTAACGTACACATCTTCAAATAATAAAGTAAAAGTTATCAAAAAAATTATTCAAGTAAATGTAACGAAGTAAATGTAATTCTTTTCTACCCTGATGTACTATCTAATGTGACCAAATCTGTGATGCTTTTTGTTATTTATGCTAATTAATATTGACCTCTACTGGAACTAAGTATCTATGCTAAATTTAAGTATTTTTCTATATGGCACTAAAAATATGTGATTTCCTTGCAGGTCATAAAGCAAGTAGAATTAAATATATGCCATGTACAACAATGTATATATTGTTGAACAAAATGGCACAGCAATTGGATGTAACATACATGCTACATTATCCTTCTGTAAAGGCTTTTAGAAAAGATTTTGGAGTTTGTAATTTGGTCAGCCACAAATGTTGTTTATATTTGTTTTTACAAAGTCAGTGTGTAAAGTCTACTTGGTCCAGTAATGTTTGTAACTAATGGGAGACACATACCTAAGTGAAAAAAACCAGGAATAATTTCCCATGAGAAATAATTTCCCCTGAGCAAATTTGCTCCAAATTGTAAAAAAAAAAAAAAAACTCAATAGCTTCCCATGAGAAAACTGCTCTAAATATGATAGAGGGTAAAATGATATTGTCATTAAAAAAGGTTGACTGTATATCATTGCCAAAGATTTTAAACCTTAAAATAAGTTGGTATGATCACCCACCCACCTTCAGGAGAATTGATTCAAGACATTGTTTAATGGTGATTACCACTAAAGGAAAGACCATTCACATAGACCATAAGCAACTCAACCGAACACAGACAGAGGACTATGATGGCTACAGGAAGAGCGAAACCAGCACACTGAACATCTACTTTACCGGCATTTAGCAGACACACTTATTCAAATCGTCTTACATTTTTGTCTCATTTAAACACCCGAGCAATTGGGGGTTATGGGCCTTAGGAGCCCAGCATGCCAACTTGGTGGTGCCAGGAATCGAATGCACAATCTTCAGAGTAGCATTTCAACACCTTCACCACTGTGCTGCTACTGCCGGTCCATGTGACACATTATAACATATATTTTGGCCATTTTTTTTCCAAAATTTTGGTGCATCCCTAAAAAAGTCTGCTGACTTCACACTAACCCTTCTGTGCCCCACTTATTACGGTTCCCCAGTTTGGGAACCACTGCTTTAGAACAAGACTGCATTATAAATATTTGACTAATGAATACTTATGAAAAGCTTGAAGAAAAAGCTACGCAAATTAAATCTATCTCCTAGTTGTTTGTTGTTTGTGTCTAAAAGTTTGTGTAAGTGTGTGTGTTATACAGGCACATGTTAAATGCACAATGTAATATGCTTTGTCGGTTCATGCTAATAGTTCACATTTTCTTCAGAACCAATCACACACATGCACACACTCCTCTTTCATTCATCTCTTGCTGCAGTTTCTCCCTATCTCTCCAAAACGTCTTCCTGAGCCAAAACCTCCTACATGCAGTAAACTGCTCTGTGGGTACTCACAGTGACAGAGGTGCTGTGTTTACCCTCCACCGCCTCCTGCCGCTGGCTGTTGGCTGAATCTCACACACACAACCAAACACAGAAACACACACACACAGACACACACACACGCTCTCCTTTGCTTCTCTTTTTTGTGGTTGGCTGGGGCACACGAAGCCATTGCCATATGGGAGCTTTAATAATGTATTTTCTCTCACACAAATACACAGCGAAGCATATCCTCATTCATGATGATTCACAGAAGTCCTTCTAATGAAATCAGAGGGAAAGTCCCACACTGTTCTGCCACTGGGTCTACTCAGACGGCACTGCGTGAGACTTAGATGAGCCAAGGAAAGAAAGAGGAAAAAAGAAAAGCCAGGCCTCAGGGCTATGCCGGCCTCTCTCTGTCACCCCTGAAAATGCCAGGAGGTCCTTCTCCTGGATTGCACAAAAGCAGAAGATTTAGTATCAGTCACTGTACGTAAAAAACAAAACCATGATCTGTGTCACATGTCAGAGTTGCTGGTGAAAGTTAAGCTGTTTCAGATCATTTGAGTAAATTATTCGTTTAAAAGTAGGCCTCACTTTGTGCTGTTATTTTATCTGACCTAAATGTTTCTTAAAACCATTAAATCAAAAATAATTAGGATTAAATCCTCCTTTAAGTGTAGCATATCACTGCTCAAAATATAATGACCTCACCAACGCACTTAGTGCTAATGTCACGCTTTAAATGTCCACAATCTACTCAGCTTTCTATCCAGATACATGTGCACACAACGGCTAACTATAGATCAGGGAACTGGCGACTGTTTGAGTGATAATTATTTGTCTGAGTATGCAGTTACAATAAGTCATCTGTTAGGCCAGCGTTGGGGAGCATGATGCACGCAATGAAGTATGCACACTGAATAAAAGTGGTGTCAGTGGCCTTTCCTTAAACTTTTTATGGCTTAATCAAATTAGTGCCATGGCGCCCAATCAGTACATTCAACAGTGCAAAATCCCCCAAAATCCCACCAGCATCACTTGTATCTTTGACACCGAGGATGCCACTTTTTCTAATATGGAGTAAAAGAGAGGAGGTGGGAGAAAGATCTTTTTGTGGCTACCATCTTCTTTAGATTTTTAGACAAGATACAAAATACAACAATTACTATATTTACAAGTTTGCAATATGTGAATGCACACACACACACACACACACACACAGAAGAATAAATCCATACTGTTGCTTGATTGTTTAGGAGTTTTCTTGCCTGATCAATACTTATCAGTGACCTTTTCACCCGGCCACAGTGTTAGGCCGAACTGTGATGGAAGCATAGTGTTATGACTTTATGCACTTTATAAGTCAGTTCAGCAGTTACTAAATCTGCATATAATGACATGTCCATTAGAAAATGAAAAAGTAGTGTCATGAGGGTTGGTAATCAATAATCATGTGTGTTATTCAAAATATAGAAATTTCCATTAGCTCAATCAGCTATAATTACACGTCATAAGAGTACTGCTTTTCCTTGGATTGAATTCTTCTTTAATTTGTTTTACAAAAAAAATAATAATAACATTATCTATTTCTTATTAGTTATTTAAATAATTAAACTATTCTTGTTTAAAAACAGTAACTATGATCACGCTGTGAAAATACACGCAATGACTCAGACATAACTAATGTTTGTAAATAAAAAAGAGCAGCAATCCAAGGACAAAAGGAGTCAGTCACACTGCCATGGAAGTGTGAGTGTGAGGACAGCGTCGTGTTAATTGCTCTGCTAATTAAGGCATGATTGCATTGCAGTTGTTTCGCACATGCAGGTAATTAAAATTTTAACGAAGCATATTACTTGGCGCAGTTAAGAGGTGCCAGTCCAAATCTCTCTCACTTTATCGCTCGACCCCCTTCCATTTCACACACAAACACACATACACACACCAGGGCTGCTGCACTGTCTGTTGCTAATACCCATCAGCCTTTGACACACGTGTCTGGGTAGCGCTACCAAAAAATTGTACTTTACGATTGGTTCATGTACAAACTAAAGCACGGCAAGAACACAGTAACCAATAATTAGTCTGGTTGAACCGAGGCTTGTGTGCACACGCAGTCTGGGAAACACAGATGTGATACAAGAGTAAACTCCTGCAAGCACAGGGGAAAGATGCAAACTCCACACAGAAGGACTCCTGCTGGAGATACAAACCTGGGACATTCTTGCCGTGGGGCAACAGAGCTAACCACCAGGTTGCCCTATAGTTTATTCATATTAAGTGAAAATTAAATAAGAAAAAATTACCCACAAATGGACACAACAGTAATTCTTGTGACCCGACGTGCTATAATGAGACTTTTACGTTTTATTAAACAATTATTGTAATCTTAAATTTTTTTTACGAACATCCTTAATTAAACATTATATGTATGCATCTGTTCACATGTTTAAAATGTTACAGCACGGAGTTACAGGAGTCGAAGGGTTAAAGGGTCAAAGCTCAACTATAGCTCAACTTTAGTTTTGTTAGTACTGTACTATAAAGTTTTCTCACCGGTGAATAACAGATGATGTTTTGTAAGATTGATGATAGTAAGTTGTCTCTGGTCATCAGGTCTGTGCTTGGAGGCATGGGTTTGGATGGTGATTTTCACTGAGGGTGCCACCTACACTTATAGCTCTAATAAGATAAAGCGGTGACATGTTTTATATTCCAATACTTAAACGTTATCGTTTTTATGAGGCCTTATCTTGTTCACTAGAATTCTCTGGGTTCATTTTTGTGCAGCTAATGCCTCTTCCTCTTGGAGGCAAGAACGAACACTGTGTCCACTGGAAAGACTGTAATAACTTTAAGACATGCAATCTCCAAGGCAGACATCCTTTGCACTGTATGTGGAGCTAATTTCCACACAGTATTTGGTAAATTTACACAGTTTTTGCTAGATTTAGATGCCCTAAAGCAAGGTAAAACTTACCCTAGTACCACAGCTTTTAAAACCTTGCCCATGTCCACGGATAGCTAATACATATTAAAAGATGTCTTTTTTCTGGTTTTGGTCCTGGAACTATAGATACAGAGGAATCTTCAGTGTAGCAGACTTCTATATGTTAGGTCAGTGAAATAATTTAATTCAACTTGGCCTTTTCCAGAGATAGTGCCTAGGCTTGAAACCTTTTTTCTCCAGTATTGATTTTGCCCAGGTTGCTGGGAATTTGGTAATCAGTCTTGCTGATGGTCAGTGTATAAAGTAAACAGTGGATTTAAGACTACAACATGCTAGTACATGCAATACACCAGGAATGCTAAATCTCCTAGTGCACTGTACCATTATGGTGTCATATGGACATTGTTTCATGACCCGCATGCTCTGCATTATCTAAACAAATTGCAGTGTATTTCCATTAAAGTGACACCCTGTCTGCAGCTACTTTAGGACATTAAAAGTTTTGCTAAACTCTGTTATAACATTGTCATATAAATGATCTATTTCTGTTAGGTCACCGTTTATAACGTTATCCAGTGTATGTTCTGTTGGTACAAGTTTTATTTCTGTCAGTTCATATCAGCACGAGTTAGGCTAATGCTAACTTATATCTCTTTGGTGTAAGGGAATAGTTAAAAAATCCTACTTAAAGTTTCTCAAAAGTGTTTTTTAGTAATTTAACAAACTGTTTAAAGCTGACATGCTAGCATAATTTAATAACTTTTACAGAAGAATTATATCTTTCAATGATTTTGGTTCTTTTGAAGATGCAGTGGAATTGTAAGTTTTGTAAATTTACATGTGACAAACAGGGTTAAAACATAGAAGTTACAGCAGAATTGTTCCATTTCCTTGCCTACATCAAGATTGTCTATGAACATTTACCTCAGTTAATGCACTTACACCGCACCTGTCTAGGATTTACTCAAAAGCCAACAATACACAACTGTGTGAAATTGGTCAAGTAACTATTAACTGTGACTTATGTGATTTTTCTGTACCCTGTACAGGAGGGGATTTCTTCGCTTACCTCAAATACACATTTTGAAATTTCATATTTTAGGTAGTATTATTTTAATTTATAAGACTAGAATTTAATAATCTTAAATATAACAAATCACTACTTAAAATCATTTGTTACTTTAATTTTTTTCTTCAAATTGTTAGTTATTTTATAAAACATATCCTCAAAAATTGTAAACTTAAGCTTTTTATTTATACAACCCGAATGTTTTTTAAATTTGAATTAAATGAAAACTAAAAGACACAAGCCAATATTTTATTTACAAATAGAACATAGACAACATAACAAATGTTTTAAACTAAAAAAAAATTGTACAATTTATTGAACAAAATGAGCTCATTTCAAATTCGATGCCTGCTGCTACAAAAAGTTGGCACACGGGCAACAGAGGGATAAAAAAAACAATACATTAAACAATACAATACAAAAGATTCAGCTGTAAAACAGTTAGCAATTAATTAAGTTAACTGACATTAGGTCTGTAACATGATAAGCTAAAAGAGGGATGTCTTAGAGGGGCGGAGGCCCTTTAATCTGTGAAAGAGTGAATAAAAAGATTGTGGAGTACTTTATTAACAACCTTCCTCGATGTCAGATTGCAAAGCCTTTGCAAATCTCGTCATCTACAGTGCATAACGTCATCAAAAGATTCAGAAAGACTGGAGAAAAGAAATCTCTTTGTTAAATGGCCGTGATCTTCAGGCCCTCGGACGACACTGCATCACTCATCGGCATGATTTTGTTATTGACATTACTAAACGGGCGCAGGAATACTTCCAGAAACCACTGTCAGTAAACATAATCTGCCGTGTCATCTGCAGATGCCAACTAACTCCAGAAACTCATAACCTCATTGCCCAGACGTGTTCATACTGTTTTGAAAAGAGGAGATGCTACACTATATAGTAAACGTACCCCGTTCTAACTATTCTGAGACCTGTAGCAGGCATCAAATTTGAGATGAGTTAATTTTTTGCATAAAAATCTTTTATGGTATCTACGTTCTATTGTGAATAAAATAGAGGCTCGTGTGATTTATATTTTATATTTTATTTAAAAAAAAAGGTCGGAATTCAGGTTGTAATACATTTTGTTAATCAGTTAAGTGACCTTGCAGTGTTCCATGAGATAGAACATGCTGAGTGTTCCCTTTAATGTCCAGAAGAAAAGACTAGATACTTGACTCTTACTGCAGCATACCATTAAATACTTACTGAAAATACTTGCATAAAGTTTGCACTGCTGTTAAGGAAGGTTTACATTACTGCCATTAAACACATTTTGCACCTTCTTAATGATCACACTGGAAAAGAGTCTCATTAAGCTCCCAATAATTAATACGCCACATCCTTAAATCTAGACAAAAACTTTTCTAGAAGATGAGAGTTTATTATAAGAGCCACAGAAGAACCATCTCTGTAATAATATCCACAGTACAGCCACCCACAAAAACTGTAAAGGAATAATTCTGTTTAACATATTGTGTATAATAAGCAGTTGGAAAGATTTTTAGGCTTACAGCTGAACTTGCTTAACTTGCTGTGCTCAATTACGCTCAAAAGCTAACAATGCTTAAAATTGGCTAGTGTCACCTTTTTGAAAAGAGCACCAATGACACTATTTATTCCTCCCAAAATAAAACAAATCTTTTGCTTGAACTTAAGGCCAATAATGACTGTGAGCTACAGAAGATAGCCAAGCATTTTTTCCCTTACAAACTTTAGGCAGCTAAAATATTATTTTGTCTATGTTAAAATGAGTCTAGCATTTTGTATAGTTTTAATGTAACTGTGCTTTCATGTTGTGAAAGTGATATAATAGGAAAGTTTGCAATCCAAAGTTCAAAACAAGTTTATCTTTATAACATTAGAAGAAAACTGACCTCAGACTTTATAGTGTGTGCTGTAGTTGTGCATTTTTACAGAGTTTAAATAGCAGTGAGTGTAAGGTAATAAAGTTAGCATAGCTTTTAAAGGTATTTGCTAATTTGCTTTTTCAAATAAAGGAAATGTTGAAAGTAATACCTGCCCCATCCTCCTCACTCAGTAACTTTCACTTTCTCACTCTCATATACACACATATATAATCCACCACCTCCTCCTCACACTCCACTATGATACATCCCCTATAAAACCATGCTGAGTTATCAGAAGTCCTTTCAGGGCAAACACCTACATTATTCTGCATTCAGCATTCATCTCTTTACTACAGAATAAAAAAGATAGAGGTCTATTCTTTTTCACACAGAAACTTTTGGCGACGGAGCGAGATCAATGGTAATGCTGAGGAAATAAATCAGGGCTGGGAGATTGCATTGATTCTGCTCTGCTACTGCACTATATGCTGGAGGAAAAAGTTTGGGAATTTCGAAAGATACCAGACTATAACAACCAGAAAACTGATACAAATGTGTATATAACATTATATATATATATATATATATATATATTATATATATATATATATATATATATATATATATATATATGAGTGAGTGTTCTGCACAGATTTATATTAGGTGTCCACAACTTTTCACCATATCTGTGCAATTTAGGAAAAATATTTGATTGCAATTTTTCTGACAGATATTGCGATTGTGATTTCCACTTCAATTTTTAGCCCCTTTTTGGCAACAGCCACATGTGGTGCAAATTACATTTTTTTGTTTAGTGTCTGGGATTTCGAAGCCAAAATAATCCCATATTACAGACATGCTTTTTTGGTATCAATTGGCCAAATGAGCCCTAAGGGCTCAGAAGAAGCCATAATCCCACTTCACTCTGCTTTTCTTTTTGTTTTTAATTGTTGGCATTACAGGCACATGACAATTCCAAGACAATTCTGATTGGCTGCACGAAGCTGTGCGCACTCAATTGGCAAAAGGGAGCAATCATGCATTTGCTCTGGGACATTTTATATCACATTCACATTGCAGCCATTTTGCGATTTTGCATCTAAAATTACGATTGTGATTTGATTTCGATTATCGTTCAGCCCTAGTGTATATTAAGGTTGCTTATTTTTCTTAACTTTAGAAATATTTTATTGCATTAAAAGTACTGTTTAATATGTCTAAGGAAATCAGACAGTGTGTGTCTAGGTGTAGACCCTGTATTATGTTTATTTATCAGTGTTCATCTGTTTTTAGTGTTTGTCTCAAATGGTGTCTTTTGATTTTACTTTGCTATTCATGGTGAAATCTGACACACTACAAAGCCACTAAGTATAGACGATCTCTGCTGTACAACCATACCAAGTGTCTCTCTCTCATTATTTGTCTATTTTATTGCATTCACTGATATCCATATGCTTGTAAATCCACTCCTCCACAGTTTTCAATACCATACTTTTCTCCAGACCCACCTGTAAAGGTGAACTTATTGTGTAACCAATTCCACTCTTTGTCTGCTGTATGTAACGGCTCCATTTACTTCTAATTGGCTTGTAACAATAGGTTGGACATTTATGCTTATCACTAAGAACTGAATGCAGATGGATTGTCATATCCATCACCTGAAAATTCCCCTAGTGCAATGGTATCAGCTAAGCCCAACAGAGTTCAACTGGCTTTTTCATACATATGACTCCTTGTTTTGTCCTGCTGGCACCTTGAGATGCAGGCCGACATTTGAGGGAGAGGCAGGTAAGCTAATAGGCTCTGTGTGATAGCTGGGAACGGCGGTTCTGCTGCCGAGCGCTGGCCCTGGGGGGACTTTTGACAGCTAGATAATGACTGTATACCTGTCAACTGGAGGATATCTGTCTATGCCATAAATACAGATTTGCCTTTTTGACATCACATTTTTCTAGCCCATGGATGATCAACAGAACAGAGCTCATATTCACCTTTTCTCCATTACTTTTGTGATCCTTTGTTCATGCGATTCAATTTTAAGTGTAGACATTTGCATCATATTATAAATAAAACTGCTTCTGTGATGGCAAATGTATACCTATATAAATATGATTCTCTGCATTGTTTGCTTTCTGCATGGGGTAATACTTGTATGTGCATGTGCGTATCCTTGTGTTTTAAAAGAAGGCAGAATAAAAAAAATGACTCAGAAATAAACCAATCTTTTCTCTTGTATTTCTGTATGTTGTGTGTGAGCTGCCTCAGGGGTTGCAGGTAAAACCAGTCAGTGCTGCCTTCAGCATCAGACAGACAGGAGGAGAGATGAGCTGCATCTCATAGGATTGAGGCTTTAATTTTTTTTCTTTTTCTCTTTACTTTCATCTTCATTCTTCACAAGGCCTTCATTTTTTTCACTACCAACAGCACCAACTCTCTATTCAATCCACCCTAAGAACAGAGGTAAATCATACACAATGTGGATGCCCATATTTATAATAGAAATCATGTTTTCATTTATTAAATTGATCAATAGCATACATACCGCATAGAGGTGTAATTCATGCCGACTTCATTCTACTGGTGTTTTGGAAATTGCAAGTGTCCCAATTTATATGTGTTTTAATTCATTCAAGCTAAATCATGTAAAATAAAGAAGTGTGAGAGAAATAACTGCAAAACCAGTCTAACTTTAAATAATTTCCTATTTAAACTGTACACCCTTAATATCATACTTGCTAATTTATAAGCATCTTTATCTATGGAATTATTTCACAAATAACATAATGCACAAGGCCACGGGATTCACACTTGTAAGACTCAAAAACTGCAAGATGTGGACTAGTGCTAAAGGCTCAGTATCGGAAAGATAGAGCATGTTAATGTGAATCATATGTTATGAAGATCACCCAATCAGCAAAATATACAAAAATCTACCTGGGATGTTTTTTGTGGGTAAAGAATTTTTATGCTCAACATTTGCAGTATATTTGTCTAGGCTAATAATGCATTTTGTCATTCAAGACTTTTGTAAATGTTTTTTTCCTAAGTTAAAAAATTAAAAAGGTATACATGTAAAAGTGGCCGGCACTTTTATGTCCTGGAGCTTCCTCCTGTTTGCTTCATTTTCTGGCTCTTCATTTTAGTTTATGCTGCCATATACCATCTCACCAATCTGCCTGCATATATGGATATTATCATTCATAACCATTACAAGCATACTGTATATAATATACTGTGTAATATATATATATATATATATATATATATATATATATATATATATATATATATATATTTTCCAATTAGCCTCCAACCACGCACAAGAAAGAAAAGATTTGCTCTTCTTGGCCTGCATTGCATTTGTATAAGTTTAGTGAGAAAGAGAATAATTAAACCCAATGAAATATAAGAGTGTGACAAGGAAAGGAAATGAGCACCGTAGAAATTAATCACTTTCTATTAGCCTAAGCTAATAATACCTACAATCATGCCATGCTCATATTAATGGAACCTAATTGTGAATAAATTGATGTCATATTCTAAAATGGTAAAATTCTTTAGTCCACCAGTCTTCTAACAGCATTTACAACAATCTGGTATGCACTTAGGTTGTATAGCAGAACAATTAGACCTCAAATGAGTAATCAGAAATACTGGGTAAGAAACAGTCAGAGACTAAAAACGGGAAGAGAAAAAAACATAGAGGGATAAACTGAAACACTTCTGCACCTGATTCCAAACTGGCAAGCTTTTACAGAGCCAACTACACACACACACACAGGTTTGGTATCAGGTGTGGAAGGCCAGACATATTCACTTGTCATGCAGGCACAGTGGGGGTATCACTGACAAACAGTAATGTGTGTTTTCTCTGTTCATGTTTTTGTACACTTTCCACATGTCAACATGTCTCGGGCAACCAACCAAAAGAGCTGTGAAATGGGTGAGCTGATGTGGAAAATTTATTGAAGTTGTAGTAGGTGTGTGTTGGCCATTATGGGATTTATTCAGTTTATGTTCATAATACAGCAATATTATTTACAAGGAAGTCTAACAATGTTGTGTTTAGCATACACACATGAAAGTGTGTTTTCAATAATAATAAAAAAACAATAAAAAAGTATGAAAAAGTGTCTTTTTATATTTTTGGAATTAGCTCTGATATAGTATAATATAGTAATTATACCTCAAGTTTAAAGGACCTCCTCTTACTGCATAAACACAAATTCCTCCTAACTGAAGTTCCAGTTCAGTGCAGAACAGTATTCTTAAGCTCATTCCATAATGACCATTAAAGTGTGTGGGTATAAAGCTAATGTGTAAAGTCATATCTTTTTGTCCTTTTCCCTTTCTATCCTTGCCTCAGTTAATTTCCTTCCATTTCAGTACTCAGGTCCTGATGGTCTGGCTTCTCCCATTGCAGTGCACTGTGGGCCAGCGCAGTGACTGTGGCCTCAGGCATCTGTTGTTCTGGGTCCACATGGCCTAGCTCTCACAGATGTTCCCTGCTTGATAGCGTTTCTCTGTCCTCTTATGGAGCTGTAGGTGACCAATCAGGGCACCTCTTGTGTCTGGTGCCAGTGCCCAATTGGCTTTTGAACAGTGACGTGGAGCAAGCAGGTGGAGGAAATAGGCATCTAAATCAGAGAGCATGAATTATCAGCCAAAAGTGTTGAAGCAACCTAACAGTGAAACCAAAAATCAGAATGGACAAAAAGGATCCTGCTTCAACACCTGCTAGGTGGAAAGTGCAACAGCTAATCTGATTTATTTGTGCCATTAGTTCAGGTTGCATGGTCATAGTTTTTGATAGCCAAATTTGACTTAATCGATTAATTTCATTTCAGGAAAAAAAAATATTTCTAAAGTTTTCTGGTTCCTTATATTTGTAAAGCAGCTTTTATTTGTAAACTAACTCCATGTTCACAAACAACTGTACCAAGAGAGGTAGTATTGAAAGAATAAAAGCAGGGGGGCCTAAGACAAAACCTTGTGGAACATCAGAAACATTTACATGCAAGCTGCACTGAGGCCAAGTAACACCAGCAAAGATGCAAAATTTTGATCATAGGCCCAAAATAGGTTATTTGATAATTAAACTAGCATGCTATGAGGGCTAAATCTGGACTGATGCATTTTATGAATGTTACTCTTAGTATGTCTCTGTTGTGACTGTGTACTTCACAAATACTTTTCTGACAGAAATTCTGCGGTGATAGACATAACAACTAAAAGCATAAACCTTAAAAGGTGTCATTTACAAAGATTAAAAAATGTTATAACATAGTGGATTAAATCATGAAAAAATTATGCTTTCTGCAATTTACCTAATTGCATTATAAATACCTATACATTTAATTCTTTTCTGGGACAATTAATGTGTGTTACATGAAGCAGTTCTTACACCTGAGTTAAAATAACTTTCATATGGGCTCCAAATAGCTTCACCCAGGTATACAGTTCAGTGTAATATGTAAATTGCTGGTTCAATGATGATATCATTTTTTTCTGTTCCTGTGCATGACTGTTTATCATGTGAGTGTTTTATGAAACAAAAGAAACACAAAATAACTCTCAATCTCCCTTTGTTTGGGGCTTCATGCAAGATCTCACCTCATGGAGTTTTAATGATCATAAAAACACTGAGGAATCATCCCAGAACTTCTCAGAATGATCTTCTCAATAATCTTAAATCAGCTGGGACTATAGTCACCAAGAAAACAATTAGTATTACACTGCAACGTAAAGGATTGTCCTGCAGCACCCTCAAGGTCCCCCTGTTTAAAAAAAAAGCACATGTACAGGCCTGTATAAAGTTTGTCAATAAACATCTGAATGATTTAGAGGAGAACTTCTCGAAAGTGTTGTGGTCAGATAAGAACCAAAGGAAGCGGGCAATGCTGCCTATGTTCCCAAGAATACCGTCACACCCGTCAAACATGGAGGTGGAAACATTATGCTTTGGGGGTGTTTTGCTGTTAAGGGAACAGGACAACTTCACCGCATCAAAGTTACGATGGATGGGGCCATGTACCGTCAGATCTTGGGTGAAAACCTCCTAAGCCAGGGCATTAAAAATGGGTCATGGATGGGTATTCCAGCATGACAATGAGCCAAAACACGGTCAAGGCAACAACGGAGTGGCTCAAGAAGCACATTAAAGGTCTGGAGACAGTCTGCAGTTCTTAATCTTATAAAAAAGTGAGCTAAGCGTTTGAGCCTCAAAACCTACACAATACAAAATCATCAAAGGGTCAAATATATATTTTTTTCTTAATACAATTTAGTTATTATTAGTAATAGAATTGCATTAAGTCTTATTCTCTTTGTCCAGCACACATAAGTGTGCACATGGACACATTTGCCTGACCCTTCTGCCTTCAGGAACATGTCAAGGGCATAGATGATGGTAGAGTATTTTTAAAAAAAAATGCACACAGAGGAATTTAATCACAGATGAGAAGGCTGTGTATTAATAATAGAGAGAGGAAGGAGAATGAAGTTTTACTTATTCAGGACTGCTCTCTCTCTGCTTTCATTCTACACACCTTCATTCTGAAGCCAAGGGTGTAACTTTGGTTTTAGTAGTCGGGGTGGACGCAAAATGGGGAAAACTGTTTTTGATCTCACCCTCAGTCCCTCATCCTCCGGTCTTGAAGCCTCATCACCTCATCTGTCCTCTGATACGAAAGTATGACACAAATAAAATAGAATCTAAAGTTCATCACAAATTAAACTATATGGAAACAGTCAACAAAACAATATATAAGGGCCCGAGCCTTTGTTACTCTTCTACCACACAAGTAAGAAGGTACATAATATAAAACCCACACCATGTAACCATGTTTACAAAATATTGTAAAAAAAAAAAAAAAAGAGAATTTAATTTGATAATATTCAAACTGTATTCACTATTTATCATGTTCACTTCTTTCAACAAATCAAAATCACCTGACCCTTCATACAGCATATTACCTACCTGTAGCATTGTGCTGCTACTGCTTCTTACTGCCTCACCCTCTCTGTACTGAAGCAGATTTACCCCAAAAACGACTGGGGTATGAGCTAAACAGATAAACTAGATTTTGTATGTCAAACGTTGGTGACAGAAAATGTGCAGTTTAAAGTGAACTTATTTATATGATTACACCGAATATTCTAATATACAATAAATATTTAGCTAACAGTCTGAAGTTAACTAAAAACAGTGTATGTTAACGTTAGCTTAGAAGGTTAGGATAACATCAACAGATTCTGTCTGACAAAAAATATGATTATCCTGACCTGAGCTAATTTACTGAATTAACCAACTTACAGCTCCTTTCTTTCTTTTCATCCATGATGACAGGAAAGTAGTCATCTGTTGCTGTTTCTGTGCTGCAACCGCAATACCTACTTACTATAATTTTCAGTGAGCTATTTTTAGAGTGCGAATTCAAACAACGCTCAAATCGACACAGGCAGATTCTCTGTGTCCTGCTCCATGAGTGGTGATGAAAAAATTACAACATAACATAAAATTTAAAAATGACATTTCCCCGTGTCCACAGTGAAAATTACGCCCCTGGGTACAGCACTATCAGGTTTCTTACTGTGCCTCACTTTACCAGATTAGCTAGTTAGTAGAGACTTTATAGTTTTAAGATGCAAGACATAAATATGTCTACCATTTCACTGTATATCTGTATATGTCCTAAAGAAGACATTTTCTTAAGATGGAAAAGCAATTATCAGATTACAGATAGTACATTTTGCATTTTTAAATAGTTTTGTCCCTATTTTCCAGTATTTACATGCACCTGCATTGACAACTAATTAAAACAAATACTTTGTATAATTGCAAGCAACAAGACTGAAACAAGACTTTAAGCCTGTAGCAGCCATTTCATATTAACTGATTATCATTAAACATTGAGATGGGTACAACTACTTATACAATAATTACTCAAGTAAGAGTAAAAGCATGAAATGTTTAAAGTTACTTTAGTTAGGGTATGAAATGATAAGACTACTCCAGTAGTGAGTTACTAGTTACTTTGGATCTGAGGTTAAAGGTTAATACTTGCAGAATCACCCTCAATTAGCCATTATCATGAAATCTTCTGCTTCATGTTAGAGCTGAAATAAGTGTACGCTGATGTCAACTTGTTTTGCCACACATAGTCCTCGGAGTAAAACAATTGATTGAATGTGAGGCCATGGGTGGCTTGTTTTCACTGATATGCTTGCTTCTTCTTAAATGTAAGTAAAAGTAAGGCCAGTTAAACCTACTTTTAAAGGTACCCCAAAAACTACTCAAGTAAATTTAGCTCGTTACTACCCACCTCTGGCTACAGGGCTGCAACAGCATGAAGCTCCTACGCAGCATAACCTACTACCTACTACCTGAAGACTATATACTGTAAGTCAAAGAGATTCAAATCTGAATATTTTTTTAGTAGTCATTCAATCTTTCATCTTATGAAACTTGTTTTCAAGTTTCCAAAGGTACAGTGAGGGAAAATAAATATTTGATTTCCTGCTGATTTTGTACATTTGCCCACTGACAAAGAAATTTTCACTTTATAATTTTAATGCTAGGTTTATTTTAAAAGTGAAAGACAGAATAACAACAAAAACATAAAAACACATTTCAAAAAACTATAATTCGATTTATCAGACATTTCTTGTAGTTGGCCACCAGGTTTGCACACATCTCAGGATGAATTTTGTCCCACTACTCTTTTCAGATCCTCCTAAAGTCATAAAGGCTTTGAGGCTAATTTTTGGCAACTAAAACCTTCAGCTCCTTCCATGAGGTGGTTCAGGTGGACAGTACAGCAGAAAGAATAACTTATTACGTTATTGTGGAAAAAGAGTGTTTATATGATGTGTTGTCACTGCTGTTTTTTTACCGTTAGCTACCATTTAGTAAGAAAACTTGGGTTACTGATCGTGTCACGGATAGATAAAGTAAAACTCTGGACGAGTCTTGTCTGTGTCTGAATCTGACTGTGATGTTAGTCTGATGTGTGATGACAACTGGGATCCTAAAGTGTGATATGGGGATCATGGTTGTACATTATGACAAGCAACTATCTCGAAGGAATAGAAAAAAATGGACTTCCTTTTTAGTAAATCAAAAGAACTCAATGTTTAAGGCTACCTAATTATATAAACAGACAAAAAAATCGGTTATGTGTGCCCATAATAGGGCTTTTATTATCCAGATGGCTAGCTGATAAAAATGTATGATTTGTTCATCGCTGTATGGTTAAAGAAAAGGTGTATCCATTATAATATGTGCTGTAACTTAACTTATGCAAGCCTAAGGAATTTGTAGAGTATTTATTTACTCTCCCGAAGGGATCTTCTGACACACTTTTATCTGTATCAGTTACTCAGTGGATTTACACAAGTGTTTGATAATAGCCTGACACATATTCATTGTTTGTGAAAATATTTCCACTTTGTCTTTATCAAATGGTAATTATTTAAATATTTCTTCTTCTATATGGTCCAAAGAAGGAGTGGCTTTTTATAATAGTCCCATATTTCTGCATCCTGTTTAATCCTATGACTGCAACCCAATCTCAAACAGAATTTGTCTCTTAAATCTTTCTGTGAAATGAAACACACAGGCGTTACACAGGATTACAGAGGCTAGGATGCTACAACAATGACAGGAGGTAATACATCATGGCAGATACATCAGTAGCCCCAGCAGCATGCGCGTGGAACTTAAAGATAGAGGGAATTAGCTCAACAACAATGCAGCAACAAGCACCATTATGTCAGCTGAAGATGAGTGCTCAGTGGTTCTCCAACTTGTGGCATTGAGCTCAAATGATGAAGTTGATGTGGGTGCATGCATTATTCACTAAATGCTATTAGCTCATGCTTTAACTGACATGGAAAAATGAAAGCTAATGCCAACAACGGTTTCCTCTGTTCTAAGTTATTAACTGATAGAATCCTTGCCTGGGTCTTTTTTCTTACAACAGATTACAGTCTTATCACTACAGTATTCCTGTCACAATACTAGAAGACACATGATCTTTTGCTTTTTTATACATTTGTATTGTCTCTTTTATTTTAGCTTTTTCTTCTTGTTTTGCCATTAATCGCTCGATAGCATTCAGAATCTGTCAATGGTTGATGCCCTCAGGGGGTCTACAAAGCCCATTATCAGGTAGAGAACCCACCTTTATACTCTCTAACTCTAAGATATTAGATTTTTTAAAGAGGGAAAATATGTGTCATGTAAAATTTTTTTTTTATAAATCAGAACAATTTAAGGAAAGTCATTACTCATTACATAATATGTGAGGAATTAAAAACAATATCCTTTTTTTGGTGATAAAAGAAAATCTGATTAGACTCCAAATTTACATTTGACACTTTACAAAAAAATCACAGTAATCTTTATATAAAATCACAGACGCTGCACAAGTTAGCTGTTGACACCATGCAGTTATTGCTATATTATTGCTTCTGTCTTGATCTTAATGCAGCTTAATTTCCAGCTGCCCCTGGTCAATGGTGACCTGGTTTCTATTTACTTACCTTTTACCATTTTTTAAATTTTATTTATTTTTCTTTTTGAGGTAAAGGTGAATTTTAGGCTTGTTTAATTATTATTTAGCTGCAATAATTATGTGGTAACAGGAAGCAAAATTAGTATACAGACCCATGCGTACTTCTGTCTGTGTGTAGAGACTGCTTTAATGGCAGGCTAGTGGCAGCAATGCCAAATCAAGATTATTAACGTTAATCCTCTTTTAACATCTCAAATCTTTAATGGATAACTTTACTATTTTAGCAATTTGAAGCATTTATAGAAAACCTCACATACTAGCCTGCTATGATATCAATGGAATTGGCAGAAAAACAGTGTTATTTTTGAGTGAATATCTTATAAAAGTTCAGATCTTCATTCTTTGTTTGACCTCACTCTTTGTTTGACTATATCTATGTATGTATTTATTTCATCACGTTGGAAGAAGTTTAAGGGTAGAACCTGACTTAAACACCTGAGCTGTGAATTTCTGCAGCTTCTCCAGAGTAACCATAGGCCTAATGGCTGCTTATCTAACCAGTGTTCTTCTTGCTCGGTCTGTGGACGGCCATGTCTTAGTAGGTTTGCAGTTGTGGCATCCTTTTTCCATTTTTGGATAATGGTTTGAACAGTGCTCCTTGAGATGTTCAAAGCTTCAGATATTTTTTTATAACCTAACCCTGCTTTAAACTTCTCTACAACTTTATCCCTGACCGGTCTGGTGAGTTCCTTGGTCTTCATGATGCTGTTTGTTCACTAGTGTTCTCTAACAAACCACTGAGATCTACACAGAACAAGTGTATTTATACTGAGACTAAATAACAAACAGGTGGACTCTATTAACTAATAGAGTTCTGAAGGCAATTGATTGCACTAGATTTTATTTAGGGGTATCAGAGTACAGGGAGATTCTTACATTTTTAAGATTTCTATTTGCTTAAAAGTATGAAAACTGTACATTATTTTGGTGTCTAAAATGAATTGAGAAAGGTCTAAGCTGTAGGGGGCTACTAACAGGGCCTGCATATCTCCTAATCTTTGAGAAAAAATAACTACCTGTAATAGTAAACTGTGATTTAAAAACTGAAAATGATATAGTAACCCTGTACATAAGCTGGACTGTCTCTCCTTTTGTGTTTTGCTTCCCAAATCACTGAAGGTAGAGATATTGGCAGAAAAAAAGGGAAGGGGTAGTGGGAGGTCAGATATTGACGTAAAAGACCCAACATTTGTAGTTTGCAGTTTTTGCCACCTTAGGTTATAGTCATTTGGCCTGATTAAGGTCTTTGAGAAGGTCAGTCTTGTAGGCTGACGGACTATAGTATTGAGAGACACAAAAACACATAAAGGGGTCAATAGTTTGCAAGCCTCAATTCCACTATTGGTATCATCCAAACCTGTGCTCACAAAGCCCCACAAATTTGCCGGAAGGTGCGTGCAAACCCAATACAGATTCCTCTAAGGTACTTACACCTCTGTGAGAAGAATGTTTCTCAAGCTTTGTCTCTACTAACTCAACCTTAAAATCCCTGTGATGCAGTAGATGCACACAGTAGTTCGACAATGCACAAATTTGTCAGATCAAACAGACCGACAAGCAACTTCATAAAGACAAAGAGACTTCAGGTTCATACATTTTTATTGTCTTGCTGATGCACCTTGTTTAGTCACTTGACCTTATATTGGCCAATTAGTGTTTCTACATGTTTCTCAGACACTGCTTTTGTGACAGTGTTTCTATTCAGTCAATACCATAACCCTGCATTGAGTTCAAAAGGCAACTACAGTAGATAAACAGAGTTTTTTTACTTCAAAAGAATGAAAAAAGATCTTAGTAAATTGACCTGAAATAAGGTCAAACCTTTATGTTGAGAAACTACAAAAAATAGTGAAAAACCATCAGAGTTTAGAATAAGAAGCAAAACAGTGGTTGGCTTTAAAAAAATAAAGGGTATTATTCAATATATGTCCCCATTGATATAATTGCGAACACACTACAGTACAGAATGCAATCAAAATAATCTCAAGAAAATAACTATGAGGAAGTATAATAAGCACAAGTTATATTTAAAAGATATCAAGGTAAATTGTATATACAAATAAAATCACTAGTGTACATAAAAAAACCCATGACACATTTGACTTTATGTTGTTTGTCTAAATCCATGCTAGATTCATGATGGTCATGACAGATAAAAGTTTATCTGTAATAAAGCAACAAATCAAAAGATGGATAAAAGATTGGTAGATGCGGCTGAAGGGTATTGGATTTATAGAATGACGACACATCAAGATGGGTTCAATCCCCCACTTTCTGCAGGCCTTAGGCTGTAAGAGTTGTCACCTTGGAGTATTCAGAGCTTTCTGAAGCACTCCACTCCTGAGAGAATGTCATCTCCCGCCCTGGGCAGTTTTGACAAACAGAGTATATATTGATATGTGATAAAGTATGCTAGAAATCACCCCACTGCTAAAGGCTACTATAGTTTTAATATCATCATTTGAATTAACAAGCATTCTGTGCAGGAATAATGAGCCTTCATTATTCAAAACATCATCCTTAGCCACCGAACTCCCGGGCCATTACCACGCAAGAGCTTAATGAAAAGAAGATAAAGAAGGGTTGAGATAAAAGTTTGAATGGCCTCACTCAGTAACCAGAGTTAAATTTTAATGCAGCATGTGAAGAGTGATGGATGGTTAGTATCTGAAGGTTGGGTTGGGGGCAGACAGACTGAAACCCCTATGAGGTGTCATGCAGGGTGGGGCGGTAGGGAATGAATGTGTGGGTTCATCTCCGGAGATAGATTTCTGATGCTAATCGCGTAGTCATGTTGAGGAGGAATTGTACGCCAGATACAGTGATAGATAAGAACAATTGCATTTTTTTAGTTGTACAATTCAAATAGTAGTCACAATATTATTTTACAGAATCAAACCCCTTTCAGACATATAAACGATCATACAAAAAAAAGATGTGGCAGCATTATTATTACCATTTACACTGACACTATTTGGCAGATGCCCTTTTCCAAAAGTGCTTAGTACTGGTTAGCTAGTTCATAAACGAACTGTACCACAAGCTTATAACTCTGTTGAAAAACGAGCAAAAAAGCTTCTTTAAAAAATATATAGCGCTTGTTTTAATTTTTTAGAAAAACGGTAGAACTTCACTAGTCTATTGAAGACAGACAGTGACTCTTCTACCACCTTGGTGCCAGAACATAAAAAGATATTGTATGCTGAAGAGATAGTGAAACCAGTTAAGCAGTGCATGTGGATCTGAGGAGGTGTGGAGTAATGAGTGTTTGAAAGAAAGAGGGTGCTACTTTAGTTTAGGGTTTGTGATTTGAAATTTGAAGCCAGTGGATAGAATGCAGCCATGATGTGGTGTGTGAGAAATTTGTGAAGAAACAAGTAAAGCAAAGGTCAGTTGATTGTTCACCCTAGGGTTGTGGTTATGAAAAGAAGGGACAAGATCCTGGCGCAAGGACAAATCATGTGAGACGAAAAACAGTTCGGTTTTGCTGGGGTTCAATTTCAGCTGATCAGCTGCCGTTTTAAATGATATGTCTACAAGGCATGCTCAAAGCTAAAACAGAAGCAGCAGAATTTAAGTGGGGAGAGAAAAAATGAGCTAAGCGTCATCAGCATAGCAGTGGTAAGAGAATCCATATGAGGAATTACTTTCATTCACAGCGGAATAATGTCATTTAGAGTGAGTATAGTGGGGAAAAAAAACCTTTTTAAAGCATTTTACATGTAAAAAACAAAAAATGTATACCACTGATCGGTTGAGGGTTAAATGCCTTGCTTGGAGGCCCAACTGTGGCAACTTGATGGTCCTGTGTCTTAAACTCACGACTTGATTTGCAGTGTTTAACCAGTGCTAAATGCTAAAATGTTTTTATGATGTAAAATTAAACCTAATAATCATCAGCCACAACAATCTATGCTTAATCAATAAGTCAAATTAATTTAGGAATTCCTGCTATAACTTCAAGATTACCTTTTTAGTGATAAGAGACATTTGCCAGCAAAACAAAACAGGTACCTGCATAACAATAAGCATGTGCACAAAGGCATTGTTTGCAAGGTTGCTGTACATGGAAATGAGGAACACCTTTGGAGACAACTGGGACTGCAGACTGACTGTAGATCTTCTCACTCACAATGCCTCATCTTAATAATGCTGTTGTGGTTAAACAGGCAAATTTCAATGATGGTTGTGATTGGTTAATTTATACCATAAAACACATCTTTGGTAATGTAGTGTTCACCAAAGCCAGGTTAAACACTGAACACTTTGTCCATATAATATCATTGCAAATGTAACATGTATAAATACATTGTGTTTATATATATAGAATAACACAGAAAAAGTGTTAAAACTTGTACCTGATATTCCTGTCTGTGTGTGCCCCTTTCCCTTTACATTTTTGCATGCATTGTTGGTCCTAATTTCCTCTCTTTGCACCTCCTCTTCCTTTTCTGTACTGTCTGTGCATGGGAGAGGTGGGTTTCTAATGAGCTTTGAATAATCTAATTTCATTTTTGCTTTCAAAATAATTTGTATACTTTTTATACGTTAAAATCATATTTGAAATTATTTTACATGCACATTTGGTTATTTTGTTTTATCAGTTTTTGTACATTAATGCTTGAAGCACATGCTAATTACATTCATGTTACAAAAACCAAAAAGGGCGGATTCCCACTGAATATACATAATATTGTGTCTTATCAGGTACGCTGCTTCTTTACTAATGTTGTTAAATTAATTTTATTGCTGAAATGTTTGGCTTTTCTGCACTGTATGTGCTTGGGAGAGAAATGAAAAAGGGTGAATTCACACCAAGTATACATAATATTGTGCCTTATCAGTAATTAAAAGGAGAGTTGAACCGTCAGCTGATGTCCGTGTGGTTATTCCACCAAACACAAAACAAAGACAAAACCAGTCACACAAACATATGAAGAAAAGCCATATCTCGCAGGGTTTTTTAAGAGGGCTGCATGTCATGGTGAGCAAGTTACATGCAAACACTGAAACTAAATTAAAAAAAAAAGATTAGAATTTGTGTGTTCAAAAACGTGTAAAAATAACAGTCACTTCTAGAAAGCAAATAAGGCAGGTTTGCAAATAAAGCCAAATTCCCACCAGTTTAAAATTCATTTTATTTTGCTTGAACAATTTATAGTTTTTTAGATTTTACTAACAGTTTAGTAAATATAAAATGTCTCTTTAATAAGTAAAATGTAATAAACATTCTATAATTATAAACATCATAAACTTTGTTCATAGAAAGTCCAGTAAACCAGTGAGGTCGTTACTCCTTAAATATGGCAGTTATAACATTTCTGACATATTAAAGTTGCACTGACAGAGGAGCATACTCTTGCTGAAGTATGACTCCAGGCTTAAATGTTGAGCTGATATTCAGATTTTGCTGTATTCTACAACAGCTGTCAAACAAATAAATGTTTTATTTCAGAGAGAAAATGATCCTTGATTATGGTGAATTAGAGGCTCTTTTCCCTTGTTCTATTAATTAACTGATTATCCCTTCTGTAACTCTAATGGATATTGCAAAAATGTAATTAAGCAGACGCTACATCCCTACTAAATACATATTCTGACATGTCTCTATGAAATTATTTGTGTGACAAAGTGCTAATTAGTTTAACCATCAATCAACAACTTTTATACAATTAAATTGAATATAGTCACTATAGACATTTTCTGATGTCACTTTCTATAAGTGTTCCATATACTGATTAGGATCTCATTGTTTATAAATTCAGTTCCTGGAACACTGGGTACACGCATGTAAATATACGCATTTAAAAATACCAGTCTGTACACATTAAACGCACCATCTACATGCACATTTACACCTGGGGGCAAATTAACATAGCCAATTCATCTCTCAGCATGGATTTGGAGGTGGGAGGAAACCACAGAAGTAGGACAGAACCCCACAGATATGAGGAGCACAGGCAGTATTTTGTACAAACTAATCAAAGCTCAGGAGAATACTGTGAGACAGCAAGGCTAATTTTTGTACCACCATGCCATCCTTTCATAGTCTTCTTCTGTTATGTAAATGGAGTGGATATGATTAAATTTAGTAATGAAATTACTTGATAAAATTGGTCAGTTCATTAAAAGACGTAAGTTAAAACTAAAGTGATTTTAACTCTTTCAAAAAACTGTTAGAAGCATTTTGTGCGTGTGTGTGTGTATGATTTGTCTGATTAGGCATGCATTCTGGAGTGTAAAAATAACATTGCTCAGGTGAAGGAGAATGCCATAAACATTCCTACCACTAAATATTCTTCATTGCATACAGAATTCTTAAAATGTAATGTAATATAATATAATATAATATAATTTAATATATTATAAAATCCTTAAAAACAAGCACTATGACTGGATAACATGCTATTATTTTTTTACTTTAAGAAGTTACACACAATAAAGTAAAATAAAATTTCCCAAATATTTTCCAAACTTAAAATGCATAAGCGACTTTCTCTTTTTATTCAATAGGTTTTTTGCACATGACAACATTGCTGTCTTGAAAGATGCCGCTGGTAAGACCAAAGTAATTTTTCTATATAGGAATCAACAGCAGAAACTTAAAATGCCTGGGTTTTGCGTTGTTTAAGCACAAACCAGTCAAACTGAAAAAATTAAGAACTATTAGTGTAAGCTTTTATTGTTGTTTAAAAGGGGAAACTTTCAAGAAGTTAGCTAAAAATTGTAGGAAAACACAAGCATTATCTGACTCAAGCTATGTTTTAAGCTATGTGTGCAATGTAACTAACATATGCTATCTTTATGTCACAGGAAGTCAGACCCAGAATACAGGTAGAGGTAGGAGAACATCCACATTTATTTATAGCCGAAAGCAGCACTTGAAGAATTTAGGAATGTTTATGTATTACTCCAAAACAGAAGCCTTTTACCTCGGAGCTGACGAGGCGGCACACAGGAGATCAAAGGCATTGGTAAACTTGACTGAGATCCGCGGAGATTCAGGAAACATTCATTAAATGAAAGTGCTCGGAAATGAAAGACTAAGTGAGTGATTATATGAGTGAAATCAGGTGTGTGCAATAAATATTCAGGTGATTGTGAGTGTGGGAGTAATGTGCAACCTGCCGTTTCGGTGACAGAACCCCTCTCTCCACTGTCCTTTACTGAGGGCTGAACAAACTTACGTCATGGTAGACAATTCTGGGAATTGGGAATTCTAAAACTCTATGAGGAGGTTTGGATCTAGGATGTCTTCTCTTCAAACCCATGACCTTTCTCAAGGCCGTATCCCTCCTGGTCGATTAAATATTCTAGTTTCCCCACTATGAGGACGGGACTTAAGGATCTCTTTTACTTTGTATGCTGTTCCATCTTCTAAAATCATTGGGAGAGGGGGTATATTGGTCTGGCCAGGCTCTGTGAAGACAAGGAAAAACAGGTGAACTATAAGGCTTTAGAATGAAATAAAGGGTGAATACGATATTGTGAGGGGAGCTTAAGCTGTTAGGTGACTGGATTGATTTGCAATGTTATAGGAAACGGGCCAACATACTTGGGACTCAGCTTCTTACTTACACAAACGAATGTCTCTAGTGGAGAGCCATACCTGTTACCCTGGTAGGAAAGGGGTTCCGCCGGGCATCGGCATAGTGTTGGTGTCGACTTTTGAGAACTGGTCTACAGCCACCAAGATGCAGGTGTGTTTTTTTTAAGTGGGGAGATCAGTGATGTAATCCACTCCTAGGTGCGACTAGGGTCTCTGGGGCACAGGGAGTGGAAGGAGTTTGCCAGTGTATAGGCATTGTGGTGTTTTTGCCATTGCATACTTCCTGTAATCCCTCATGTACCTTTTGATGTTACTAGCCATACTGGGCCACCAAAAACAATTCTGTAGTAGTGAGAGGGTTTGGTTGGCCCCGGGGTGACCTGTGCCCAAGGAAGTGTATGCAGAGTGTTTGAGCCGGGTCCTTTGGTTGTGAGGAACGTAGATATGGCCGGATGGGCATTCCGGCAGAGCAGGGTCTACGACACTGACAGCGGCAATTTCGTCATCTAGATTCCATTGGGTGGCGTTGACTATCAGGTCGGTAGGGAAGATTTTTTTAGACAGATCATCAGGGAGAGTAGAGTCATTTTCCTGGAAAAGAAAACACATATTTGGAGATGAGGAGGATCACCCTGTTGCTGAGATAGAACAGCATCCCAACGTGAAGGCATCAACTTCCACTACAAATCGTCATGTTGGGTCTGGGTGAGCTAATAGCAGTGCTGATGTGAACGACTTCTGAAGGCGTTCCATGGCTGCCGTGGCTTTGGATTTCCAGGGAAGAGTTTTTGGTTTTGCCTTTAAGAGCTGCATTATAGGGGCGGTAATTAAATTATAATTTCATATGAAACAACCATAGAAATTGGAAAAGCCTATAAAACACTGGAGTTCTTTGACTGTAGTGGGTCAGGGCCAGGTCCGGATGGCTTCTACCCTCTTCTTTTAATAATTGGATGGATGACTGGTGAAAGGTACACTTTTCTGCCTTTAGATAGCGGTAATGATCGCAGCGCCATTAAAGGACCTCTAAATAACTTCATTCAAATACTTTATTCATATAATAAAAAAAATGAATCTGTCCATTAGTGTTAACGGATGTCTAGAGTAGTTGCTTAAATCTAATGGCTCGATAACAGGCAAATATTTTAAATTGGAAAAAATGTAGTCCTCTTCATGATGTAAGAATCACAAACAACACATCTGGTGATTTTCTGTTTATATCTTTCCACTGAATTACTATTTAAACCGCTGCAATACGCTGCTTAAAATTTTTTTTTTTCTGTCTTCCTCTGTTTTTTACTTCCAGCCCTGAGTTAGGATTTCTTGCATAATCAGAATCATGTGATTGCAAATTAGTTTTTTTTATGCACTTCTTTTTTTAAATATATATTGCTTCATACTAATTTATATGTTACGCCATGTCACCATCCACTAAACATAACTACATGTGCTGTGAATGGGCATCTTAGTATTTAAAACTTTTTGCTTTGCCTATTTAACCTTTTAAAAATAACAAACTAATAACTTCACCAACATAATAAAGCTTAACATAAAACTAGGCCAGTTTATAGAAAAAAAGCATATGTCATTTGACTGCCCTTAAATTTTACTGTTTGTACCACAGTGTCTTTAACACTTCAAAGCAGGAGTTTGGTTTTCTGAGCACCCATAAAGCATCTCCTTCAATAACACAGAGCCTATTTATGATGGCTATATAACCATAATTAAACTAAGACATGTGTTTTCTGCAAATTAAATGGAGCTCTACATGAGACCAGAACAGCCATGGAGAGATAGGAAAGGAAGTGCCTTCTTACTTACTCCAAGGTGGAACTATTTTCAGCTGTTATTACTACTTCAAAACATCTGCATGATGACCAAGCTTCTCCACAAACAAAGAAGAAATACATAAGCACATACCGTGTATAAATACTTACACATTTAAACACATAGATAACATAAGTGTTTTTATTTATATAATCTTTAAACATTACAATAACATGCTAATGCTTACAAAAAGCCAGTAATTGTTCAACAATAATACATTGTTGCCTTAGAAAAATTCCAGTAAGCATTCAAAACCTCCCACTAAGAGTCATAAAACAGCTTACTAATCATTCCAATACATGACAGGGCCAGGACCCTTACATTGCCTCACATATGTTAACACATGCACGCTGTGCTGTCTTTTATTATGTATTATCAATACACATGTAAGTTTAGTTGCAGCAATAGCACTATTTAAGTTATTTTTCATAAAATAATATTTTAAATAGTTAAACAACCTACTATTACTAATTAAAAGGCTGGCACACCTGGTAAATAAATCATTGTCAGACTAGATTAGACCATTAGAACAAATTACACTCAACAGTAGATTTACTGTGCTGTATTTGTATATTTGCACAGAAATTTTAATATCAAGAGGACAATTTCTTTTCCCACAATTTAATTTAAACATTTAACAAACTTTAAATTTTAGATATATAATTAACTTAAAAAAATTGAAGCCTCTTTTCTTTTAAATTAGATCTTTTAATTGGTTTTTTAATTGATTTATAATACAAAAGAAGTCACATTTCTGAGTAAAGTATGTTTATACACTTAATATTTGGTTGGGGTTACTTTTGCACAAATTACTGTGTCAATGCGTCGTGGCATGGAGGTCAGCCTGTGGCACTGCTGAAGATTAATGGAATCCCAGGTTGCTTTAATAGCAGCCATCAGATTATCTGTATTGTGGGGTCTGGTGTCTCTTATCTTTCTCTTGACAATACGACATCGATTCTCTATAGAGTTCACGTCAGGTGAGTTTGCCAGCCAATCAAGTGCAGTGATACCGCAAACCAGTTCTGAGCAGCTCGACACTGTGGACATTAGCATTTCCATTAAACTTGGAAGCATAAAATAGTCTAGAATCTCTTGGTGAATAGCTGAATTAACTTTGGACTTAAAAACCACAGTGGACCAACTCCAGCAGATGACATGTTACGCAGCTTGGATTCTGTGCCTCTCCTCTTATTTTCCAGACTCTGAAATTCAAAAATGTGTTCCTATAATTTAAAGCCCTTGTGTTCTGAACTGCACTTGGGTTCTGAACAACTCGCCTAAATGGAGTTTGTTACATATTTCCTAGACATGTCTGTGTGTGGTGGCTGTTGGTGCACTGACTCCAAGTAAAGCTCCCCTAAGTTTGTATATTGGATTCACTTGACAATCATTTTCAAGGCCACGGTCATCCCTTTTCAGGCAATTTTTCATGAATATACTTTGATACAGCACTTTGTCAAGTAAACTTTGTGAACATACAGTCTTTTTAGCAATGATCTTCTGTGGCTACCATGGCAACAGAATTGACTATTCAAGCTACCAAATGGGTTGTAGGAGAAAAACAGTTGCAATCTGGACAGCAACTACCTCCAATTTGTGCTTATATAGATAACATAATTACTTTGACCTCAACCATTGCAAGTATTAAACATCTACTGGAAAAGCTTAATGCAAACATAACATGGGCTCAAATGAAGTTAAAAACCCAGCAAATCCATAAGCATAATCATTATCAACAGGAAAATTATTCATCAGAGATGCCTCATTGACAAAATACTCATCCCGATAGTGTTGGAGATGCCAGTCAAAAATGTAGGGTTAGGGTTATGGTATTGTAGGGTTAGGGTTATAGTAATGGTATTACACAAGCCTCAAGGACCTAGACTATATTGACCAATAAAATAATCAATCAGATAATTTTAGCAAACTGAAGTTGTGGTGCCAAGTATGTCAAAGCTGATTCTCCATTCCAACTTCATCCCCTCCTTCTCCCATTTAACTAAAGGAGGTAGCTTATCAGTTGGGTGCACAACACTCCAAGCACCGAGCACACTGCAACATGAAGAACACCTATTCAAAGCAAAGCTGATGGCTACAACACACGATTACGTATTTATCCCATCATGTATTGTTTGTGCAAATACAAATACAAAAGCAGCCTTCCAGCAGAACAACCCATGATACTGCCCAACAACCTTGGTCCTATATTGCCATAGACTTCATTATAAACCCTTTTATTTATTGATAGGTATAATTTACATTTTTAAATTGCCTTAATTTAAAATTTTCTTTTTAAACCGCCAAATTAGCTATTATCCATGTATTTTTTTTTTTTTATTTGGAATTCCTAAATTCCCTCAATTAATCTACAATTTGGTTAAGTTTTATAAAGAGTCTTGGTGTTTCTTGAAGACTTTATGCTTAAAGAACCAATAGGATTGCATTCATTTTTTTCCATAGACTAAAGACATAATGCACTGCCAAAGCCAAAATCCACAAAGAAGACTTTCCATTATACATCATAGTCCATAAAAATGACCACCACAGACAACGAACCATAAACACCTTATACCACTAGCACGATCAAAGTTACCTGAAATCTAGCCATGCACACCTTTTTTTAATTACATTTACAGCATTCGGCAGATGCCCTTATCCAGAGTGACTGAGCACAACTGAGCAATTGGGGGTTAAGGACCTTGTTTAGGGGCCCAGCAGTGGTAACTTGCAATGGTGGCGCTGGGAATCTTCTGGTTAGCATTGTCATTACAAATACATAGCAACGAAATGTTGTTTAGCATCTACCAGAAGTGCAAATAGTATAACTGTGCAAATGAGCAAGTGCAGATAAATAAGTATGTATATTAATAAAGTGTAATTATACATTGTGCAAAATGTGTACATTGTGTACATTATACAGAAAGTATACATTTATAAAGACAAACTGGTGTAGTCTTATAAATTAACGATATGTACATTATACATTATATTTACATTATACATTATATATTATATTAAACAAAGAAATGAGCAGAATGTACAGAGTGAAGCAGAACTGAAAGATGTGAAGGTGTAGTGTAGCATTCAGAAGATTTATGGTTTTGGGGAAAAAACTGGCCCTGAACTTGCTGGTTCTGGTGTGTTTGCTCCTGTTTCCCTCCTGGATGGAAGGAGGTTGAACCTTTTGTGACTTGGGTGAGAGGGTTATTTGATGATTTTCGGTGATCTGTGCAGACCTATACTGTGGTGAAGAGACTCAATGGCAGGTAACTGGGTGCCGATGATGCGTTTGGCGCTTTTCACAACCCCTTGCAGTGATTTCTTTTCATATAACCACATAACCACATAATCACATAATCCCCTTAACCACTGAACTACTATCACCAATCGACTCTTACTCTTTCCTAGGTAGCATTCAGTGTACATTTACCTGACATAACCAAGCTTTTGTATCTGAGAATACATTTACATTTGTGGCATTTGGAGTATTCCCTTATTGAGAGTGATTTACATTATTTTCTGTTATACAACTGAGCAATTGAGGGTTAAGGGCCTTGCTCAGGGGCCCAGCGGTCATAGCTTTTTGATGCTGGAAATCGAACCCAGATCTTTAAATTAGTAGTCCAACACCTAAACCATTTGATAACTACTTAACCACTTTTTGATAGCACATTTCTTCCTAGTTTTTGTATTATACCCTTGAGAAAAGACAGTTTCTAGAAACTGTTAGTCGGAATCCCATGTATAACTGTTCTAAAATCAAAAGGTGGTGAAGAACGTGATAATGACAGACTGTTATTTCTCTTGTCTAGCCTACAGCTTTAACATGTCTGAACTTTAAATACCAAACACAACCAGAGTCCATTCTCTCTGCCAGCCTGTCTGTCAGTCTTGACCTGACAAATGCCAAATGCTTAACTAAAGGTATTTCCACATGCTCGGAATACACCTGTATCATGTCTGGATAAGACGAATGTATCTTACTCACCATTGGTGGAAGTAGTTGAGCAGTAGTAAATAGAGTAACCGAGGGACATTTTAGAGCTTGGTGTGTGTGCGTGCATGTGTGTGTATGTGTGTGTGTGTGTTCAATGGCTTTGTAATAGTCCAGTCATCTAAGTGAGTCAGTAATGTAATATTCAACCAGAACAATAGCTTGGCTTGCTTCAACATTACACTGCTACTTAAGTACAGGTGTGCTTCAGTTAAAATCCTGACTAACTCTTTCCATAACACATAGACACACAAAATAGAATAAAACACATGCTAACATTTAGAGTCAATCTCAATTTAGAGGAACAACAGTAGGTTTAGTAGGCTGACACAAATATTTTATAAAAGGATTGGGTAAGAAAAAGGCAAAGATCTGTAAGAAAAAACGCAACCTAAAAACACCCAAGACCTTCAATACCTAAAGGCTGTGCGATTAAATTTGCTCAAATACTATCAAAATGACAATTTTTTTCAAACAAATCATCTTTTCTGTTTTCAAAGTTTAAAGGGAAATCAAAATTCTCTTAAACTTTTTACATATAAGAATCCACTGTACTATATAAAAAAAACATTGTTACTCTAAAAACAGCTTATATTTAAAGCAGTCGGCTAAAATGACAGGTTTTGGAATGTTTCTGCTGCAGAAAAACTACGCCTGCTTCGACATCACTCTCTGTTTAGCCCTTCCCACCCATTCGTGCATGGTTGTGATAAGTAAATGACAGGATGGAAGACAAGAATCTACGTAGTTCCAAATTGTGAACACTGTCTTTGTAAAACCCTCTACCAGATCCCAACGTTAGGAAAAAGTTGATTAGTTGATTATTTTTTAGGAAGTTCCAGACCATATCAGTAAAATCTTAATCATTTGTAAGCTGCATTTTTTGGATGATTCCTTTTCAAACAAAGCACAATTCAATGCTGCAGGATAACTATTCTTCATGTACAAAGCTATTAGCCAATTATAGCAGTGGGTGTCTTCTTTCGAGACATGTCTAGTTAAACAGAGCTGTCTAATGAGAGGAGTCAAAAACAGGACAGAAAATAACTTATTACTTCTAACTTCTAATGTGTTGATCTTAAAATCTTGACATCAAGCAAATTACAATATTAGGGGTCATTGAGAAAAGAGCCTCTGTTTAAGGGGTCCTTGCAGTTTGTTCCTTGTTTTAACTCAAACATAATTTTACACTTATTTCTTAATTTATTTGTAATATACAATTAAAAAAGTTGAAGCCCTGTGTTTCTGATTTTTTTTCTTCATTGCCTATTATTAATTTCAAAACCCCTTGTAACATGTTTTAAAAACCTTTGCTAATACATTTGGAAATTTACATGGTTACTGCTTGAGTAAACTCCATGGCATTAAATATGTCTATTCTACAAAAAAAAAAAATCACTGAGCTGGCAATCCTGAATAATCCCTTTAAATAGGTTCATGAAAAAAAAACTTGTTTTAGCACAGAAATTAATATCTCCTGTTGATGTGCTACCATGAGTATATTTGTTTTAACAGAGAAGAAAACAATTTTAACAATATTTCTATAATGTGGTTTTGACAATGACAGAATGTAATCAATAATCATTTTCAGTAGAAATACCTGACACTTGCCGCTTGGTGTTGTTTTGACAGTTTCTGCAACTAGATTTTTATAATTACAGTAGAGGACTATATAGAACAAGGTAGACAGCAAAAGACTGATTTTGCAGGAATATTATACTGGTGCATATAATAGTAATACAAGTAATGTGTTAACAAAAAGACAATAGTAAAAAGGACTGTGATACAGTCCGCAAGTACCTTGTTCTTCATTATATAGAATATACATTTTATTTTGCTTACTACTCACTTTAATTGTTTAAATATATTTGCTCTGCATTTGTTACCCAACCACTATGGTCGCACTTACACACGTACAAATCACTCATACACAGTAAAGGATGAATAGAGGACATAAGAACACTTGACACTTGATTTTACACTAATAAAAGTAAAATAAAAACGTTTGCAAAGTTTATAAAAAATAATTTCACAGTGTGATATTTTTATTTAGTACAGGTTACAATATAGTGTTTGATACAGTCCTATTTCAAAACAAAAAAAAACGTTTTCCAACCAGCACCATTTTGATATCATCTGAAGAAACGGACAGCTTTTAGATTAGATTAAGTTATAATTTAATAATACTAAAAGGCTTTGCCATTGTATTGCAGTCTGGGTTTAAATAGAGAGGGAAAGAAAGTGTAAAAAAAGGAAATTTATAAAGACTAAAACACTCATACATTAGTTGAGAAATTAAAACCTAAAAATAGTTTTAACGTGATGCCATTTTGATTGCGTTATGTAAATTGTGCAATTAGGCCTAACCTTTAATTCCACTTACAAATTGTTTACTTTAGGAAAGCAAAATACACTTTTGTTGTTGCGGAAGTTCTTCCCCTGGCTGAAACCACTATCCCCTGACTTGATTCACTATCCCCTGTCTTAAATTACTATCCCCCTGCTTGAATCACTATCCCCCTGCTTAAATCATTGTCCCCCTGCTTAAATCACTATCCCCTGGCAGGAATCACTATTGCCCTTCTTGAATCACTATACCCTGGCTTGAATTACTAAGCCCACTGCCTAAATCACTAGCCCCCTGCTTGAATCATTATTCCCTGACTTGAATCACTATCCCCTGCTTGCAGACTATACCCATGCTTAAAATAGTGCCCCCCTGTTTGCATCACAATTCCCCTGCTTGAATCACCATCATGCTGCTAGCATTACTGTTTCCCTGTTTAATTGAATATCTCCTGTCTAGCATCACTATTTCTTTGCTTAAATCAATATTCCCCTGCTTGAATCACTATCCACTGGCTTGAATCACTGTCCCCTGGCTTGAATCACTATCCCCTGGCTTGAATTTTAGAGCATAGCAAATCTCAAATATTATTCATAAATTAGCAGATAACACCACCCTTATTGTAGGCCTTATTTTAAAGGACATACCATACACAGTGGAGCCTCAAAACTGGAATTTTGGTGTCTTTAGTGTCTAGTATAACTACCTCTTAAACAGAATTTTTTTCACAAGAAGAAGAGACAAAATAATTGTCTAGTGGTCACCCAAGGCAGTTTAGCAGCAAACATGTAGATAGCATAACTGAAACATATGTCTGCTTACAAAAAGACTGCATATTAAAATGTGTGCATATTCTGCATATCTCATACATTTGTTTACAAATTATTCATTTTATGCATGTTTTGCCCAGTATTCAGAGAGGAGAAATACCATATAAATTTTAATGTGTAATTTTTCTTGTGCAACTGTGCAAACAACAAATAAAAGATTTGACTTTAATTTTATACTTGGATTTGGACTTGCCACTCAACCAGACCATCTATTCTATTTGGATTTTAATAACAATACTACTGTTTAACATGCAACAAGAGAAATCTAAATGAAATCTAAATTATTATCAATATAAATAGTAATTTTATTAACAGGTAAACAAAACCCACTTACATTCCTGGAGATCTTGGTGGCAGATATGTTTCCAAACTGACAGTGTTTACATACTGCTTACATACATGTTGTTTTGAGTGTAAAGTATTAGTTGGCACAATGCCTACATTTTGCACCTGTATTTACAGTTTTGCACTGTCAATGGTCTGTGCTGTTGCTATTTTACCCAAGTTACCCCTTGGCAAAATGATAAATTTCTGGCTTGAATCACTATCCCCCTGCTTGAATCACTATCCCCCTGCTTAAATCACTATCCCCTGGCTTAAATCACTATTTCCATGCTTAAATCAATATTCTACATCTTGAATCACTATTCCCTCGATTGAATCACTATCCCCTGGCTTGAGTCACTATCCCCTGCTTAAATTACTGTCCCCTGGATTAAATCACTATTCCCTGCTTGAATCAATATGCCCTGCTTGAATCACTATCCCCTTGCTTAAATCACTATCACTGTCCACCTTGCTTGGATTACTATCTGACTGCTTGGATCACTATCCCCCTACTTGAATCAGTATTCCCTTGCTAGTATCACTATTCCCTGGCTTCAATCACTATCCCCCTGCTTTAATTACTATCCCCTGGCTTGAATCATTATATACCCGCTTAAATCACTACCCCCTGCTTAAATTACTATTCCCTGGCTTGATTCACTATCTCCTGGCTTGATTCACTATCCCCTGGCTTGAATCACTATCTCCCTGCTTGATTCACTATCTCCCTGCTTGAATCACTATCTCCCTACCTGAATCACTATCTCCCTGCTTAAATCACTATCAGTGTCCACCTTGCTTGGATTACTATCTGACCGCTTGCATCACTATCCCCCCTGCTTGAATCAGTATTCCATTGCTAGTATCACTATTCCCTGGCTTCAATCACTATCCCCCTGCTTTAATTACTATCCCCTGGCTTGAATCATTATTCTCCCTGCTTATTAATCAAAATTACTATCCCCTGCTTAAATTACTATCCACTGGCTTGATTCACTATCCCCTGGCTTGATTTACTATCGCCTGACTTAAATCACTATCCCCTGGCTTGAATTACTATCCCCTGGCTTAAATCAGTATCCCCTGCTTGAATCACTATCTCCCTACCTGAATCACTATCTCCCTGCTTAAATCACTATCAGTGTCCACCTTGCTTGGATTACTACCTGACTGCTTGGATCACTATCCCCCTGCTTGAATCAGTATTCCCTTGCTAGTATCACTATTCCCTGGCTTCAATCACTATCTCCCTGCTTGAATCACTATCCCCTGGCTTGAATCATTGTCTCCCTGCTTAAATCACTATCCTCTGCTTAAATTACTATCCACTGGCTTGATTCACTATCCCCTGGCTTGATTTACTATCGCCTGGCTTAAATCAGTATCCCAGTAGCTTAAATCATTTTCCCCTAATCGAATCAGTATCCCCTGTTACCATTACTATTTCCTTGCTTAAATAACTATCCCCTTGTTTGAATCACTATCCTCTTGTTTGAATTACTATTCCCTTTCGTAAATCACTATCCTTCTGCATGAATCACTATCTTTTGGCTTAAATAACTACCCCCTTGTTTGAATCACTATTCCCCTGATTAAATAACTATCCTGTTGTTTAAATCACTATTCCCTTGTTTAAATTACTATCCCCTTGCTTAAATCACTATTCCCCTGATAGCTTCACTATTCCCTTGCTTGAATCACTAACCCCCCGCTTAAATCACTATCACCTGCTTGAATCAGCATCTCCCTGTTAAAAGCACTATCTCCCTGCTTGAATCATTATCCCCTGGCTTGAATCACTATTCCCCTGCTTGAATCACTATCCCTTGCTTGAATAACTATCTCCCTACTTGAATCACTATCTCCCTGCTTAAATCACTATTCCCTGTGTGAATCACTATCATTGTTCCTTTGCTTGGATTACTATCTGACTCCTTGGATCATTATCCCCCTGCTTGAATCAGTATGTTCTTGCTAGTATCACTATTCTCTGGCTTGAATTACTATCCCCTGGCTTGAATCATTATCTCTCTGTTTAAATCACTATCCCCTGCTCGAATCACTATCCCCTGACTTAAATTGCTATCCTCTGACTTGATTTACTATCCCCTAGCTTGAATCAGTATTCCCTTGTTTAAATTACTAAGCCCCTGCTTGAATCACTATCCCCTGGCTGGAATCACTATCCCCTGCTTGAATCAATGTCTCCCTGCATAAATCACTATCCCCTGGCTTTAATCACTATTCCTTGCTTGAATCACTATCTCCTGCTTAAATCACTATCCCCTGGCTTGAATCGCTATTCCTTGCTTGAATCACTATCTCCCCACTTGAATCAGTATTCCCTTGCTAGTATCACTATTCCATGGCTTGAATCACTATTCCCTGGCTTGCATCAGTATTTCTCGGCTTGAATCAATATCTTTCTGCTTTAATCACTGTCCCCTGGCTTGAATCACAATTATCTGCTTGAATCACTATTCCCTTCTTGAATCACTATCCCCTGCTTGAATCACTATCACTGCCCCCCTTGCTTGAATTGCAATCTCACTGCTTGGATCACTATCCCCCTGCTTGAATCAGCATTCCCTTGCTAGTATCACTATCCCCCTGCTTGAATCAGTATACCTATGCTTAAATCACGATTCCCATGCTAGCTTCACTATCACCTGGCTTGAATCTCTATTCCCTTGTTTAAATTACTATTCCCCTTGCTTGGATTACTATCTGCCTTGTTGAATCACTATCTCAACTCTACACATTCTCTTTTTATCTTTTTCCAAGCTAGCTCGTGTACCCTGATGACTTACAGTAAATAGCAAATATTATTTATAAATTAGCAGAAAACACCACCCTTATTGTAGAGTAGATGCCCTACACAGTGGAGCCACAGCCTTGGAATTTTGGTGTCTTTAGTGTCTAGTATAACTACCTCTTAAACAGGATTTCTGTCACAAGAAGAAGAGCCAAAATAATTGTCTAGTGGTCACCCAAGACAGTTTAGCAGCAAACATGTAGATAGCATAACTGAAACATCTGTCTGCTTACAAAAATACTGCATATTAAAATGTATGCATATTCTGCATATCTCATACATTTGTTTACTACATTTTTATTTTAATTTTTTAAATTTTATTAACAAGTAAACAAAACCCACTCACATTCCTGGAGATCTTGGTGGCAGATACTGTATGTTTCCACACTGACAGTGTTTACATATTGTTTACATATATGTTGTTTTGAGTGTAAAGTATTGGTTGGCACAATGCCTACGTTATGCACCTGTATTTACAGTTTTTCACTGTCTATGGCCTGTGCTGTTGCCATTTTACCCAAATTACCCCTTGGCACTCTCTAAATGGTAAATATCTAAACACATACATTATTAAAAATATTGTGTAACTGCAGGATATGTGAAAGATGTAAAACGAGTTCTAATAAGAGAAAAGGATGAAATATATACATTTTTAAAAATGTTCATTTGGGCCTTGATGTCTCTAAATTTGTTTCAGGATAGACATTAAAGCTGGGCGTGGTTTTTATTCGGAAGCAGGAGTGACAGCAGGTATATTGGACAATTAATTAAAACAATCCCATCACAGGTATTTTATTCATTTGTTAACTCACATTTAGTTAAAGCTAAATTTTATGTCATTGTTGGACAGGAATAGAAAGGTAAGCGAGGGAGAGGAGGAGCGTGAGAGAAAACAAAAAAAACAATGAGGCTATTATACTACAGAACTGAAATAGTCAATTTGTGTTTGGCTGCTCCATTGGGGAGAGTTTTCCCTCCTTTCAGCAGATACATCATTTTATGAAAGACCAAAGGGATGAGAAGAAAAGGAGGCAAACTTGTAAGGGGAAAAATCAGCCGCTTACTATTTTTAACTGCCCCATAAATCTGTTTTTAAATTCCCTTTCATTTAAAATACCCTGGTGAAGCTTGCCTTCTCTCGGCCTGTTAAGTACCACAATCCATGCATGGCGCTACATTTATCCTAGCAGTGTAATTGGTCCAGCTCCCTCGACTGGTGGCTCAGTTACCGGTCCTCCCCGAGGCCTGCAACCAGGAGAAATCCCAAACCACCTCAAACCCTGAGCACAAAGACTCGTCTCAGACAGAGAGAAAGAGACAGAGGGAGAGAGAGACCCACAAAGCTATAGTTCTACTATATGTGAGCTGAAATATACATGAAGGGGAGCGTTTGTGTGTGTACTCTACACTGGCACACTATAGGCAACAGATAAAAAGAAAAACACACTCTCTTTTACAAACACACACATACAGAGTCACATAGACGGAGGACAGCAGTAGTAGTAGAATAAGCTATACTGGCTACCTCCACTTTTTCACCTGCAGCCATTTGGAGGAGAAGACTGCTCATCATAACAAGGCCCAGCACTCATTTATGAGCACAGGCCTCCTCTGCCTGGGGGCTTAACCAACACCAATGACGTATAAAACAATAAAACAATGAATGCTGGCTAGTACCCCCCATCTAAAACAACTCCCATCTCGTATATCCTTACTAATTAGCCCATTCAAAAAAATCATACATTATCCATTTATGTTCTATGAAACCCCCTCCCCATGTCTTTTCAATCCCAGCGACTGCTGGCTAATATTTATTCTGAAAAAATAATTAGGAGAGGGGACTGGATATAAAGAATGTATTTCAAGGTGATATTCTGTCGATGGCGGTTAAGTGGGTGCAATTGAATTAAAAGGGTGGAGTCACTGGAATGATCAAACTAGTGAAAAATAATGAATAGTTATGCAGAGTTTATGGTGGCTTGTAAGTGGTAAATTGCAAATTGTAGTATTTTCTGCTGAAGCATTTCTTTTGAATGTAAAGCTTATAAACACTACATAAACTGCATTTTACAGTTATGGACAAAGTAATTATTAATACTGTGCTTCTGTGGCGAAATTTAAACATGCAGGCAACATATTAGACTGAAAAAGCAGACATTAACAAATACAGTAGAAAAATTCATTGGTAAGTTAGCAGGTTACCATAAGAAATAACTATAATTTTGATAATTAGCTTCTTAAGGCCTTCCTTTAACACTTTGTTTACGAATACTGCTACAAAATGTTTTGACAGTAGAGAATATACACTTACATGTATTTGTGTGTACTGCCGTGTCAATTTAATGTCATTATATAAAAGTAGGAAAAGTGACTATACTAATAGTTCTATACTCTATACTAATTTTGTCACTAGTTTTTCAGTAGTTGTAAGCAGTGAATGTCAAGTGTCACAGAAAGGTGATTTTTGTAACAAAATAAAAAGCAGTTAGTAACCCTAACCTTAACTTAACAAGCATCTGTGTGTGCCTGGTATTATAGAGTTGAACAAAAAAAAATGTTACTAAACTCCTGAAGAATTAAAAAGTGATGTTCATGTAGTCACAATATCATATGAAAAGAATTCTAACCATGCCTGTTAGTATGACCGTTATATATTTCCATACAAAGAGTGGAATAAAAATAGTTAAACATGTAAAACTTCAAGAGTATCTGGGTTCGGAGTTTTTATTGACATCCCCGTGGTATAAATGCACAGCTTGATTTGGAATAAACAATAATGGTTTATACCATATACTATTTTAACACACCCTGTTTGATTAAAGGCAGGTCTTCTGCCTTAGGCTCACTAGTCACTCACATTTTTCTATTTTTTTCAATTTATTGTTTTAACTACTGGTTCATTTGTGTTTGGTGTATAATGTTTTACACTTTGTACTGCCTTGCACTTTTCCCCTTTGTCCTGTTATGTTGTATGTCTTTTGTTATATACTGTTGTTGGCCCCTGGGAATCAATACAGTCCTTGTATTTATCTAAAAACATACCTCACAGACAAACATTCAAAAACGTAATATCAGTAAAAGCTTAATTTAGTAAATTTGTAATATTACTTTTACATATTATACAATTGTACAACACAGTTTTATGTAAATCTGATTTATAGCTGGGATTAAATTATGTTTTTTTAAAACTTTCCCCTTCTCTGAACCAATGAACTCAATTCCTTTACCATGTGCAGCTATTTAGATTCCAAACATTTAGATACAACGAATCATAGATTACTTACTGTAGCTTCACATTTTAAGCTTTATGTAAGTGAAAATCTGAACATCTGGATTTTAAAAAAAATTTCTCTATATAAAGTTCTATGTATGCATGCACTTTTAGTTTTAGTTATGTTTTTCTTTACGTAAAATACAGAAGAAAATACTTTGGTGACTATTATTTGGTGTCCATCCACCATTTCTGAAAAATCTGAACCTGAGAACATAGAGGGTATTTGCAAAGTTTGTCGTATAAAAGGCTCCAGCTAACACACTAATGCCTGATATTGCTTTTTCAGCAGCTCTGGCCTTGAGTTTGCTTTCAGCAGGCACTTGACAAAGTTAAAACTGATCTGTTGTAATGAAAATAGGTTTATGTAGGTCTCCTGTACAATTCTAGGCAAGTGTGTGCACACACAACCAAGCATTTATGAGGGGTGCTAGAACCTTATAGATCACTGTTTGTTGCTATACATCTTGTTGTTATCTTAGTTAATATTATTCCCTTCACTTAGTCAATATTATGACTGTACCTAACATATCTACAACTACAAGGTGTCTTGTGAGGGTGAATGGACACCATTTTCACTGTAGCTTTTACAGCAGGCCTGTCAGTATTTCAGAGAAGGTGGTAAATATCACACTATACAGGCTTTACACATACCTGCACCCGTTACCAACCTCCTCTGATAGTTGCACTTAAGGATAAACTGAATGATTTGTTAACAAACATTTATATTAGCATAAAAGACAAACGCACTTTGTATTCTAAATACATCAAGCACAAAGAAAAATAACCTTAAACCATTGGCAAGGACTATCTAGTTTTTGCTATCATTTACCTTCACTCCTAACTTTAGTAATAGCTTTACTAATAAAGTCTTTAATATTGAAAAGATTTACAGCACTTGGCAGATGCTCTTATCCAGAGAGACTTACATTTCTTTCTTTCATACAACAAAGCAATTGGGGGCCTTGCTCAGGGGCCCAGCAGTGGCAACTTAATGGTGCTGGGAATCAAACCCAGCAGTCCAACAACTCAACCACTGCACTACCACTTTTGATGTTTAGCTGAATCAGAACTCAGTAAACCTTCAATAAAAAAAATCAGGACTTTTTACGGATATATACATGAGAGTATGGTGTATTATTAAAGCAATGCTGGTTCTACACTTTTTTCTGGTAACACTTTTATATTTTTGGTTCTTGTAATTGACAATAATTTATAATTAATAATGGCAGTGTTAAACACATTCAAAGAAAGTACTGTATTCAGACTGGCAATAACATGATAGCAATAACACTCATACAGAGGGTGAACTTTATTCTACATCATCTACAAATTAAACCCACACATACGTGTGCAAAGTGTAACAAAGAGCACAGTGAAATCTAATAGTGTCGAATGGTAGTATGATGAAAGACTGTGTGCTTTTCTCATCACACCTTTGCAGTTACAGCGAAGAGGATTAAATAAAACCTTACCCACGTTTCAATAAGCACATTATAACAATCACATTCCCCAGACAAAGATTTAGGGACTCGCTTCATAAGATTTGATTACTTCAGGACGTTAAGCTTTTTCTAACATCGTTTTTTTGGTTGCCCAGCTTGGTGTGAAGACATTGAAAGGATTATGTAGTTGTCTTTTACTGCTACCTTTATTTTGTCCGGTTTTAAGCAGGCTTTCAATCATTTGGCGGCACAACACTTTTGATTGGTGGTGTTAAAGACATGGTGTGTGTCGATAAACAGGAGTGAGGGTAATTGCTTTGGTAATAGCCCAAAGGAAAGGAGGACAAAAAAGACAGAATCAGTACTCAGTTGTGAATAGCATGGATGATTATCACGCTCAAGCTGAACAGAGATATATACTGTTAAGTGCTATATAGTAAAAGAAGAGATAAAAGGCAGAACGAGAAAAGAATTTCGAAAAGTGTGTATGTGTGTGTGTGTGTGTCCTGTCAGGTATGTAGGCATGTCTGTGGGTGTTACACAGTTACAAACACTGTGGGAAGATTCCTTAGATGCCCAATTTTATTAAAAGTCTCTTCAATACCTACACACACAAGCACAAACGCATACACACAGTGTTTTAAAGACCTAAACCTCACCTGACAGGTGCTGACAGGCTGTAAAAACTCCACACCTTTTCCTGCCCTCCTGTGTACTGATCTTCAGCAACACTGTAGATTAAATATCACTACTGGGGTACAGATACTGTTTTTAAACCCCACAGAATTCAGACACATCCGTTCTCACGTGATATCCTGTTACAGTAAATCTCCTGTCCTGTCACTAATACATGTATAAGATATGTTTGAATGTGTGAAATTGAGAAAATGAGCAGAGTGAATCTTTCACTTGATCCAATCATAAACTTTAATAGTCAAAGGAAAGCTTTTAGTAAAAAGTCATGACTTGTTATTTATCATTTTTAATAAAGATACAAAACTGCTTATAAGCTATCTCTTTTTTTTTAATAAAGTTGCTTATAAACGATTTTCATTCAATAAAGTATTTGGGCACTTTGAAATTGCCATGTTTTACATATGAATTATGTGCATCAAAAAACAAAAAGATAACTAACCTTATATATACTGTATATATAATAATACTCCTTTTTTGAGCTGATAAAAAACAAAAACAAAAAAAGACTAATGACAGAAACTTGGTAAACTAATTGGTTTAAATTGGTAATAAATTGGTAATAAAAAAACCCTTCTTCTAAACTTTGAAAATTCTATGCACACTATTTATAATGTGCATAGAATTATAACTATATATATTTCATAACTAGTGTTTCACTTGTTAATTAAGATTAGAATTTCTTAGACGGCTGGGATACGCTCCAGCAGATCCCCGTGACCCAGAATTAGGGAATAAGTGGGAATAATGAATAAATAAATATATGACGTGGGGAGAATCTTTCCACCCAGGCATACAGTAAGTTGCAGGTTACATAAACAGACTTGTCTTTCACCTCAATGACGTAAATGTAGTGCTTATACTTCCAGTTTGACAAAGCTCACCCTGAACTCACTGGACTTGCTATCGCTCTGTAGTACATCCGAGTTTAATTTCTATTATCTGTGACGACTTTTTTAAGAGTCAGGAAGTAGAGGAGAACCTAAAAATTGCTATAATTCATATGATATCCAACCCTTTGTAAGTGTTAGACAATAAAAAATTGAACTAAATGATATAAACATTTGCTGCACTTAAGAACATTTAAATGATTCCCTCACTTTAGTGGATAAGAAACCTGTAGCTCTGAATTTAGTCACAAGATTTCAGCAAACAGTTCAATACATGCAAACAAGAAGGCGTCCTGGTGATTCTAATCACCCCTGGTGATTAAAGGGGTTGAAATAAAACCTACATTTAATTAGGTGTGTCCCAGATTTTAAACTAGCACACAGAGTACAGGAGTAGAGAAAATACAGAAACATGTATTCAAGTGAAAGTGTAAGCATGGTGTGGTTGATTGGGTAGAAAAAGCTGTAATTGCTGGAGATTTTTATATTCCTTTTGATTTCTATAATTTCCACTGAGAGCAACAGTATCTGAGTATGACAGGATCTACCCATTACAGCAGACATGCCCTTGATTTAATACTGGAATTGTATTGTAATGCTAACATGAATTCATGATATTCACAACATTTACATTATCTTAGTCTGAAATGATATATCTCATTTAAAAAGCATTTAAGGACTGCATTAAACAGCCAAACACACACTGACTAATGTTCTTCACTCATTTTGATTTCCTTACCTCTGACACTACACAACTTGATTAGGATTTTACAAAATGTTTTTCAATGTCGCCTTTTTAAACACCAAAAAAAGGGTTTTATAATTCAATTTACTTGTAAAAGATCCAAATTGCAGGAAAGGTAAGTCTGTTTAATTATATTAAAGGGCCCATGCAAATGTTCCCACAAGTTGATATAATTCTTTAGGGTCTTAATGAAAAGTCTATAATATACTTCTGTTCACAGTGCCCTGTTTTAGTGCATGTTGCTTTAAATGCTAATGAGCTCTGCTCACCCCATCCCTCTAATCTGTAGGGCATTTCCACTGATCCAACACCATTTAAAATTTTTTATTAATGACTTAATCATTAAAGACAGTGTTATAAACCATCTACAAAAAGAAGTTTAATGTAGTGTTACCATAATATATATTTACCGACGTAATAAGACAATCACCTTAATGCACCAAAGCTAATTCTCACCTTGTGCATGCCTTCTGCACTCATAAATATAGTGACCCACTGTGTCTCATTATCTCTATCTTTTGTCTGGTTCCTCCATGACAAGTATATTAAGAAGGTTGTACATAAAAAAGACAACAGAACAATGACAATGATTTACAAAGATTCATAGAAAAAAATACATTAACTTTTCTGGTGGTGAAGCATGAACACGAATAGTTGGTACCAATATATTTGTCAGAAGCAACTTCTTGGCAAAACCTGTTTTATACTGACCCTCGTTTATAAAGCAAACTAGTGAGAAATAATTCACGCGAACATGAATGCATTTTGGTAGACATTAGGCATAGGCAACATTCTGCCCTAGGCTCAAAACACCTTACTCGGGACCAGGGTTGGCAGATTAGATATTGAAAATCACCAGACCAACTACAAAGTAAAACCTGCCAAAAAAAAATAACAGTCTAAAATGCATACTGTTTGAGGTGAAAAAATAATGGATATATAATGTGATATCACCATTGTCTTAAATAGCAGCTCAATTTTTATCAACCAGTCCAATGTATTTTAAAAAGTTTTGACTTGATTAAACAAAGCAAAATTAAAGGGAACTCACTGAATCTGGCAAGACGACTGGGGGGCGAGTCTACGCTGAATCTGCAGTGTCGTCACAAATATGGCTTCTGAAAACAGCTTGATTTGAGAAAGGGGAAATGATTTAAAGGGGAAATGATTTAAATTTTGGTGGATCTTTATAATTATAGGGTGATTATTTACACACACTTCCAACACATAATAATAATAATATTAACCATTTAGACACTTATTCATGTGCAAAATAAAGAATTTTTTTTACCCCAAACTATTATGAAATTCTTCAAATATTGTTTACCAGTATAATTAAATTAAATTCAATTTTATTTGTATAGCGTGTTTTACAATGGTCATTGTCACAAAGCAGCTTTACACAATCAAAGAAATTATAAGATGCAAATAAAACAGAAATCAGTTTGTCCCTGATGAAGAAGCCAGGGGCGATGGTGGCAAGGAAAAACTCTCTGAGATGGAAATAGGAAGAAACCCTTAGAGGAACCAGACTCAACAGAGCAGGAATAAAGTGGTTACATTGTGTGTGTATACAACTTAAATCATAAGTCCTCAAAGAACAGCTGGAATGTCTTTATGGCAGAGTGGGACGTCCTTGGTCACCCTGGTGATGTGATCATTAACTGGAGTGGGTCACAGGAAAGGGTCCGACAGGAGTGGAGATCTGGGTCTGGATCACTGGCAGCTCAGTTGTGGCATACAGTATGTAGCTCGACACTGAGAGAGAGAGAGAGACAGAGAGAGTGATAGGTGAAGGAAGTAAGACAAAAAAGAAGGAAAACAGTGACCGTGACATTGTAATCACAGAGTTATTTGGTATATAATGTAGAGTGCAAGGATGGACTCCCGAAAGACTAACTAGGACAGCATAACTAAAAGGAGAACCAGAGGGAAACACAGACATGAGGGCTCCCTGATATGTTATGCAACCAGCCGCTCTCATCATCAACACCGTGATCAATAAGAGAGAGGAAGACAGCATCTAAACATACCAGATCACCATAATACTCAATACCCATGAGTCCCCCAGATCTGCTCCTTTATCTAAGGGGAATCAATACAAAATGTTTGACTAAATAAATAAGTTTTTAGCCTCGACTTAAACACTGAGACTGTGTCTGATTCTCATTCATAGGGAGCCTATTCCATAATTTTGTGGCTTTGTAAGAAAAGGCTCTGCCCCCTGCTGTAGTTTTTATAATGCGTGGTACTGACAGGCAGCCTGCATCCTTTAATCGAAGTAGGCGTTGCGGAACGTATAACAAATTTAGACTGTCATGTCTAAGAGACACAGACAGGGGGTAAACTTAGACACTTACCCCTAACCTCAATCCTATCTCTAACACCAGCTTTTAGTCTGGTCTAATGTACAGACACATCTGGCCTTATGTACAGATGACTTAAGTCTTTGTCATACACATAAAGACACTCTGATTCACAGGGCTGTTAAGAAGAACAGATGTATGACACAATTTCTGTTGTGAATTGTTGTTTCTACTGCATAAAATGGGAACAGACAGAAAACAGGGACAATAAGCAGATGTGAGTGCTGCAGTACACACACAGAAAAAGCAAAATTACATACAAACACACACTTCTTTGGATTACCTTATATTCATCACGTCATGAAGAACAGAATGGCAGTTCACTCGATCATACAGCTCTGTCAGAATGGCCAACCCTAATTCACATTTTAATCATTCAATCATCTTTTCCTACTAACTTAAGTACAGCCTAAAGCTATAGGCCTGGCATAAATGTGTTCAGATACACCCACACAGGCATGAGTCTGAGCACTCGCGCTCCAATATGTGAAAAATAATACTAATCCAAAAAATAATAAATAAGTGTCTCTGTGTTCTATTAAAGCACCAATATACATACAACACAGGAAAGAAAGAAAATATTTTATTTAGGGCACCAGACCCAATTTCAAATTCTAAACAGACCAGACAGTGAGAATGAAAAAAAGGCAGAGAGAGAAAGATAGATAGAGAGAGAGAGAGCGAGAGACAGAAAGATAGATTCAATTTATCCAAAAAGTACAAAATAAGGAAAATGGTCCTCTGGGTCTTTGTTGAGAAAGCAAGAACCACCTCGCCCCAAATACAAGCTCCTCAGGAACAGAAATAGCTTCCCTGAATCTGTTTTTTCCCCAGACAGAGTTCCTGTCATTGGACAGTAACTTCAAACAAATATACATAAGGGACTGAATAAAACAAGCCTAACTCGAGAAAGCAATGTGACCCGACTGCAGTCAAATGACACTTTGCTAAAAAAATACAAATTTTTTAAATTCTGACATGTAAAATGTGGTTAATAGAAAAGAAAAAAACGTATAAAAAAGATAATAACCAAATGACAAACGGCAATGTTTTGACATTGGATATATATATATTTATATATAAATATATAACCTGTGTGGTACTGGTTACTTTACTTCATGCTTTTTTAATGCAGACCTGAATAAAAACACAAAATATATAACAAAAGTAAAAATAACATTAGCTAGACTATAAACTTTGAGGAAATAGATAGATAGATAGCAACCAGCACATATAAAGGAACGTTTAATCAATTTAATTTTCGAGAGATTGGCGAAATCTGAAGGGCGGCTAAGCTTATTTTTGCCTTACGTTGTGTCTTTGTGCTGTATTTATACAATGCATAATTGTAATTTTTATTTTATGAATAGTTCATTTTTTACTAATAAGGATGACTTTTAGTTACCTCGTGATTGATCACATGATCCATATCAGGCACCAAGAAGACCCTTAATAGCCATAGAGGATGCACTGCTTTCCCACTGTATTTTCTCTTCTTTGCTCTTCTATATCTATAGCCAAGACAGAGAGAGCAGTTTGTCTTTATGGCTGACCGGTATGACATTATATCCCTGCTGAAAACACACAGTGCCACAGTGTCTGGACCAATGATTTTTTTTGCTGTATTGGTGTATTAAAATCGAGGCACATCATAATATAAATTTTTTGGTTTGTTTTTGGCATGAATCTTTACAAAAATAAAATTAAATAGTACCCGCTGCAATATTAATTGTCTATTCCGCAGATTTGTGTTGTCTTTAATTCAAGTCAGGTCACCTTTATTTATATAGCTTTTTTTTAACAGTAAAGATTGTGTCAAAGCAGTTTTATGAAATAAAAAAAGACAATAGTGAAAACTCAGTAAAACACTTAGTCCAGTTTAACGCATATCTATAAATTAAAAGTCCCCAACTAAGCAAGCCAGAAGACGACAGCAGCCACAGAATGGAAAAAAAAACCCTGGAAAAAAAACAGACGAATCAGCAGGTTATTTCAAGTTTTCATGGTCTTGTCTGGATGGCGGTCTAAAAGACAAGGTCAGCGGTGGGGAAACTGCCTCTGGGGCTTATTGTGTCAAAGTGATATGTACACAATTTTATTTTTAATGTTATTAATTAATACAATAATATCTATTTCTCCATCACAACAAAGACCGCTTTGGTTACATAATTACAAACAAAATACTTTTTTCCACCTCAACCTTGAAGACATAGCTAATCTTTCCTAGAAATTATGCTTGGACAGTGTTTGGATATTAGGACTGTATCTTTAAATCGAGTGTGTTTTCTAAATGTAAATGTGTATTTGATTAAGAATCTTCAAATGTGTTTATTTAGTTGTTTTACATCGCTTTTTTAATTTAAAACAGTAAACTTACATATAAATATACACTCAGTAACCATGTTATTAAAAGCAACTGTACACTTACACATTTACTAAATCGAAAAAAACAAAACCATTCAGTAAGCAGCAGTTCTGTGATCATACTTGCCTTAGCATTGAGACAGTTTAAAAAAGCCTGGCTAATGTAGGTCTCCCAAAAGTTTTATTAGACTACAAGTTATTAATGCTAGTTTAATATTTCATTTATTAAAAAATAAGTAATTTGGAGCTTGTATGATGTTCTACCTCAAAAAGACAGTGGGCGCTAGATTCTATAAAAAAATTCAGTTAGACAATAAAGTGCATGTCCTAATACAAATCATTAATTAAAGCAGTGGTTACCAACAGGGGGGGTCACAAGGACCCACAAGGAGGCCTCAGCATCATATATCAGGGTGTCGCATCATATTTTAAAAAGTGTTAAGCAGAGTGCATTTAAAAGAACGATCATATTGCATTAGCTAATTTTATCTAATGCTTCCCTGGTCGACCAAAAAATAGATCGATTTGTAATTCGTCCTCCACAAAAACGATCAAGTGTCACTGATTCGCCTTCAGCAGCTGATGGTAATGACCCAGACAGACTGGACCCAGTGAGGAAGCTTCCAGTGCAATAATACTGAAAACACAAAATGCAGAAAATACCAAGGCGATAATATTACCAAATGTTAAGGGGAGGGGGGAGGGGGCAAAAAAAATTTTTTTGGGAAAAAGGGGTTGACTAACAATGCAAATTTGATTGGTTGATTTTATCACGAATACTTGTTACAAATCAGATAAAGGGTAGAGCTAGGCGTAGGAAATTCCAGTGTAATTTTAACAGAACTATAGTATAGGCAATTTTGTAATCATCACAAAAAACTTCTTTTTTAACCAAGGACAGCCCACCACTGGTTCTGTGTATGTCAAAAAGAGTGGCTCTGCAGTTCTACCAAGATTACTTATATTTCCATCTTCAATTTGTTTGGTATTTACTAATACAACGATGAATCTGTACTGGCTTGAAATGGCATGAATGATACAGCAACTTAAGCCCTTTTCATAACCACAATAAATTGCTTTTATTAAGCTGTTTAGTATTTGTGACAAAGACCAGCTTCAGAATTTATCAAGTGCCTATTGAGTGTACACTGCAGGTACATCATGTGATCAGCGATCCCCATTTTGTTGATTTACATCCTAGGTTTTATAGTAATCATTTTGCTGGTCTCCCCTTCATCCACTGATAATAGACAATCAACTGTCCTCTTCCTTATATGTTGCTAAATGGACATGGTCCTCTTAGTCTTAATGTAAGAAGGATTTAACTATTCTTGGGCACACATACCACTTGTTTGTTTGTACAGTTCTTTTGTAATTTCTAGACTAGACTATGGCATCTCGCTCCTGTCATGTTTACCTCTGAGCGCAATTCGTCCTCTGTTGATGATTCATACTGAAGCTACACAACATGTTTTCCACCACCCAAAATGTTCACACCACCTCACTGCTGCCCCCCACAATGTCCTCCAGTAGCTGCATGGATCAGATTTAAAAACACTGATGCTTTCCTACAAAGGAAAAAAAATGTGATCTTTTTCGTTGAATAAGCATCTTTATATTTATTTGATATAATTTCAACCAATTTGTAATTATTATAATTCATCACATGTATTCTGTACATTTAAAAGTTTGTTATTATTACATCATAACAATCACTCGAGTCGTATTACTACAATCTGTTATTGTTAGCTACTAAACAAAAAATTTTTTTTTTCTCTTTGTGCATTAAACAAAAAACACTTGCTCATGAGTTTGAGATTGTAGGACAGATTTCTCACTTAGATTTTGGATTCAGTGATTCTGGATTTAGACAGGACACAACAGTTCCTATATCGATCTGTCTTTCCTGACAGACTACTGTACTGACCGAGTTAAATAAACTGACTTTCCCAATATGCAGGTACTGCAATGTTGTAAAGATGTCATGCAGGAAGGTGGGAAAAGATCAAAAAGTATGAGCAGGAGAAAAAACAATGATGCAAGGAATAAAAGAGGAAAAGCACCCAGATAGTATTCAACGCACACAAGTATGAAATATGTTTAAAGTCTTTTTCTATGGGTTGTGTGAAACTGTTGTTCCAGTGGGTTCTTACCTTACAATGGATTTAGTGCTCTAAAGAAGTCACACACCATAGTTGCTTATTCAATGACATTCGACTCGCATTGACAGATTAAAAATCTGATCTGCCTGCTAACGTATTCGATTCATATCCCATTTCTTACCACACATGAATGAGGCCTGAATCGAATCTAAAAATATCGAAATCCATGTGCTTTTTTTCTGCTAACACTGTCATGAGTCATATCTGATCTGTGCCGCATTGGAGAAAAAAAACGGAATTGGGTCACTTGATATGTGTAAATGCAGCTAATATGACGGGACCCCCCACAGAGCTCACCGAGGCCCCCTTCTGGGTTGGGACCCCCTGTTGGGAACCGCTGTCGTCGTCCTATGATTGTTCTGGTTAAGGTGTTAGACTGCTAATTGGAAGATTGTGGGTTTGATTCCCAGCACCACCAAGTTGCCACTGCTGGGCCGTTTGTGGAGGTTACTGTAGATGTATGTGTAAGATAAATAATATAAATATGGAACTTTGAAAAACACATGATGTGTTGGTTAGGTGTTTCAGTCCTTTTTTACGGTGTATGTGGCAGAAATACTAAACATACAATTTCTGATTGAAGTGATAAAACCACAATGTTTGATGAAATCAAGACCTTTCAATTGAAGGTTATTTCTGAGATAACCCAAAAGTTAGTAAAATACGGCATTAAACTTCAGTAAACGGCAAAAAAAATTGTGTTGTTGAGGCAACACAATACACTACTAATTTATTGAAGATTTATAACTTTTATCAAGCCAGGAAATTTTTCCGGGTACTACAGTCATTGACGTCTGTGTACCTGGAAGATTGTGAGTCCCATTATGACCCTATGAATCTCTGTGTGCTGGAACCTTTGCGTGAGAAAGTCACCAGCTGCACTGATGTCCCTGCAACACTTTGAGCATACTGCACCATTTTCAAGACTCCCAAGAAAATTAACAATGTTTTTTGTCAGGAAAACCCAACTTGTCCGACATCCAATTCTAACTGTGGGGGGTGGGACTGTGTGGTACAGTGCAGTTGAATGATGAGGTCAGTCACTGCTGGCGTGTGTGATCAGCTGGACTAATGTTGGGGGCTGAACCACATAGTCTCGTCTGGTTGGCCGCTCTAATCGAGGCTGACAAGCAGCTTTGCTCTTTTATGTTTTCTGCGTCACTTAGAGTCAGTCACTGTGAAATCGTGTGGCCAGAGAGGGGCAGGGCGTGTGAGAATATCCACCCATTTTGCATTTACACACACCCACACACAAATGAAGGCCAAGCCTGTGTCTGAATGTGGGTCATTTCGCTTTTAACTGTATATCTGTATTGATTTTCTTGTCCTCCAGCTTTGGCCCCTACTCCAAAAACCCTAATATACCTACTGCCCCAGCAGTCTGAGATTGCTGTTTTTATTCTCAGTCCCTATTATTTATCTATCTTTTAACAGTGTCCTGATTTTAACTGACATTATTGACATACAAACTAAGACAGCAAGAGAAAGAGAGTCACCGGAAACATCTAGACTGACATGCACACTAAAGTGGATCACAGTCACATGACAACCAGTGTTAAACAGTTTGCATGTGGATATCTTGTTATTGCCCTCTGGAACATTTAGAGAAGAAGTTTCAGTCTGAAAACTGAAATGCTGTACATAACCTAATTCACAATCAATTATTTAATTATTATCTCTAAATAAACTTATTTTTTAAGGTTATGTTTTACTTTGGCAGCTGGTAATTTTTACCTACATGACCATGATATTTTTTATGCTTAGATGTTTCTAAGATCGAACTCTGTTGCAGTTGCACACAAGTAACCTGTACCGTTCTATGTTAATGAACACAGACGTCCTGAAAGCTTCATATCTGAATAATAAATAATAGAAACTCTAGAGAGCCCATTTAACTGCCTTCAGGTATTTAAACATTTTCCTATGCAAGGATGCGTTCAGAATCTTATACTGAGCACCAAATCGTTGATATCCTTATATGTAAAAAATAATGAATAAAAATATGAGGGAAGTCTGAAACCCAAAACCTCAAACTTTGGATAAGTGAAAACAAAAAAACACTGTGAACCTATTTTATATTGCTGGATTTTGAATTCAGATATTTAGAATGACAAATACACGTACGAGCAGTAATTTTCTCTGATTTGGGGCATTAAAAATCAGTGCTAAAATCGTGCAGTGTGAAATCAGCATTAGTAGACTGACAAATTGACATATTTCAGCTGTGAATGTTAACTAATGATGGTGACAATTGCAAAGATTCATTTACCCAGTGTTAAAGTATTGCATCAGAAAAGAGTGATAAAAAAAATTTAATTTCGAAAAAATACCTTAATTTGCGAAAAAAAAAGTTTTTATGCTCGAGGTGATTTAGCGAATATTAAATCTATGACTAATTGCTTTGTTGTTTTTTTTTTCTTTTTTTGGAAACTTTAAAAAGTTTTTTGCTTCACATTAATATGGAAACCTGACTAATAAATACAACAGAACTCACCACTGCGAAATTTGCAAGACATGCCCTAAACTACATGGCAACGGACTTTAAAAGTCCAATTCCTATAAGCAGTTGATATGTCATGAGATGAGGCCAAAGCTGCCATTTAAAATCAAACCTGCTGAGAAGCACCTGCCATTTAATATTCTAAACAGTGCAGGAGGATGCCTAGTTAGGTCTAATTTCATCTAAAACACATGCATGTATTTATACTGTGCTTTTAAAATGTTTTGTTGTTCTTACATTTACAGTTAGTGCAGCTTGAGCGGTGGCAGCTTAGTGGTTAAGACCACTTATGGACTACTGTTTTGAGCTCAGTATTGCCCATCTGCCCTATTGGGCCTTTGAGTTGATGTACTTTACCCATAAGTACTAAGTTGTCCAAATGAGATAAATATAAATTGTTCTGGATGTGGTCCCTGCTAAATATCATTTCTATTATAACTTCTGGACAGCTGTTTTTTATAAAAAAATTAGATCGAAGTACATTTTTCAGTCTGTTGATATACATATGTTGCTGCTTCCATAAATATTTTTAAACATTTATGCCTTAAACTGTATTATCAAAATTACATAAATCCACAGAATAATAAGACAAATAAGAGGGAAGCTATGAGAAATAAAACTCATTTGGAACTATCAGTAGCTAACCATGTTAAAGCCAGACCTCCTCAAACCTCCCGGCTATATCAGCAAACCAGAGTAATTTTGGATGACAAATCATCACCAGCTAAATCTGAAATTTGAAATGGCAATGCTGCATTTCAGAAATCTTGGTAGAGGCATATTTATGCCGAAAGCCCTTGAAAAAACAGTAGGTCATTGAGCAGAAAAAAGGAATGCCTTAGTGGGACACGGCTTATAAGCTAAATGAGCCACTAGCACAGTACTGCTGTACACCAGCACTCTGATGATGCTTTAACTCTCTCATTAGCTTAGCACTTAGCACTGAGGAGATCCGATTACTGGTGGAGGGGAGGTCAATTACACTCTGGTAGGCTTTTTTCTCAATTACACTCATCTAAGTTCTACACAGTAATTACTTTAATCCATGCTACCTGTTTGGTGGGGAACTGTAAATTAATTCGAAAACTTGTGTCTCCTGTTGCAATGGGTTCAGCCTGTCATTATCACATGCAGTGCAACTGGAGGGCAAAGATTAAGCGTTAACGACTGACCAAATTGTCCAAATGAGAGGGCAAAAGAGAGAGCAAAAGTGAAGGAAAAGAGAGAGAGAGAGAGAGAGAGAGAGTAAAATAAAGAAAAAGTAAAGGAGAGAGAGAAGGAAAAAGAAAGAAAGAAAGAAAGTAAAGAGAGGAAAAAGAAAGAAAGAGAAGAAGAAAGAAAGAAAGAAAAAGAGTAAAGAAAAGAGAAGTAAAAGAAGAGAGAGAGAAATTAAAGGAGGGAAAGAGAAAGTTACAGTATATGTACAAAAGCATGTTTAATAAAAAAGTATTGCATAATGAGGTGTTTATTTACATAGTCATAGTGATAGTATAATTGCAGATACACCTACTGTCCTCTTTAATATACAGAAAAACAGCAAACTTTGGGAAAGTGGTAGCACAGTGGTTAAGGTGTTGGACTGCCAATTGAAGGATCGGGGTTCCCAGCACCACCAACCTGCCAATGTTGGGGCCCAGAGCAAGGTCTTTAACCTCCAATTGCTCAGCAGTAATAAAAAAAATAGAGATGTAAATCTCTCTGGATAATGGTGTCTGCCAAATGCTGTAAATTATATTATTATTTTGTAAATTATAAACATATAGTTTATGTATTTAAGAATGTACTGTAATGATCACCTGGGGTTTGAAATTCAAAAGTCTGGGTAAACGACAGCTCTGTAGTTTTGTTAATAAAACAGATCAGGAAAAAAAAACACATCAGCTCAGTCCAGTCTGCTCGTCCATTATGTGGCACCAATGTCTATGCCACAGTTGTGATTGGCTGATAGAATAACTGCTTAAAAAAAAAACAAAAAAAACAGGTGAACTTTTCAGGGCTGTACAAAATTGAAAAAAAAAACCTGACACATTTTGCAATATGAATTTTTTCTTTTTACCAGATGACTTGAATATCTTTATTTGAAAAGAATTGAATATTTTTGGATAAATAAAATATAATAGTGATGCAAATTAAATAAAGAGGGCTTTATGATTTTCCAGAGATTCAGTTATAAAAATATAATCATCAAATGTAAAATCACACTGTATAGTCTTCCTCGTATCAATTAAGTATAATAAATGTTTATTAAAGTTACAAAAGTGAAGTTTCTTATTTATTTGTATATACACAAAACCAGACCTTAAAACAATGTACAATGATAAACTGTTACTCGATTATTGAACTTTGCAATTTATCCACAAATCACATGTTCTAAACTGTGGTGCAGTCAAATATAAACCTGAGCTGACATTGGACATCCTTTTATGTGACCATTACAAATGCACCGAGTGTGATATTAATGCTGAAACAATACATTGTGCAGCACCAGTACATGTTCCTATTAGAGAGGACAGATCCAGTATTTTTCTCTTAATGATTAAGTAATGGAACATAAGAGAACCTGTAAACTAAACAGATTGTAACCCCTGATTTTATGCCTGTTTATATTTGTATGTGCAAATAAAGCATACAGTGTTTTCCAGTTTAGTTTATTGTCAGTGGTCTCAACATGGCTAATGTTTTGTTTCAGTTGTATTGCTAACATACATATAATTTACAATTACTAATTTAGTATAAAATGTATGTAAATATTTTATATTTCGCAGACACAGGCTTGATCAGAATGCTAACTTGCTGCTTGTAAAACATTTTACAGCAATGAATCTGAAAACGGTTTCGTTTTAATAGCATCACATGACATGATTGTCGTTTGACACTTCCGTTTAAGCATAGACTCGAGCAGTGTTGCCAGATTGAGCGGGTTCCTGCAAATTTGGCTTCTTTGATCACACCAAAAAAAAAAAGATTGGGTTGCTTGATAAAATTTAGTCTTTTATATAATACAACGGGCAGGGGTTTAACTTTGCACAAATTATTTCTTACTACACTGTTTTTGTACACAAGACTAGTATAGATAAGGTTTGCTAACAAGTTACTTCTGAAAAATTAATTGGTACCAACTATTTGTTCCTGCTTCACCCACAGAGGAAGTGTATTTTTTTATGAATATTTGCAAATCACCTTTTCTAATAATGTGTTACAGTTAGCAAGTTTCATGATGAATGCAGCTAAAGTGTACACTCCCAGAGAACATCGTTATGTTAGGCTACCAATTGCCACCGACTTCTGACAAGCACTGGAGAATCAGAATCGCATACAGCTACTGACCTGCTTACCTGAGTCTCCTGTCCCCGTCGGAAGCTCCCGAGCTCAGAATTCGTACATGAGCAGACAGTGACTGAATGAAGGGCTTGTGTATAAATAGGGTGACTGGTTGTAATGTACTAATTAGGTACAGGTGTGTCTGAGGTGCACCTGATTGGTGAGGGTGCGTGATGGTTGGGTGTGAATTTTAATTCATAATTTTCACTGTGACATGAACAGGTTTAATTTAAACAGGCGGTTTTATTGAAATGTTGTTATATGCTTAGATTTGTGCTGATTTTCGGAAGCTGATTTTCTATGTGACATCCAAAAGCTCCAAGTGTCAGGCACATGCAGTCAAACTCTAATCCACAGAGCTGACCCACAAACATAGGCATCCTACACACCACAGAATTTACCACACACACACACACACACACACACAATTTTGCACAGTACATCAGATCTTACTAAGTACGTACTTTCTGTAATTGCTTTTCTGGCATTTGGAATCTTTCCTGTTTTTCTATTTATGGCTTTGTGTTTGTGTAGTTTATTCTGTTTGCTAATCGTCTGACCCACGCCTGTGTTTGACATTTGATTCTGCTTCATATTCTGAATTTGTCTTCTTTGGTCTCATTAAACATCTATAAACTCCAATTGCATCCATATCAGCTCTCAATCCTCTGTTCGAGAGACTCTGATAGGTTAAATTTAGTTGTGTGTGTGGGTTACTGGTACAACTGACTAGCCCTCTGTGTGTAAGCACCAATCACAGTTTTATCAAATTAGTTTGATTACAGATGCTATTTACATAGCTATTTATCCGCTTATAGGTAAAATAGTGAATAAGAGGGGGGATGGGACTGGAAAATCCCTGAGCCAGAACTAAACCTGGTTCATATGTATGTGCCGGTGCATGAACCCACTACACCTTGGCTGTTTGTCAAAATATTAGCTGTCACTTCCGATAACAAAAAAGTTGTTTCATATGTGTTTTTTAACATTCCAGATTTAGTCTCATTCTTTCCTCTATAATAACAACCATGCGTCTTAAAGGTTTTCCACTATATTTTGGAGATTGGCTATATAGATCTACTCTTTCACACACAATATTATCAGTGAGATCAGACAAAAATTGTTGGAAATAGAAGTCTTGGTTATGGGCCTGCTAGTAAGATGTTCTAAACCTTCCAGACAGACAATATAGTGTAAAAAGGATTAAAATGTATTTACCTTTACATTATTAAAACATCATATCAATATAAATTCACTCAATACTACAGTCCTGTGTTATTAAAACTCTTTGGCAAACATGATATGTTTAAACAGCAAGGCCTGCAACATGCTTCCAGTCAGCAGTGGTGAGTACTTAAGGACAAAATTGAAGAAGGACAAACCTCAAACTGGATACAGGCTACTGGATGCACAGGAGCAGTGTAGCCTTCCCCTTCTGAGTTTCTATGCTAACTCCCATCCTCTGTTAATATTGCTTACAGAGTCAGGATGTTTCCCTGAACATCAAATTCTCTAGATCTTAACCCAACTGTGCTTTGTGCAATCTGGTATCTAGTCATCTGAGAGAGAGAGGCTTGCATGCCTGGTTGGATAAATACAGATTCATTTACACAAGGCTGATGAAAAGATCATAACTTGCTCTAGGGATTATGTGCTTGTGGAGACATTCTGTTCGAGATCAACTACAGTATCCTACTTATAAACTAAAAATGACACAATGTAGTAATGACATGATGCCAATTTTCCCTCCACTTACTTTTTCATCAAAAAAAGGATTTGCCTGCATAATGCACGGTATATGTCACATTAATGTAATTATTTTAAGAAAAAAACTCTTGCAGAAACACACACACAAACCTTTTTGGTTAATCCATGCAAAAACCCTGGCACATATGCATGCATAAATGCTTGTCAGGACACACACACACACGCACACACACACACACAAAATCAGGTCCCAAGAAGCAGCAATCAGAAGTGTAATTATGGTGTCCATAGTCATTTCCCAGAACACTGTCTGTCTTGCCTGTGGCTTAACTAGAATTTTAAGAATGAAGTCAGCTATAGGAAGGAGTTATAAATACAGCATGGAATAATTTTAAATGTAGGTCCAACCTCGCTAGGCCTGGCCTAATCTCAGCCATTATAAGCTTCAAAGGGATATTCACAGCTGCTACACTTTCACTGTACTATTAAGCAAAGCCTGTATCATTGGTTCGATGCATTACTTGTTGAAGAATAGCTATGAAACCCTGCCGCATCATGTCTTTGCAACCATTGGATGATAAAATCATATTAATGCAACACATTTATAATATTGACCTGGTTAACATTTTTGCACAGGTGGATGTTTATACTTTTATATTCATCCATATAATTTTTCAAATCAATCATATTTTCCAAAACTTGAATTACCCAAACTACAGTCCACATCGGTTGAAATGAAGAAAATCCAAAAATGTCTTTTATTTTAAATTTTATTTAAATAACTGTGCAAAACAGAGGAATTTACACTAGTGGCATCAGGAAATCGTAAAGCATTAGGTATAAATGCAAAGCTTATTTGGACAGTGAAAATAGCCCTGTTATGTAGGGAATTATTTGCCATTTTTATATTACAGGATAATAGTTAGTGATGGATGGTTTTCATGTTGCTGTAGGATCTTTGGGGTCATTTCTGTAGACTCTGCTTTTAATAATTGTTGGATTTACTGCACTTGGATATATTAAAGTGTTTAAACTTTTCACTCTCTCTCTTTTTCTCTCTCTTCATTATGCAGTTTTTCTTCACAGTCAAACATACTGCCTGAAATAACTCATTTCTGTCAAACAGAGAGCAAACAAGGGGCCTCAGTTTGCAAACTTAAATCCTCTATCGCACATATCAAACAAAGAGAGCCAGGGTGTGAAATCAGATGTTTCAGGATTCTGAGAGAGAGTTGGATTCGGGAGGGCTACGGGTTTATCGGGTTCTTACACTCTCATGAACACACTCTCAATGGCTCTCAGTATACTCCCTCATGCATGTTTCACTGACCTTGGTGCACTACAGGATGAAACATTAACTCTTAAATAGTGATGATTAAAAGTTCAAAAGCACAAGGTAGTTAATACAGGCTAAGGGACAGTGCTACTGGTTAACGCTGTTTACATGCTGTGCTCCTCCACCTTAAGTAAGGTCTGTCTTACTGTTGTGCAAAGGCTCGGTTACGTATGCTGCTTCCCTGTATAAATTGCATGTGTGCTCATACACACACACACAAATTTATACACGCATATTTCCCCTTTAGGAACCTAAGACATGTCGAAACGCTCTGTAAACGCCCTTTTTTGAACTTTGTCCTGAAGCACGTGTGTAATCTGACCAATCAGAAAGCATTACATTAAGTTATCAGGAAGTAAAGCTATATAAACAGCACCAAGCTCTTTATCTTCAGCACATGCCTCAATCTGGCTGAGGAAGCCTGCTCCTTCGAGGAGGTGGCTTCTCTAGCTCCTCATATTGCATGTTGCTACCCACACCCTGCTAAGGATTAAGGTGACAAGGCAGTGGACAACAACTTGCGACCTTCAGTATAAAGACAAGTTCAAGGACCATCACTCTACGCCAATAGAGCCGGGCCTCTGGAGACACCCCCTATGGGGGGGAGATCATACCGAAGCATACAGTACCCAAATCTTTCAAGTGTCCCCAGGGAGGCACTTCACTACCCCGCCACCAGTGGTGCTTCAGGCACTCATCCAACGAAGGCACGACTCATTGTTCAACTACACAAGCACTAGAGAGCTTAAGAAAGGCTCTACTGGCTCACCCCTTGTCTACTGGCCGTGGTGTGTTGGGGCAACTCTTATCCCAGAGATCCCTCATGTCTGTGTTACCTTCTGGCTCTCCCTTTTATTTATGCTGTCATTGCTAGTCTTGCTGGAGTGCCCAACGACACAACGTCTTTAGCTTTTACACAACAATACACTTAATAATTCATAACTTTCTCTCTATTCCTGAGGTTTGCTTTTAGGTGCAAAGCATTCCAATTCCTTCCTTTCAGCCTCTCTCTGTCACCCCATAGGTTCACAAAATCTAAAGGCTGGGGTTAATGCTAAAAATGGTGTGCCTCCCCCCAGCTTGGGCTGCTACCTACTTGGGGATCATTTGGGACCCTGTTACGATGCAGGCCAGGCTTATGCAGGCCAGTTTTGAAGCGACACTAGCTACCATAACTTGGTGCTATGGCAACGTTCCGATGCAGTTATAAGTTACTGAAGGGAAACATCTGTAGGTTATGTATGTAACCATGACTTCCCGAAAGGAACAAAACACTGCATCACATGCCAGAGTCCCTGCTGCTTCAAACGGGGAAGTGGTGGCTCACGTTGGACTACCAACCCAAAGATTGTGGGTTTGATTCCCAGCTTAACCACGCCACTGCTGCTGCTGGGCCCTTGAGCAAGGCCCTAAACCCCTAATTGCTCAGTTGTGTAAATGAGATAAATGTAAGTCGCTCTGGATAAGGGCGTCTGCCAAATGCTGTTAGTGTAAATGTAAATGCAAGCTTACCAAGGCGTGGTGCTGCTTTTGTTTATATAGCCTTACTTCCTGGCCGTTTATGTCACCCAAAGGTTAAAAGGGCATTTTCAAAGGGTTTTTAACTCGACATATGTAACATAGAGGCATTTATTAGGCACGAGGTGTCCCTTTTTTAATAGGCAGTACATTCTGTTTTTCTAATCTATAATTTTTCACATTTTCTTTAATGCAACTTATTTACTAGCTATTTCTTATCATAAATAACACTGTGCTGCCTGTATTAATGTGTAACATAGTGTTTTGCATAATAAAGTCCAAATGAGTCGTTGCAAAAAAGAGATCCATAGCATTGCTAAATTTTATTTCCTTGGTCTCCCACTCTGTCATACTTCAGCTTCGGGCATCAGGCCCTCCAGGTCATGTGACAACACTCAAGCATCACAAGATCCAAATTAAAGTCATACCAAAAAGAAATAATCACATGATTTCATATTTTTTATTTCTTTCTGCAGCATGACATTAACAGTGAACTGGGGAATAAGATTAACCCTAAATGTCCCCACTTGCCTGAATCAAGCTTTAAAGATGACTTTCGGCTGAATTCAGAACAGTTATGACCTTTTAGCAATTTTTTCACTTCTAGTTTTTTTGTGGCCAGACCTTTAGACGGCAGAAGGTCTGGACTACATAACAGCTACATGCAGAGCATATGAATTACAGGTAAAGCAGTTTGTTATATTTTTTCACCATTTTCAGGGGCAATAAAATGTAAAGTTAATGTCTGTATAAAATAAAATAGACCCTGTGACAATAGAATATTTATTTAGGTTAAGGTGAATTTTAGCAAAGTTGAGTTTCTTCTGCAAATTTTAGCTAATTTAAACATTACAAAAATAAATGAACAGCCTTTATTTTGTGGATACGACAAACTTACTGGAAAAGTATGTTGACTAAAATGTAACACACACAGCTTCTGGAAATTTGGTGAAATCCAACCAGAGTCTCTTTTAAAATCCTGAAAGCATTTTCAGTTTAATGTGTTTTGTGAATTTGACATTGAGTCTAGCTTTTCGGGATGAAAAAGCTTTCATTGTTGTCTACATATGACTAAAGCATTTGATTTTTTATTTTTTTTTACAAATGAAGTTTTCAATAAATAAAGACGACCACTGTTTAATCTGATGGCATGATGGCACCACCGGGTTTGAGGGTTTGCATGTTTTCCTTGTGCCTCAGGCGTTTACCTCAGTTACCCAAGCTGTCTTCACCAGTCCAAATACATGTTTTGTAGGAAGATTGGAAATTTGTAAATAGTTTTAAGGGTGTGAACAGGTGTGGAAGTGTGAAATTGCAAACCTGCATAGAGTAGTATAATGCATGTGCATTACAATGTCAAAATCTGTGCTGCATTTTTTTTTATATAAATTTGGTCAAAAAAGGAAGTTACAAAAAAACTGCTTTTTATTTAACTCCTGCTTAGTATCTCAGCACCTGTGACCAGCCTTGACCTATGGAGCATGTAAGGTCGGAAAACTTATTCCAAACAGCAATGTATTTCTAAATAAATGAAAAATCAATCAATTAATCAATCAAAGTAATAAATAAATATGGTACACTGTAAAATAATGTGAGTAGATAAAATAAGAGAATGCTTAACTTAAAACCCCAGTCTGGTGTAAATATCCAGCTAATCTGCTAAAAAACATATATATATATATATATATATATATATATATATATATATATATATATATATATATATATATATAAAATATACATCTATATATACAACTGTTTCAGCAACTGTTTCATGTTTCGATAATGACTGGTTTGTTCCAAGCCCATAGTTCTTAATAAATTTCAGCATCTTTTACAGATTTAGCCCCTTTTTAACAGCTATATGCAATTACAGGGCCTATTGGAAACGGTATTTTACAAGTTTTTGCAACCATGCCATAATTATAAAGATACTGTGTATCTGACGTGCATCTGAGTGGTGAAGGGGGTGCTATGGTTAAGTTTTTAATCTGTCATAATTATGAATTATTGTCATGTTTATTTTGATCAATGCATATTAGAACATTGTTGGTAAAGGTAACATAGTAACAGTACATAAGGCTTTCCTTTGTAGATGGTATATAACAGTGTGTGTTAATGATTAATTAGTCATTTAAAAAAGTGATTTTTGATGGTTTAGAAGCAGTGAAAATGCCCCCACTTGATCAATGTATATTATAGACTGTAAAGAATCAACTTTCAGGAAAATGGGCATCCCGTGGCCCCTTTAAAAGCCGTTTTTCACTGAAGAGGACAGCAGGACTGGTACACAACTATTACACATGTTGCAGACATTTGCTGATGCGCATGAAAACAACACAATGTCAGTGGAATCTGATATATTTTAAGGTTATTGGTTCACGTTTTATGTTCCATCCTTATGTTTCTGTTTCATGTTAATGTTCTGTTTATGTTTTTTGTGTTATTTTATATCAGGTCATGTTTTGAGTTCATGCTTGTTCCGTTCATGCTTTGAGTTCCTGTTCAATGTGATCATGTGTGTGTCATGTGATCCTTGTTCCCTATGTGTTTCTGTCACATGACCCCCCCTGTCCTTGTGTCATGTTTTTATTGGTTAGTTTGGTCATGTGTTGCTTATTGTTTTTAGGTGTATTTAGTTTAGTTAATGTGTATTGTTTAGCCTTGTGTATATATGGCCCCTTTGTAGCCTTAAGTTAAGTTTAGTTTATTTTTATTGTTTTTTACTTGTAAATAAACAGCACCATTGGGTTCTCTACTACTTGCCTCTGTGGATTCCTTACATGTATATATATATATATAATATATTAATTACAAAGTCAGAAAAAACACAGTTCTGCCATGAGTAAAAATGGGGTTATTTTATGTGGCATTTCACATACAGAAAAATTTTTTGATAACTTAAATAGACCACAACGCAGAGTTATATTTGGAGGGTTATAGATTTGCTGTCCTGTGCAGTGTGTGGACTTGCATAGCTAGAAATGTAATTCCTTTAGCGAATTTTGGGTAGTTTGTACAGAAATATGTTTTAAAACATATTTTAAAACAAAAATATGGTTTTATTCATGGGCAAAATTAGCTTTGGTTTAATTAACAAAGCAAATCACGCACAAAAATAGGATATTTATTTTAAAGCACATGATCTGTGTGTTATAGAGCACACTGTATTACACTTCTCATAAGTATTAGTATTGGAAATATAATTTATTTCACTTTAATTCCCCACCCTTTGCATGTTAAACATTTACAGTACGATAAACAGACATTTTTTTTTAATTCAAAAAACAATCCAAAAACTTATTTTAACTTATACTTAACATTATTTTAATTTATACAAATAAGAGTTTTAATATCAGTCAAGCCGTGTGCAACACCATCGCTTTCAGACGTGAATAATCTGGACATGAATAATAAATTAGCCTTAACATTTATGAATTTTTTTCTTCCACCAAGAGCTGTTATTTATAGCTTCATTTTTCTTACAGGCTTAAATATATGGCTAAATATTTTGACATTTTGATGGCAGCGTGAACTGGGTGCAGGCCAAATAAACATTTGCTTAATCAATCACCAGAATTTGGCATCAGCTGTTAACTTGTACAGAGTTCACTTTTCTCTCAGAACAGCTGTAAATGCTAAAAAAAATGCTGTGGAGTTCAAGTGGATTTGTAAGGATTTTCAAGTGGTAGTTAGAGCCCAAAGATGCAGTTTAATTACACAGTAACAAACCAACGAAAGGAAACATTTGGCAAAACAATAAATATAAACTTATCTTAGATTAGCTTGAACAATTAGCATAAATATAAACAGCTAACATGAACTTAACTAAAAGAAACATAACTTGACTTAGCTTGACAAACAGACTTACAACAGCGGTACAGGGACACAACCGAAATCCATGAAAAGACAAAGGGAAACACAAGGGCTACAAAATACACAAGATTAACCAATAGGAACAAGACACATGGACAAGGGGATCACGTGACAAGAACAGAACAGAAACAAACAAGAACTCAAAACATCAATGCAATATAAACATGAAACATAAACAAGAAACTTAAACATGAAAAATAATAAACATAAACAAACCATGAAGCATAATCCTTACACAATTAAACAAAATTTTGTTAACATAGTGATAAAAACAATTACACAATTATAAATAAATGAATAACAAAAACCCAATTATATAATTAAACAATTCTAAACTTATAAAATATTATTACAGGGGGTATGTATCAATAATATTATTAATAAAGCATTATCAAAAAGTTTCGAGAAAATGTTTGCTGCCATCTGTTGATATGTCTCAAATATTTTTAATACCGATATTTAATTACACAATTAATTTTTTTTATGCCTGTGTTTTGTTTGACAATTAATATCATGCTGTCAATAACACTGCTCTAGGCTATGATTTATTTCTATAACCCACACAGCAAGACTTAGTATTGCAATGCGAGCGTGCAGACTAGCTAATATGCAGTGCACTTGCTAATATGTGGTGCTTTTTTCTACCTTCACTTAATATACTGGCTCTGTGTGTGTATGTTTGTGTGTGTGTGCTGGGTGGAGCATGGTAGAATGACAGCCCTAGTGCTTCACACTGCCAGGACTTCAATTTATTTACATGTCTAGGGGTTTTAACAATGGACATTGTCTCAAAGCAGCTTTACAGAAATATAAAATTTATCCCCAAAATTATAATGTTTAAAATGAAATTGATTTTTATTCCCACTGAGCAAGCCTGAGGCAACATTAGCAACAAATAAACTCCCTAAGATAATATTAAGACAAAACCTTGAGAGAAACCCGACAACCGAGGACTAAGCTAACAAGCTAATTGCAACAAACCCACAACATTGTGGCAGCCTGGAAAACCCACTAATGAGAGAGTTTGCACCAAGACCCCACATGGCTTTGTTTTAATTGTTTAGATGATAACACGGTTTCTGCTGCCGCTCAAATGAAAAACCCCAACCAAGATGCACAGCCGGCTTTGGGGTTTTGTGTAATTGAGCCACGTGTTTCATATGCATTAGCGGTTAGTGCCTGGCTCGACTGCTGCTCCTGTTTGGCTGAGCTTAGCGATTACAGTAGGCATTGTCATAATGTAACCAGAATGTTTAAACAATTGCTGCATCAGCTTGAAACTGAATTTCCATCCTTTTTGGAAGCAGTAGATTACTCAACTATGAAACAAATATTTTTGCACAATCTATAATTAAATCCTGCAACTAGTTTTTTTAAATTCCTTTCTGCTGCAGAAAAACGTGATATGGAAATCAACGATAAATGTCAACCTAAGTTTATATGGATGTGTTGCAGCTGTTAAAGCCAGTAAGTGCCCTCAGTAGCCTGATAGACCTGTGGAAGACAGAGGCAGTGCTGGAGTGAGTAGACTAAGATGAAGAACATAATTAAGGAAACATATGAAAGCCGGTGCTAGTTGTGTGATTATTTAGTCTCCTGTCGATACTTTCATCAATACCTGATTAACAGATGACACATTGCCCAATGAATGCTATTGATCTTCTGGCATTCTGAGCGTTAATACATTAAAGCTGCTTTGCAAAATCAGGAAAACTGGCAAAAGAGAGACAGGCAGAGAGACACCGAAAAAAAAGCAAGTGATAGAGCTAGTCTGTTGTAACAGCAATGGATAAAACTAACTAAACTTTTGTCTAAAATAATTTGAATTTATTTTAATACAAGGGCTTTATGTGACAGAGAAAGTAGTTAAAATTGTGGCATATACTTTTATGGTCATAAAGGCAAACTTTTATCATATTACATCACAGTTTGTACAAGTAACCTGCTCTAAAATCCATTTTAACTGTACATTAGGACGCAATATTGCAGAAAAGGAATTTCTTGCTACACAAAGACTATTTCTGAAATGCACGCTTTTCTTTAAAAAACTCCATAAAACGTCCATTCACAAAACACTTCCCAGGCCCTAAATAAACCTTCACTTCATGCCAGTTTTAAATAAACAAGCATGCTTGGCAGCGAATTTCCCAACCAGCAGTAAGCTGCAGATATCTGTATAATTTCAGCTTTAACAAATGACTGCAGCGTACAGCCAAAATAGAGCTTCATCTAAATTAATGGTGCCTGAGAAGCCTGACATTAGTAGTGCGGGATTAGCCCCTTTACATTAATGATAGTAATGAGCACTTAGATGAGGGATGAACGAGACTGTCTGACGGTTGGAGCTTCATGCAGGTAAATTAGGTAAGATAACATCATTAACCACCCTCATGCCTACACATGCAATTAATTGGATAAGCTGAGGCCGGAAACACAGATTCAAGTCTATATTTAATCATATCACCAATCAAGGACAGTCATAGAGGAGAGGTGGAGGACCACACGGAGACGTCTTATTTAGAGCGTCTTTTTAACCGGCCTATTAAGCACGTAGCTCTTAATAGCACACTTAGTGATATGGATAATGAAACAGGAAAGTGTAACAACAGCACAGAAGCAAGGGCATTGTATTAAAAAAAAGACATCATGGGCCAGCGTGTCCCCTGGGCTCCTTATCATCAAATAGAAGTCATTAGTCAAACACAAAGCTGTGAAGAAATACAATGAAATTAAGGCATATCGGTCAAACTGCTCATCACTTGACAATTTATGCATCAATTGATATGCAGTGGAGGGAGAGGTGTATTTATGCATATATATATATATATATATATATATATATATATATATATAATTTTAGACAATAATATATATAAACAATATCCATAAAATGCATCTGCATATCCTATAAAACCTAACATGTATGAACAAGATGCATAAGAAACAAAGCAAAAAGAGAGGTTTGGAGCAACAATGTTTATGCATATATATATATATATATATATATATATATATATATATATATAATATATATATATGTGTGTGTGTATGGTTGTGTGCTGAATGCTTTGTTTTGCACCTATTCTTCATAACAGCTGTTTAAATCCTTTAGTTGCCTTTGTGTCTGAATTATGTTTGTTTTACATACCGTAAATTATGAATGAGGGACCTTTGTATAAATTGTCATGGTGCATAATGATTGTTTACTAACCTACATGATGTGTTACCTTAAACGGACCTAATTGCAGTAATTGATGCTGAGAAGTAACAAAGGCCTCTTTTGCACATTAAGTAGTTCACCTAATGTAGGCAAGAGCCTTTTTTAACAACTGCCTCAATACAAGGCAATGCCTTTCAATAATAAAAGCGCAGTTAGATTAGGTCTGAAGTAGCTAGAACATCTGGTAGATGCAGGGCAGTGTAATATTAGCAGTAGCTCTGACATGGCAGCTTCTACTAAATGTTAATGTTGATTTTAAATGTGAACTTATAAAATAATTAAACTGAATACACTTAAAGTTGGACCCCCCCAATCTATTAGTTTTTGCTTTAATTTACAGTATAATGGCTTCCAGAAATGTTTAGCTTTAAAGTACGATCGTTTTTTTAAAACAATGTATAAATAATAAATCGGATATATGCTCATTTGTAGTATAGAAAATTACTTTTTTACTGTTTTATTTATTTTTTATTGCTGCAGTACTTTCTATTGCAAAAAAGCAACTAAATTAATGGTAATAACACTACTGGTAATACACAGTACTGCAGATAAAACTGCAGCAGTTAACATCCACATTAATTCAGTTCAATTCATTTTTATTTGCATAGCATTTTGACCAATGGACATTGTCTCAAAGCAGCTTTAAACAGAATCAGTGGCGGGCCGTGCATTTGGGCCCATACCTGTGCCTTCAGTGGGGACTTACCTCTTAATACCACCACTGTCACATTGCAATTATAGAAACCATCCATATTGGACAAAAATGCAGTATAACAAGGCATGACATTAAAGAGAAAGAGACATTTCACCAATTGAGGGTAAATACCATTTTTATTAAAGCAAGAAACCCAGATAAGACACCTCCAAACCTAGACACTACAATTGCAACTGTTCCACAAACATCTTCTGGAGCAGAATCAATATTTATCTAATAACATGACAAAAACATAAAACATTGAATACAATACATCTTACATTAAAAGGTTAAGCCAGCAGTATTGATCATAGGCACTGGTCTCGAAGTAACAAACAAACTCTTTATCGGGCTGAGACAAGTTAGTGTCGGGTTAGCAGACCGATGTCTAGCTTTTATAAAAAAGTGTCTTGAAAGCGGATTTTTAAGTATGCCCTAGACCAAGTCAATTTCTTTTCCTCCATCAGCCATTGTGGGTGTAAAAATAAGTTAAGTGTTTAGTAAGTAGACGGGTTAATAATACATCACAACATGCTAATTGTAGCACTTGCTTATAAAGGCCAGCAGCAGGAAGTAACACCAGAAGTGAACAGGAGGTGAACCGCTAGAACTTCGGTGGGGGCGCCCTCCTGTGGAGATGAGGACGTTAACATTACCCCCCCCATCCTAGGAAAGCCTCCAGGTGTTCTTCTAGGGCGTTCCAGTGTGTAAGTCTTGGGTTAACGACGGGTCCAAATTGTCACGGGCCTTGACCCAAGATCTTTCTTTATGGCTGTAACCCTTCGAGTCCAAATATTCCAATAAACCCCTCCTCCTTCAGGAGTTGAGGATTTCATTGACCTAATGAGTGGGTGCCCCTTCTATGTGGGCCAGTGGTTCTGGAGGTTGTGGGACTGTATCTCGACTGGGGTGGTGCGGTTTTAGGAGAGAAGCAGGGAAGGAAGGGGAGATATGATAGGATGGAGGCAGTTCAAGTCTGTAGGTGAGAAGGTTCACTTGGCAGATAATTTTAAAAGAACCAATGTACCTGGGCCGCAGCTTCTTGCTGGGGAGACATAACCGGATAACCTTGGTGGAGAGCCATACCAATTGGCCCGGCTGATAATCTTGGTGAGCACGCCTTCGTCTGTTTGCCTAAATACATTGTTCTCGTACAGCTCTCTGCAGCCACTCATGGGCACTTTCCCAGACCTGGGCGCTACGCCTCATACAATCTTTAACAGCCGGCATTTTACAGGGTTCCTTAAACCATAGAAACATGGGGGTCTTATACCCCAACACACATTGGATAGGAGTAAGCTCAGTAGAGGAGTGGGTTAACGAATTCTGAGCAAACTCAGCCCATGGTAAGAATTCACTCCCCCTTGTTTGTTTATCGCCCCAGCTTCTGTTTCAGCCTTTCGACCTGTCCGTTAGATTGTGGATAGTAACCTGAGGTTTGACTGATGTTAATGTCCAGTCTTTTGCAGAATTCCATCCATAGACGTGATGTGAATTGTGGGCCCCAGTCAGACACAATATCCTCAGGGATGCCAAAGTTTCTGAACACATGCAGGAACAGTTGTGTGGCAGTTTTTATGACTGTTGACAGGCTCAATTATGGTAAGCACTGTTGTGAACCCGTAAGAGCAGGGAAGATCCATGACAAAATTTAAGGCAAGGTGGGACCATGGTCGCTAAAGGATGGGTAGCGGCTCTAGGAGTCCCTCAGGTAAGTGTCTTGGAGTTTTGACTTGCACGTGGCCACTAGCCTCCACGGTTCATTTTAGTCCAGGATGTCCGGCACTAAGGGTGGTATGGACCCATGTCATGACTTGATGGTGTAAAGACAGTGGTACATAAACTTTGGGGGGCAAAAGACTGGAGGAGCATCA